>CM069450.1:71705703-72095706 GCA_035610835.1 Ophiura sarsii | reverse complement strand
GGCAATTAATTCGAATTTTAATCAATTTGGTTACAAATTGTTCACAGGTTGTTATGTTGCTATGGTAATGTTCTTGGAAATTCTTGGCTTGGCCATAAAGACTATTTTGTTTACGGTCAGAAGTCAGTGAGAAGATTTGATATTACGACATTTTTCTTAAGAATGATAACATCCTATGAACAATAAAAAGGTCCAGTGTGATCATGATATGCTAACAAAAACATGAATGGTGATTTTCACAAACTTCTTATCACTTATACCAGGTATACATAGCAACATTTTTACAACTGTAAAATTGAATAATTAATTCGATAATTAAAGCAGTAGACAAAAACATCATACATAACTTTTTTTCCTTCATTTATATGTATTTTTATTTTATTGCATTTTCTTTTGATTAAAATGTAGTGAAATTAATCATTTGCTCTACCAGGGCATATATACCACCTTACCTGAATTATTCAATCATAAGCATTCTGGTTACAACGGTATACACTTCTAGAATTCTCGAACTCAAAAGGAAGGAAGATATTGAAATACAATTGCTCGATTGAAATATAGAAATTGATATATCAACTGGAGAAAATGTAGGATTGCATTAAACTTTAACGGATCTTGGAATACAATGGGGACCGGGAGATGGTGGAGACACTTGTTTGTCCTCCAAATATTATTAATGAAACTACGAGTTTGCTCGGGTAAGTTACGAATACCACAGTAATCATGAAATAATTTACATTGTTTCAATTCCATGTTGGGGGACATACTTGAGTTTTCACGATTTCCACGGAACATAACAATATGTTCAATGATTTGTACTTTGTTGGCAGTAACATTTAGATATTGCTCGGAAAATGGAGATTCACAAGTCATGTCACCGACAACCTGTCCTGAATAGATGTTTAATACAAGACCTTTAGTTGGGTGTGACTCGTCAATACATGTCGATAATGCCTCGCGTATTTTAATTCTGTCGGCAGCATGTGCCCTGACGCGCACGTGTATCAATGTCGGCTCTTCCTTGTGACAAGTAACCTCGCCCTGAACTTGACCATCTTGAATTTCATCTAGATCATTCCTAGTTTTCCAAAGATGCTGAGGGAAGCTAAGGGACCAGGTCCAGATGGCAAGAGTTGATTTAATCAGTATTGAGCCAATGATACCAGATGGTCCTTTCCCATATCGATTGGTCTCATTAAAGAGATCTGACCAGATACCATTCCCAAGACCATCTTGATGATTCAAGATGTTCTCCCTCCACAACATGTTTCAATACTGAGGGGTGTAGACGTACGCATGCAGCGAAGGTAATGTATGCTATAGCGGGCGTAGTTGACATGCCCTGATATTTAAAGAAAGTTGGCATCATCCCCTGAACTGCTAACAGATGAAGGGGCCAGTCGCCTTCCCTCTCTGCCCGTGTACAAATGACATAATGATGAGAATAGGAGTAACAAGGCATTCCACCCATAGTATTGCAGAGCTTGGTCGTCCTACTTCTTTGGCGACTATAATTCATAAATTCTGTGAGTTCGACAATGGTTTGTATTTCCTTATAGATCAGTAGGACGTTCTTCTACAGCAATGGTTTTGGTAGCCTTATAACAACAGTTAAACAATACAATTTACTATAGTGTTTAAAACAATGGTAAAACATCTCATCTATGGTATAATGGCAGCCATTATATCTTTGCAATTCCTGAAAAACGCTCACGGTTTTACAACTGGCACCCACTGGATTCTGATTCAGATTATGAATATTTACTAGAAAAAGCAAAAAATCACCTCATAAAACAAGGTTCATTCAGTTCCATACCTGGACCACTCGTTCTCTGATCTCCGATGGACCTTTGTTTTTCATTTTCCAAGCCCGTGAGGGTCTTTATTTTTATTTATTTTTTAACTCACAAAAAAAAAATCACATAAAAAAACACACACACACAATACAAACATGAGTACAAACTTAAATTTACATTTTACATAAATTTACAAGTTGACACAGTTAAACTCAGCTACTAGATGAAATTACAAAATAAATTGTAGTAAATGACCTTATCATCAACAACAAAAAATTATTACAAGAAAGGTTCCCATTTCTTAACATGAGACCCATATTTATCTCTATTTTTTGCAATGTTCTTCTCAATTTTTTCAGTAAAAATTACCACATTTTTGTAGTCATTGAACAGAGGGTGCATTTCTTGGACCCTACACCTATAAATGTATCTTTTCAAAAGTAAAATAATCATATTCAAGAAAGAAAGGTACTCTTTATTACCATAAATTCCAAAGCACACATCCCAATATCAGGGGTGTGCCAGTGAGCTTGCCGATCGGGTCCACTTTTAAATGAAAATTTGGTCAGCATAGAACTGGTGGCGCTATACTGATCAGGCGTGATTGTAGCAGACGACACGACGCGCCCCAGCTAACCATATTACGTTGTTAGAACGTCGTGGCAAGGTTTCACTTTCGTTCTTGGAACGTTATGATTAAAAGTTCAAAGAACGTTGTGAACGTGATCCAACGTTAGGAGAACGTTTATTTGTCGACACATTTTTACGTTGTATGAACGTTAGTCATGAACGTTTTCACAACGTTATCACAACGTCCTAAACGTTTAAAACACTTTCTTGAAATTCTGTTAGTTATACCATTACATCCAAATGACGTTTTTATACTGTCTTTATTACGTGATCGGAACGTCGTGACAACGTTCATGGAACGTTGGATCCAACGTTAGAAGAACGTTTATTTGTCGACACATTTTTACGTTGTTTGAACGTTAGTAATGAACGTTTTCACAACGTTATAACAACGTCCCAAACGTTTAAAAAACTTCTGTTAGTTATACCATTACGTCCAAATGACGTTTTTATAACCTATTTATTACGTTGTTGGAACGTCGTGACAACGTTTCACTTTCGTTCTTGGAACGTTATGATTAAACGTTCAAAGAACGTTTATTTGTCGACACGTACACATTTTTATGTTGTATGAACGTTAGTCTTGAACGTTTTCACAACGTTATCCCAAACGTGTAAAAAACTTTCATCAAATTCGGTTAGTTACACCATGGCAACCAGGGAATGGTAGTGGTATTATAGAGGGATGGGGCGGGCATTGACCTTTTCATGTGTACTATGTTCTTGCTCAATGTATATGGCATTAGTGAACAATAACTTGCCTTTAGCTATACATATGAGAACTTACGTATACAGATCAAACTACTTTCTATGGTGTCAAAAGCTGTTAAATGTATGTATCGACTTAATTTTTTTTTTTAAATAGGTTTAAATAAATAAAAGTTGCAAATTATAGCTCATTACCATAATTTAAAGGTTACAAACGAGCACCGGTGCTAATTTTTGTACCATTGAAATTATGCTAATGAGCTATTTCCACAATTTACTCGACTCATGTAAGGCCAGGTAAAATATGCAAATTAGCGATTACAGCCCAGGTAACATAATTTGGTTGTGTAAACGTTATATGAACGTTATATGAACGTCGTGATGAAGCCAGATTCTTTTCAAGCTTAAAAGACATGAATAAATATATTCCACATAAATTATACAGGTATTTTGTCATGAGTTCAAGTTCTATACTCTTTTTCCATGTGCAATACCCACGAGGAACGAATTCGATTCAAACTTTAACGGATTTACACGCTTAGAAAAGAGCATATTGCGTCTTAAAGTGTTTGATTGTGTGAATATACGATCCCATTCCCATACATTCTGTGAGATCTACTGAGAATCAGTCACATCTCACACTAGTATAGCCTAATACGCACATTTAGAGCTATTGGGCACGGCAAAATGTCGGTCTTTTTCTGGCAAGGTGCAAGCTATTGGAGAGTTTGAAGTCCTAAAATATGGAGGTAAACTGTTAACTAATGTAAAACAATTATTCTTTTTCGTTGAAACTATCGAATACGGTTTTGTAATTTTCATCAGCGTTATTAGCTGGTTATCAGCGTATCTTCAATGCAATCCCACACGTTAGCGTAAAACCAGAAGTAGGGCGTACCAACATCAGCGCGATAGCGCCCAACACTAGGGAAACCCTAAATCCGCGTATTGGAACGCAATAAAATGCAAATGAAAGCTTATTTACTCAGCTTTCATAATACATCAAGATTAGACCCGTGTGTTCCTGTCCTTTTAAGATATCTTATGTGCCCAGAGTGTTAACATTTGTTGGGTCAACCTGTATACGCCTAGATTAGTACATCAAATTTGTAATGCCAAATTGTTTTGTATTAAAATTTTGATTCGTAATAAATCTTTTTAAATAAAATGTAATTCATTATTTAATTAGTTCATGGAAACGTGAGCAAATTGTTTTCTGAACGTTGCAGTTAAGTTCTAGTTTGGTTGCACTTAGGTTGTGGTTAGGTTGTCATTAAAACGTTTCTACAACGTTATTATAACGTTGCGGTTTGGGTGTGATTTGGTTGTTTTAGGTTGGTCCATGGAAACGTGAGCAAAATGTTTTCTGAACGTTGCAGTTAAGTTCTAGTTTGGTTGCACTTAGGTTGTGGTTAGGTTGTCATTAAAACGTTTCTACAACGTTATTATAACGTTGCGGTTTGGGTGTGATTTGGTTGTTTTAGGTTGGTCCATGGAAACGTGAGCAAAATGTTTTCTGAACGTTGCAGTTAAGTTCTAGTTTGGTTGCACTTAGGTTGTGGTTAGGTTGTCATTAAAACGTTTCTACAACGTTATTATAACGTTGCGGTTTGGGTGTGATTTGGTTGTTTTAGGTTGGTCAATGGAAACGTGAGCAAAAAGTTCTCTGAACGTTGCAGTTAAGTTCTAGTTTGGTTGCACTTAGGTTGTGGTTAGGTTGTCATTAAAACGTTTCTACATATAACGTTGCGGTTTGGGTGTGATTTGGTTGTTTTAGGTTGGTCCATGGAAACGTGAGCAAAACGTTCTCTGAACGTTGCAGTTAAGTTCTAGTTTGGTTGCACTTAGGTTGTGGTTAGGTTGTCATTAAAACGTTTCTACAACGTTATTATAACGTTGCGGTTTGGGTGTGATTTGGTACTTAAAACAAACAACCCGCAACGTTATAATAACGCTGTAAGAACGTATTTAATGACAACCTAACCAGAACCTTAGTGCAACCAAACTAGAACTTAAACTACAACGTTCAGGGAACATCTTTTTCACGTTTAAAGGATTAAACTAAAACAACCAACTATTTGAGTGTTACAACGTTGTTAAAACATTATGTAAACGTTTCCGATGATCAACATGCAACGTTCAGAGAACGTTTTAATCACGTTTCCAAGAACCAACCTAAAACAAACAAACCGCAACGTCATAATAACGTTGTAAGAACGTTTATAATGACAACCTAACCACAACCTAAGTGCAACCAAACTAGAACTACACTTTAACGTTCAGAGAACGTTTTGCTCACGTTTCAACGGACCAACTTAAAACAACCAAATCACAACCAAACCGTAACGTTATAAAAACGTTGTTAAAACGTTTTAAATGACGCAACCTAACTGCAACCTAGGTGCAACGTTGCGGAAACGTTCTGTGTTTGCTGGGGCTGGCCACGCGTCTCTCAGACGACCCAATATGTCAACGGGAGTGCACTATTTTGAATTATTTTTAACAGTCATCGCCCGGTTAACGATGACAATTCTTCTAATTATGATGAATTTGTCAAAATGATAAGATTAACATTCGCGATTATGTGTTATTCACCTTATTCATTACGTATTCAACATTTAGGTTTCGCGTGGCCACCGTCGTTTGTTTAAATCCACAACGCCCTCAAACCTATGCTGACCAAATATTACGTTAAACCTGGTTAAACACTGTTAAACGCGTTCAACGCCGGTCACCGACACATTCCGATGATTACAATAATTTATGTAATTTATGCAAACGGCCCCGTTTTCGCTACGTGTGTTAGTATACGACTTTCCTATCCCAAAATTAATAGTATCCCTGCCAATATGTTATATTTACATTAATATTCAAATCTTTTAACCAATTGCAAACATCACTCCACAGTTTGGAAACATAATTACATGACCACATCAAGTGTTTCATTGTCTCTTCCTCTGTTTTGCAAAAATTACATTTATAGTCATCAACTAAACCAATCCTATAAAGAAATGTATTTGTGGGGAGGATTTTATGAATAAAACGATATTGCAAATACTGTGTTTTTGTATCTAGAGTACATCTACCGTAGGCCTATATGGCATACAATAAATATTTTTCCAAATAATTTCCTTTGAGTCTGGCATGTTGTCAAATTCAGTGATCCATTTCTGTTGTGCTTTAGGCACAACATTGACTTTGTTACTCAGCAATTGATATGCAAATGAAGTTGTTTTCTTCACAATTTTAATCTGTCTCAACAGCTCAGATTCATGAGATAAGTTTTGGTTCATCAACTGTTTATCAAAACATGTTGACACAGCATTAACTAGACCAAAATATTTCATATAATTGCGATTAATATTATGAAAGGTTGTGAACTCATTGTATGTCATAAAACGCTGATTCTCATATAGAAGATCAGAAATAAAATTCACCCCTCTGTATGGACCTTTGTTGTTGAAATTATGTAATAGGCCTTTTCTTATGATTTATTATCAAATAATATAAGAATAAGGCCACGGGAAGAAACACCCTGTTGTACGGGTCCGATCAACTAATTTTTCTTTTTTTAATAGACATTTTAGATTTGTTGTTGTTGTTGTTGAAATATGTCGAAAATTTCCTGAAAATTAACAAAAAATATAACACTATTAGCATACGGTTACCGAGCCCGATTCCTCACCCCGCTCTAAAAAAAATGTTGGGAAAAAAGCCCTGACTGAACGACCCTACCTGAGAGGTCCATTGTCAGTACAACAGGCTTTTTTGTTTGTCGCCTAAACATAGCTATTATTATTATTTCTCCACAGCGCTTGATTGTTTATCTATTCATCGAAACGCTTTCGAAGATCCTGATAATCCCATAGCTTGCTACGTTGTACCCGATGCAAGACCAAGGTTGACATGGGACGAGGCCGTCGCTTACTGTGACGCCCTCAGCGTGGAGTACACGTGGTCTCTCCTAGAGGTCAAAACTAATCTGGAATTGGAATTTATAAGAGGAAGAGTCCTGGATTTAGGCGAGTTGGGGTATGTCATGATAATACCTTTTTATTGTCTTCCGTAATGACGCTCCATGATGTTGTGTCAAGAAATCCTATAAGGTACCAGACACGGATACATTGAGTTCACAGTGCCGGTAATAGTCTTCTCCGTATAGATGGTGTGACCGGTGACGTCATGTATTTACAAATGGGACACCCTCTGTTGATTCCCTCCAGGCAGAATATACAGTAAAGTTAATGAAGACAACATGAAATTTCTTTCTAATGAATTGTAAAACTCATTTTGTGTGTGTTTTTTGTGTGTAAAATGCGGTAGCTTATAGCATTCCTAAGCAAGTTTAAAGACAGTTTTGATAACAATTTGCTGTGACACCACAATCTAGTTAGAAAACCTGATCTGGCCTATGTAAACTATAGGAACTCTTGCCCGGTGTGTTTTGTCTCAAATCAACAGAGGGCGTCCTAAATGTAAACAACGGTCACCTCATCTATACCCCCACCTTTTTTCCTTTCCTTGTCACTCTATAATGAACAACACTCTGGCCTGCGACGCTGTGGTGTATGTATCGATATAGGGCTCACTCACTAGGACCCAGTGGCCAGACAGTGGCAGAGCATCCCACCCCCTGACAGAGAAAAATCCTTAAAACGCCGTTTGTGCCCCCGCCCCCAAGCCCTATTGTGCCCCCGTCCCATTCTCCGGATGTAGTGTGTATAGGCTTTATGATAACTTACATGGACCATTTTTCGAGCGCGTTTTGTATAAAACATGCCTTAACTCTTATCTTTCAATATCGCGTAGTAAAAAGCCTTTATACGTCCGAACAGGAACAGATAATTTGATATGTTTTACAATAAACTATAAGGGAGCACAACACTATGTCGCGTCCCATTGACTTTACACGGCGAGTACTCCATATTCAAGTCGCTGTAAATCCAGAGTGCTCGCGACTAGATCAGTGAAATTTCGATATGTTTTAGGACCATCTGTGTATTTTAACATATCTCAATATGAACTAAGAAAGGCCGTCAAGATTTTTTGCTAGAAGCCGTTGAAATTAAATGGTATGATTACGCGAGTAAATATTCGGTTCTAACCCGTTAATGCACCATGTGTGTAAATCGGCCCGTTATTTATATTTCAGCTAAACTCATCGAATTTTCTGTTGTAAACATTAAATATATAGTCCATAAAATCCATAAAACGCAAATTTGATATCATTACCAGTAAAATTGATGCCAATTTTGCACATTCACTTGGTCAAAAGGAACTATTATCGTACTCAAGTTTTGCCGGAAGTGCCGCGCAAAACCGACTTAGTGGTGTGCTCCCTTCAAGGTGACACTTTTGGTCAAAATCATTAAAAATTTGATATCAACTTGTTCAGCACAAAATTTTGAATAAACTAGCCAGATATCATGTCAATCGAACACTCCGTTTTTGAGATATGCTCAGATTGCGGAGAGCGCATCTTGCGTAAAATCACTATATTCCGGGTTTTTTTATCCTAATCGGACGCGCGTTCTAGGCCTACACTCAACATACTCAAGTAAATTCAACTTTTTTGAGTGAAATCCGGGGTGCAAATCCAACCGATTTTGATTTTGATCAGTCACTGATAATGTTGAACTAACATAACAACTGAAAAAGTCACATTTAATGTATAAAAAAGAGCACCCCCCCCCCTGGTCCTTGTTAAACCAAACAATTTTGGCATAGTGCGAAATTTAAACTGCCCATCTGAAATCTACGCATAGATTTGGGTGAAACCCGACTTCAGCATTCACCATTTGTGGTATTCCCGTTTCGTGTGGAGCACCGGTTATTTACCTTAAAGGGAGCACAACACTATGTCGCGTCCCATTGACTTTACACGGCGAGTACTCCATATTCAAGTCGCTGTAAATCCAGAGTGCTCGCGACTAGATCAGTGAAATTTCGATATGTTTTAGGACCATCTGTGTATTTTAACATATCTCAATATGAACTAAGAAAGGCCGTCAAGATTTTTTGCTAGAAGCCGTTGAAATTAAATGGTATGATTACGCGAGTAAATATTCGGTTCTAACCCGTTAATGCACCATGTGTGTAAATCGGCCCGTTATTTATATTTCAGCTAAACTCATCGAATTTTCTGTTGTAAACATTAAATATATAGTCCATAAAATCCATAAAACGCAAATTTGATATCATTACCAGTAAAATTGATGCCAATTTTGCACATTCACTTGGTCAAAAGGAACTATTATCGTACTCAAGTTTTGCCGGAAGTGCCGCGCAAAACCGACTTAGTGGTGTGCTCCCATAAGCTCTTACGCAGCTACAGAAATATCACCTTCATAGAGGAAATGACGGGAAGGGTGTTAAAGTTTATTTCAGTGAAATTGGTTAACAATTGGCTCCAAAAACAGCAAAAAACCTCTCAGATTTGGCTCATAAATGCCACTAGAATTGAACAACATTGTGCGTTGCGCGTACTACAGCGTAATCTTACCGTGGTAACGCGTCGCGTGCATGTTTGCGCAAGGGCTGACTGCCGCGCGGCACACGCACTCCTACACATGGGGCAGAAGCCACACGGGAAATGGTAGGCCTGTTGGTAGGGTAAGTACCGGGGGGGGGGGGGGGGTGTAAAACCACGGGAAATGGTTTAGGATAGGCCTAGGGTTATAATGGTACAAGTAGCGTTTTGCGGGGGTTAATGAAGCAACCTGATTTCTTTACTTTAAGTTGGCATGCCAAACAATCTAAGGGACCGAGGGTTAATGAAGTAGCCACGGGAAATGGTTTAGGGAGGGTTGTGATTATAAATCGAACTGGTTTGGGTGTGTGCATGGGGGGAGGGGGGGGGGGGGGGGGGTAAAACCACGGGAAATGTTTTAGGATAGGGTTAAGAGTTAATGAAGTAGCCGCGGGAAATGGTTAGGGAGGGTTATGATTATAAATTCGACCTGGTTGGTGTAGTTGCAGTGGGGGGGGGGGGGGGGGGGGGGGGGGGGGGGGCGATTGTAGGGGGTTTACGTGGTTTTAAAAGTACCGAGGGTTAACTTGGTGCGGTTTGAGAGGTAGGGGTTAATAAAGTAGACACAGTAAATGGTTTAGGAGGGATATGGTTGGGGGTGGGGGTTGTAGGGGGTTTATAATGCCTTTAGAAGGGATATGGTTATAAATAAACCTGGTTTGGGGGGGGGGGGGGGTGTTGAAGGGGTTTATGTGGTTTCAGAGGTAGGTAGTGGTATAACCAGGAGGTTTATGTTGTGGTTTCAGAGGTAGGTAATGTGGCATAACCATCTAGCGGGGACCCGAGCGTAGCGGGGACCCGAGCGTAGCGAGGGTACGCCGCTAGTGTTTCTAAATGTACAGGCGTCAAATTCAATATTAGCGCGTTACAAATAAAGGGGTGTGATCATGGTGATACTATCGTGACGTGAATGATGCATCAAAAGCATCGTTCCTAGTGTGCTTAAAGCGCTATTCTGTGGTAGATTTAATGTCAGTAGACCGTGTTTGGGCGGTTCTCGGATGGGAGAGGTTTTTGGCATGGCGAAGTATGAGTGTGTTGTTCGATTGTGTGACAGTCGTGAAATTACACACGGTATACACGAAGTCAACTATTGTGGTTATGTAGTAACAGTCGTTTAAATATCAGAATATCTTCAAGTACGTTGCATAATACTGTGCTCTGAAAACGACCCCTTTTCGGTTTTTTACCACATTCAACTCACAATGCTAATTTTAAACAGACAGTCAGTATATTGAGAACACCATATGCCTAGAAGCGGTTTGAAGTTCCTTAGCTTCTAGAGAACATGATAATACGGTATGCTTCCTGTCATATGCATGATATTAGAAAACGTTTAAATGCTAGTCTTGATCATGTCTACTCAGAAATATAGACGTTTAAATACTAGTCTGGAGTAGCTTCATGGCTGGATAGAATGATACAGGGGTTCTTGAACACATGCGTTTTACATTATGCCGACGTGGCTGCGCCAGCTGCGACATTGTTTGTATTCCAGGAGTTCTCAACGGCTATTGTGATAGTATCGTTAAAAGTACTCCCTTAGCTAGATTATAATACGACGTATTAAGAGGCTTCAATTCTTCAATAAATTCGATGGCCGCTAGAGTCGGATGACCAACTATTACAGCGGGTGATGTCAAGGTGCATGGGTGTACCAAGTGCGAGTAAAAATCCACAATATATACAGGACAGTTAAAAAAGACCATGTAGCAAGTTACACGGTCCTGAGGGTGGGGAGTGCTGCTATTTGGAGCATCCTCACAGATGGTGCTACAACTGCGCTGCCTGTAATTCAACCCATTCCCAAACTGGTATTGTTCTGATGAAGAATGAATACTTGCGTTGGTGGAAGCATAAACCATGGATTGCATGGCTATTGCGTGTTGTTTGAAGAGAGCAGGGTTGACTTGTTTTGGAAAAGGAATATTTCATCATGAAGTAGCCGTCGGTTATGTAGCGAATCCCAGCCATGCATGAGTTGTTATAGCGCTGACACTCTGCGTCCGCCGGTAGTCCCTAGTGCAAAATCTAGCTGCTGCATTTTGAACTGCCTCAAACCGCTTAGATCCCTTGATGGTGTGAGGTGACCACGCACTGGAAGCATTACTCTAGTTTTTGACGCACCAAATTTTGGTAAGCCTAGGCTTTCACACTAGTTGGACAACAGGAGATGTTTCGTCGCAACATACCAAGTGTCACTGGGAAGCTTTGGAACTCACTTTGTTGCAGTGGTCATTCCACGTAAGCTTGCTGTTAATGCTAACTCCAAGGTAGTCGACAGATTCAGCTGGCCCTGTCCTGGGGACAGCTTGGTTTTCCATTTTGTATTCATAGATGGAAGGCTCACTTTTCTTGCTAACTGTCATAATGGTGCACTTACTGACGTTGAAGCCATCTGCCAAGTCTTTGACCAGGTGTGAAGTGTTAAGAGGTCTTTTTGCGTAGTAAGGTGATCTTCGTGTGAGTTTGAGGGCCTGTATAGAATGCTGTCATCCCCAAAGAGGCGTATTTCTGACTGAAGGTTCTGGCTGATGTCATTGATAAATATGAGAAAGAACAGGGGCCCTATAACTGAGTTCTGTGGAACACCCGAAGTAACTGGTTTAGGGCAGAATTCTGGTCGTTGACAACTACAGTCTGTGATCTTTTTGACAAGAAAGCCCTGATCCACCCAGCTGTGTTTCCAACAACACCACACTGGTTCAGTTTACGCATTAATCGTTCATGAGGGACTCGGTCAAAGGCTTTGCTGAAGTCCAACAGAGCAATGTCAGTCTGGCCACGAGCTTCAAGATTGTACGCCCAGTCATGAATGGCTAAAACTAGTTGGGTTTCGCAGGAAAAACCAGGTATAAATCCATGTTGCCAGAATGTAAGTATATACACTCTCAGAACAAAGGTTAAAATCTCTAACCATGTTGATTACAATTTTAACCAACGCGAGGTTACCAGGTGAACCACACAATTGGTTGGTTAAAACCGTAACCAACAGTTGTTGGTTAAACTTCAACCTGTGGTTGGTTACAGTTTTTAATCATTTGTTGGTTAATATGTTTTAACCAACAGTGGTTAGTTAAAAAATGTTGGTTAAACTTTAATTTTTTTGTTGCTAAACTAACCCAGACAACATTACAATATTGGCCTAATATTGGCCCAATCCAATATTGGCTTTCAATATTGGCACCAATCCGTGGCCAGGACCAACTTTGGCAAAGGGCGAGCCCAGGACAAGGCACAATTTCGTTGTTTTGTTTGGTTTTGTTTGGTTTTTTTGACCCCAAGAAGGGAAACCCGCAGCAAAGGCAAGCCCATGCCACGGTAAAAAACCTTCAAGGGACAGGACAGACACAACCGGCCTCCCCCTGTGGCCCCGTTTAACATATAGCAGAACATTGGGCCATAGGCCTGGACAACCCAAGGGCAATCCAGATCCTACCCCGATCTGCCTGTACGCGGGGACTATAAAAATGGCACAGCGAAGGTGCTTCGCAGACATGACTAGACTACCTGATGAACCCATGAAGCATAAAGCTTAACATGGCAGGTAGCTTTCGTCACCAACCGGCAGTGCAATGGTCGGCTGTCCGCTAATCACCTTCCACGTGCAGACCCAACAGTGTGCGGGCTGTTCATGTACGACAATGTCACACATATACTACACATGATCTTTTTTTAATTTTTTTATCTTGTTCAACCCAAGAAAGGAAAACCCCAGTGAACCAAGGCAAGCCCAGGACACCGGAGAAAAACCTTTCAAGGGCAGGACAGGCACAACTGGTATGCCCTTGTGCCCCCGTATAACAAGCCATTGGGCCGTAGGCTGGACAACCCAAGGGCAGTCCAACCTACCCCGACTTGCCATGTACGCGGGGATTACAAAAATGGCACAGCGAAGGTGGTTCGCAGACATGACTAGACTACCTGATGAACCCATGAAGCGTAAGCTTAACATGGCAGGTAGCTTTCGTCACCAACCGGCAGTGCAATGGTCGGCTGTCTGCTAAACACCTTCCACGTGCAGACCCAACAGTGTGCGGGCTGTTCATGTACGACAATGTCACACATATACTACACATGATCTTTTTTTTCTTTTTTTTCTTCTTTTTTCTTTTGTTAGAGGACAGGCACAACCGGTCTGCACTGTTAAAAATACTTGTAATTTTACAAAGAAAAATCGTAACTTTACAGCATGTTTGCCCTTTAAAAACAGACGACACAATAATTTAACAAACCTAACGTATTTATGCAGTGATATTTAACGTAGAATTACAATTTAAATGTAAAACAAAGTAAAAATACCATCGAACTTGACAATGGATCGTGTTTTTACGTTGATCGCAGCGTATTTGTCGTATAAACAGTGTTCGTATTTGTAAAATAACGGCGTTTTCATGTTAAATAAAGTATAATTTGTAAAAATACCATCGAAGTTGACAGCGGACCGTGTTTTTACGTTGATCGCAGCGTATCTATCGTATAAAAAGTGTTCGTTTCTGTAAAATAACGGCATTTTCATGTTAAATGAAATATAATTTGTAGAAATACCATCGAAGCTTAAAAATACTTGTAATTTTACAAAGAAAAATCGTAACTTTACAGCATGTTTGCCTCTTAAAAACAGACGACACAATAATAGTAACAAACCTAACGTATTTATGCAGTGATATTTAACGTAGAATTATAATTTAAATGTAAAACAAAGTAAAAATACCATCGAACTTGACAATGGATCGTGTTTTTACGTTGATCGCAGCGTATTTGTCGTATAAATAGTGTTCGTATTTGTAAAATAACGGCGTTTTCATGTTAAATAAAGTATAATTTGTAAAAATACCATCGAAGTTGACAGCGGACCGTGTTTTTACGTTGATCGCAGCGTATCTATCGTATAAAAAGTGTTCGTTTCTGTAAAATAACGGCATTTTCATGTTAAATGAAATATAATTTGTAGAAATACCATCGAAGCTTAAAAATACTTGTAATTTTACAAAGAAAAATCGTAACTTTACAGCATGTTTGCCTCTTAAAAACAGACGACACAATAATAGTAACAAACCTAACGTATTTATGCAGTGATATTTAACGTAGAATTATAATTTAAATGTAAAACAAAGTAAAAATACCATCGAACTTGACAATGGATCGTGTTTTTACGTTGATCGCAGCGTATTTGTCGTATAAATAGTGTTCGTATTTGTAAAATAACGGCGTTTTCATGTTAAATAAAGTATACTTTGTAAAAATACCATCGAAGTTGACAGCGGACCGTGTTTTTACGTTGATCGCAGCGTATCTATCGTATAAATAGTGTTCGTTTCTGTAAAATAACGGCATTTTCATGTTAAATGAAATATAATTTGTAGAAATACCATCGAAGCTTAAAAATACTTGTAATTTTACAAAGAAAAATCGTAACTTTACAGCATGTTTGCCTCTTAAAAACAGACGACACAATAATTTAACAAACCTAACGTATTTATGCAGTGATATTTAACGTAGAATTACAATTTAAATGTAAAACAAAGTAAAAATACCATCGAACTTGACAATGGATCGTATTTTTACGTTGATCGCAGCGTATTTGTCGTATAAATAGTGTTCGTATTTGACTAACGGCGTTTTCATGTTAAATAAAGTATACTTTGTAAAAATACCATCGAAGTTGACAACGGACCGTGTTTTTACGTTGATCGCAGCGTATCTGTCGTATAAATAGTGTTCGTTTCTGTAAAATAACGGCATTTTCATGTTAAATGAAATATAATTTGTAGAAATACCATCGAAGCTTAAAAATACTTGTAATTTTACAAAGAAAAATCGTAACTTTACAGCATGTTTGCCTCTTAAAAACAGACGACACAATAATTTAACAATCCTAATGTATTTATGCAGTGATATTTAACGTAGAATTACAATTTAAATGTAAAACAAAGTAAAAATACCATCGAACTTGACAATGGATCGTGTTTTTACGTTGATCGCAGCGTATCTGTCGTATAAATAGTGTTCGTATTTGTAAAATAACGGCGTTTTCATGTTAAATAAAGTATACTTTGTTAAAAATACCATCGAAGTTGACAGCGGATCGTGCTTTTACGTTGATCGCAGCGTATCTCTCTTATAAATAGTGTTCGTATTTGTAAAATAACGGCGTTTTTATGTTAAATGAAATATACTTTGTAAAAATACCATCGAAGCTGACAACGGATCGTGTTTTTACGTTGATCGCAGCGTATCTCTCTTATAAATAGTGTTCGTATTTGTAAAATAACGGCGTTTTTATGTTAAATGAAATATACTTTGTAAAAATACCATCGAAGCTGACAACGGATCGTGTTTTTACAAATCTACGGTATTTATAACATAAAAGTACGACGGAAAAGTGTATATGTTTGTAATTCTACATTTCTGATATAGGAAATAGTAATTTTACGGCAATACTATAACGTAAACCCTGTTTTTTAACATTTTTACGGTATCTTAATGTAAAAGAACAGCGTTAAGAAATGTAAAATTACTGTTTTATTAAATAACCTTAATTTGACAGGATTTATTTGGTCGTAAAATAACGTTCATCCTGTTTTTAACAAATCTACGGTATTTATAACAAAAAAGTACGACGGAAAAGTGTATATGTTTGTAATTCTACATTTCTGATATAGGAAATAGTGATTTTACGGCAATGATATAACGTACACCCTGTTTTCTACATTTTACGGTAGCTTAATGTAAAAGAACAGCGTAAAGAAATGTAAAATTACTGTTTTATTAAATAACCTTAATTTGACAGGATTTATTTGGTCGTAAAACAACTGTTATTATTTAAACGGCGACACCCACATTAGTTAATTATTTCAACACCTACAGTGAAGTGTATTTCAACACACTTCACTGTTTTGGACTCGTTTCGACCCATTTGATTCATTTCGACTCGTTTCGAACCATTTTGATTTATTTCGACCCATTTCATAAAATACAGATAGGTCATCCGATGTTTTCTGTAAAAACAAATTCAATGACACATGCATGTATGAGTTAGCTCCTAATGCTTATCATGTGATGGAGCTACATGAAGATCTGTCTCCAGTAGGATTGGTTTTTTGTGGAGATCCACATCAGGCGCAACAACTGCCTGATTTATGTGATATGCTGAACATTAAGTACAAGCAAATAACCTTCATGAATATCTGCTTTCTGTTCTTTTTTGAACGAAAGGGTTGGTGTTTATTCAAAATTTTATCTGGGGCCGTGGTTACACTTGTTCGCTGCAATAGCAGGCTTCCACGTGGACATAAAAACAATAGGTTTACACTCGAGGTACGATTTACGGTAATAATAGGCCTCCTACTCGATGTACATGATGTATGAAGGCCTGGGCCTAGGTCTTGATGTGAATATTTTGACGGTAAAACACGTTATGACACATGTAGGTCTACTGTTTTTAGGCCTAACGTTATTTGTAGAATATTCCGGCTTTTTTTTACAGCAAACGTAAAAATTGACGTTAATTTACAGGAATAATATACGGATTTTACCGTTTTAAAACGAACCGTCTTAAACAATATTTACACACAAAAATTGTAAAATCCCGTAATATAACGACTCCCTGTATATTAACGGTTTTTTATGAATAAATAGTTTATATTAACACAAAACACTTCGACATTATTAACTACTTCGTTGGCTCAGTCGGTAAAGCGTCCGACTTACAATACAGAGGTCCCGGGTTCAAATCCCCGTCCGGTCAAGTAAGGTAAGTTCATCTAAAAATCTTTAATAAATTGCGAAAGCAGAATAAACATATGACACATATTACAATTGACACATAAAGTTAATAAATGACACATAAAATTGCATAAAATGTCCGAAATTATACACAAGCCCCGTTAATTAACAGGTAAAATGTATATTCACAACACATAAACACGTCCGTAAAATAACGTCAAAATACTGTTAAAATACCATCAAAACTAAATAAATTAACGGGACATTACATTTTACAGTCAACGTTATTTTACGGTTGTTAACCGTTATGAGTCCCAGCTGCCAGTTAAAATAACTGTTAATTTACGATCATCGTAGTTTAACGTTGTAGTCGATTGTTCCCAGCGTATTTTTATCGTCAACGTTATTTTACGGTTGTTATCCGTTATGAGTCCCAGCTGCCAGTTAAAATATCTGTTAATTTACGGTGATCGTAGTTTAACGTTGTAGTCGATTGATACCAGCGTATTTTTATCGTCAACGTAATTTTACGGTTGTTAACCGTTATGAGTCCCAGCTGCCAGTTATAATAGCTGTTTTTTAACGGTCGTATTTTTAACAGTGCAGTAACAAATACTGTTTTTTTACAGTTGTCCAGTATTTTGTAGTTTTACAGCCCACCGTCATTTAACAGTCCCAGCTGCAAGGTAAACTGTCGTTTTTTTTACAGTTACCCAGTATTTTTGAATTTTTACAGCCCACCGTAATTTAACAGTTCATACTGTTAGTGAGTCCCAGCTGCCAGTAATAATTACTGTTTTTTTACAGTTGTCCAGTATTTTGTAGTTTTACAGCCCACCGTCATTTAACAGTCCCAGCTGCAAGGTAAACTGTCGTTTTTTTTACAGTTACCCAGTATTTTTGAATTTTTACAGCCCACCGTAATTTAACAGTTCATACTGTTAGTGAGTCCCAGCTGCCAGTAATAATTACTGTTTTTTTACAGTTGTCCAGTATTTTGTAGTTTTACAGCCCACCGTCATTTAACAGTCCCAGCTGCAAGGTAAACTGTCGTTTTTTTTACAGTTACCCAGTATTTTTGAATTTTTACAGCCCACCGTAATTTAACAGTTCATACTGTTAGTGAGTCCCAGCTGCCAGTAATAATTACTGTTTTTTTACAGTTTTATTTTTAACAGTGTGCCCTTGATGGCCCCGTATAACAAATCATTGGGCCGTAGGCTGGACAACCCAAAGGGCAATCCAGTCTACCCAGACTTGCCATGTACGCGGGGACTAAAAAAATGGCACAGCGAAGGTGGTTTGCAGACATGACTAGACTACCTGATGAACCCATGAAGCTTAAGCTTAACATGGCAGGTAGCTTTCGTCACCAACCGGAAGTGCAATGGTCGGCTGTCTGCTAAACACCTTCCACGTGCAGACCCAACAGTATGCGGCTTTTCAAGTATGACAATAGGCCGTATTCATAAAAATAAGTAATTGCTTTTACTAAAGTAACAACCCCCTTTTACTAACCTTTTACTTAAATGTTTATTCATAGAAATAAGCAATGACTTCGAAGTAAAAGCTGCAAATTTTAAGCATTAGTAATTGCTTTTTACTTATAAGTAAATGCCAGAGAAACTATACTAGCACCTACTTCAATTTGTATTCATAAAAATGATCTTTGACTAGCATTTACTAGTGATTGTACAAGCACCTCATTTGTGGCTTGCTGTTTAGCCAGTACAGACATATCACATCTTCTGCCATATTTTTACCTCGAAGATTG
This sequence comes from Ophiura sarsii, assembly GCA_035610835.1. NCBI lineage: Eukaryota > Metazoa > Echinodermata > Ophiuroidea > Amphilepidida > Ophiuridae > Ophiura > Ophiura sarsii. The sequence continues at coordinate 72,076,541 of CM069450.1, read as the reverse complement.
TGTATAACATCAGGCTTAATCGTGATGAAGTCAACCCTACCACTTACAAAACTTTATTTAGGTTTGACAAACAAAATGTGGAATGGCTTGCAGACACCTTCATACCATGCACCAAATACCGAGACTCGTGGTGGACGTTTGACACCAGTGGCACAAATGGAGACGACTTTGGCATATTTGTCAGATCCAGGGTACCAAACGTCCGTTGGCGAAATAAGAGATACTAATGAGTAACTTATATTAGCTAGGGATGAGCAAGACTACAAAATGTCTCTAATAGTGAACCATTTTGCCACCCCCTTTTGTGGATGGTACTGTAGTACAATAGCAAGTACTTGAGAACTTACTAGCTGTGGCAAGTAACACCTGTAATCATTTAGCAAATGGTTATGAATAACATTTTTAGCAATTGCTTAGACTAGACCTTTTACTTACCTAGCTGTTGCTTTTACTTATAGCATTTACTAGTTAGTAATTACTTATTTTTATGAATACGGCCTATTGTCATCGCTCGCAAGGCATATTCCTACTCTCAAAAAGTTGACGGCATGAGAATAGCCCGTATTCATAAAAATAAGCAATTGCTTTTACTAACCTTTTACTGACCATTTACTTGAATCTTTATACATAAAAATAAGCAATTAGGCTTACTTACTTATAAGCAAAATCTAGAAATTTTAAGCAAACGTAATTACTAATTCTTACAAGTAATTGCTAGACAGATTAGTAAATTCATCAGAATGAGCATTTACTTGTGTTTTTCCAAGCACCTCCATTTGAAGCTTGTCCTTTTGCCAACTCAGTCATATCACTTTTGCTACCATGTTTCTACCTGCGAGAGGACAACCTAAGGTGTATAACGACAGGTTTGACCGTACTAAAGTTAATCCTACCACCTACCGAACATTAGCCCGTATTCATAAAAATAAGCAATTGCTTTTACTAACCTATTACTAACCATTTACTTGAATCTTTATACATAGAAATAAGCAACTACTTATAAGCAAAATCTAGAAATGTTAAGCAAAAGTAATTACTAATTATTTTAAGTAATTGCTAGACTGATTAGTAAATTCATGAAAGGTTATTCATAAAATCTCATGATAATGAGCATTTACTTGTGTTTTTACAAGCACCTCCATTCCTTCTGCCAACAACACAGTCATATCACATTTGCTGCCATGTTTCTACCTGTGAGAGGACAACCGCATTATGTAGGTTTGACAGGGAACATGTGGATTGGCTTGCCGAAACATTTATAACGGAAAATAATGAGACTCGTGGTGGATCATCTGTCTGACACCATTGGCGCTAATAGAAACAACTTTGGCTTATTTTAGCTGATTCGGGCTATCAAACTTCTGTAGGCCAGATCATGGGCATATCTCAGGTCACGGTTTCCAGATACGTCACACGTACTTTAAATTGCAATATTGCTTTATTGTTATATTCCGAGCGATTGCTTATTTGTGAACAAGTAACAGGTGTTCTCATAAGTAAAAGGTTATGAATACGTTTTTAGAAATTACTTATGCTAGACCTTTTACTTATCTAGTAATTGCTTTTACTTATAGCTTTTACTAGTAAGTAATTACTTTTTTTATGAATTGTCACACACACTACATGTACACATGATCTTTTTTTAATATTTAAAAAAAAATTGTTTTAGAGGACAGACACAACCGGTCTGCCCTTTATGGCCCCGTATAACAAGTCATTGGGCCGTAGGCTGGACAACCCAAAGGGCAATCCAGTCTACCCCGGCTTGTCATGTACGCGGGGACTAAAAAAATGGCACTGCGAAGGTGGTTTGCAGACATGACTAGGCTACCTGATGAACCCATGAAGCTTAAGGGGGCTGTCAAGTGTCATTTCGTATTTTCCAGGAATTTCACTTTTCTTCATTTTTCAAAACTTCAGAGTGTTATCTATCAGTACATGCAAAAAAAATTTCAATTTTGAAATTCCAAAAGCCTATGTAGAAGGATTTAAATCCCTTATTGTGATCATTGACAAAGTAGAATGGAAAAGTCTGTCCGCAGGGGATCAACGAAACTCCCATGCGCCGCGTATCCCGTGTTTTGTTTTTCACGCAAATTAGCACGCGCCAGTTCGCTTAAAATACGTGACGCTGTTGTTTTGAAAGCCGTCAGTGCGTGCTGCGCTACCCGCTATGTTTTTGCCGCGTTTGAGGGCTTGTTCATACGCATTGTTTACGCATCGGAGGCCCGACTAATCAAACCGTCATTTTTGCCGGGGTGTGGCTGAGCCTGAAGCAAGTAGGCCTATTAGTAAAACAAGGCTTTAGCACAAGCGTTAGTGTCAAGGAGTTTGGAAAGAGAGAAGGAAAAAAGATACTAAATAAAGGACAGAGAAAGATTTTCAATCCATGATCGGAGTGAAACATTGTAAGGAGTATCAAAAAGACTTACACCGGGTTTTATCCGAAGACGTTAATGTTTTGTTTTTGTTTGGCCTTTCGATGTTGTACAAGTCCGTTCCACCCGCCCCGTCCATCCAATAGGCCTACCTGTTTATCTATTTATTGTCATTACTGAATATGGTAGGCCTATTACTTCGTATCGTTGTTATTAGCTAGTTCTCAATTAGTTCAACTCGGTGTACTAATTTGTCATTCAGTTATATCAAACATAATATCAATTATAAGTGCCATTTTACCTAGACCTACATGGGCATGATCGGAGAAGCATCCTCGGGCCGATGCTATCAAATGGTTCACATGGTTATTATCATGCACACGCGGCAATCAAAAACACGACATGTGGAGTTGGGGGGGGGGGGGGGGGGTATAGGGCCATGGAGAGCAGGGATGGACAGCCTCTCCTGGCATGTATTTTAATATAATATCCATTATAAGCTCATTTATTTCAGTTGCGTTCGGGTCTAAGGCCCCGCTGTTAGGCCTACGGTTTGGTGACATGCCATAATATGAGACAAAATAAGTTCCAAGATAACCAGAAGTAGGCCTATACGGCCAAACAAGTCATGTTTCTAAAAAATCCTCCTAAAATGTCATAGTTAAATTGAATAATATAAAATTCTGGAACATTCCAAATGAAATTCGGACTGAACAAAGAACAGAGATCTTCCCATTTCGATCGCTAAATGGCCCATCATTCATATTTTTGAATCAATGAAACGTCCGAATGTTCTAGACTGAAAGCAAAGGTGAAAGGGATGGGATTATGGTGGGAGAGGATGCTCTATATTTCTGCCCCTCGGACCCACCCCAACAAAAAATAGGGTAACATCGGTTTGGTTTATCACAAAGTTATGAGATGTAAACAATAGGCCTGATTAATTAAATGTGTGGTTGCACCTTTGATATCCTTGTACTTTTGTGTCCTCTCAATGAAAAAAGTTTCAATCTAGGTATAGGTGACAAGGCAATTCATAGGGATAGCCAATAAATAATAAAACCATATGCAGTAATGGAAATACCCACATGACTGTATATATATAGGCCTCCTATATAGAGCTAATTGTTAATAATGACCGTGTTTTCACCGTTATCATTGTTATCTTCAGTAGATAGCAAACTACTTTTATAAGAGATCCAACCGAAATGCTTAATAGAGCTATAGTGGCGTATCTGATGAGATCGCTTGTCAGAGGGGGAAATGGTATCTTCCCGGTAGGTTTTAACTTTACAGGCTGAGGATTGCCGCCGCCGAGTCCGACATTTGAAAACGGGGAGGGTGGGGGTGTTCTCAAAATCCACCCCATCCGACTCAAATTGGGGCCCTTGCTCCCCAACCCACTGTATTTACAGAAAATATAACCTTTTAGCCCGGTAGTTTGAGCTGTTCTACCCGGTCAAATCCGTCGAGGGAGGGGGACACTCTGCTGATACGCTACATGAAATTACAATTCGTGACGTGACTCATATTAATCATGTTAATCAGAAGCTTACCCGATTCCGTCTCTTTTAATATCTGAAGTAGAAGAAGAGAAAACATGTAGGCTTAGGCCTACCAAACGACAGGTCTTAAATTAAATCTTCATCCCCATTTCTCGCTTTCTCTCTAATGTTTCCAATTTTTCTCTCTCCTTTACTAAGTCCTTTAGGATAGGTGTTGATTTTTACACCCAGACTACTCACTACTCCCGCCACGGTGCATTTTTAAATGATCACATTTAATTGATAAAGACTCGACTACACTGGGCCTATAATGATAAACTCTGATGATTAGCCGCAGAGTGTTGCGCACAGAAATTAATACACGAGCGTCTAATCTGTGTCAACCGGTTCAACGCGCACGCGTCACCATTTATTTTGCCAACTCAAAACATTCCACGCGTGTTTGCGCTCATTGTCGATTAACGCACGCGCTTTCATGCGTTACGCTTCCCAGAAATTGTGAACGCACTTCGAATGCGCATGAAATGGTATGGCTTCTTTTTTACACTCAACATCATGAAAAAGGTGTTTTTTAACACACATTTGAGGTTATTTTGATACCAAGAAAAGAAAGGTTTGTAATGAAACTTTGCACGAAGTTGGGGATTTATATGCTTCCCACAATATCTAAAGAACAGGATTTGAAATACGTGTATTTCCCCGTAAACCATGATCAAACGGCGGTATTGTCACTTTTCACATTCATCGGTTGATTTCTTTATGTTCATTTTTGAGTAAAAATACGATTTACAGACACGATAACTCAATACAAACTGCATCTGATGGACAGCAAGTAAGTTTAACGCAACAACCATGATCTTCGCCAGGTTCCTTTTTTTTTTTTTTTTTAGGCCTATTTTCCGATTTTTCGGATCATTTTGTGGAAATTCACGTCTGTTGTATTTAAAAATCCCATTTCGTTGCCTTATTTGGTCAATAAATAAAAAAATATCTCAGATATCAAAAAACAAAAAAAATGGAACCCGGGTAATTTTCTTAAGATTACAAAATCGTAAAAGGACAGATTTTCAGAAAATATTTTTTTGGTTACCTTGTCCGAATTGAAGACTGGTCAAAATTCTCGTTTTTTATGATTTTCTCCAAAATGGTTCTTTTTAGAGCAATTTCATGTTCATGGTTAGATTTATTGAACCCTTTCCTTCAAAAAAATGTATACTTGTATATGGAATATATGAATAATGACGTAGTTACGGCAGTTTTACGGAAGCTATTTCTGACACTTGACAGCCCCCTTAAGCTTAACATGGCAGGTAGCTTCGTCGCCAACCGGTAGTGCAATGGTCGGCTGTCTGCTAAACACCCTCCACGTGCAGACCCAACAGTATGCGGGCTTTTCAAGTATGACAATGTCACACACATTACACATGATCTTAGCCAAAAGGCCGGGAAGCGATAACTTATAACAGCGGCCGCAATATTTAGACCACATCAGAATTTGTATATTTTCGCGTCATTGAAATTATTTGGCGGGAATCTTGTTATTACCTATTGTTGGTTACAATTATGATGCCTTAACCAACGTTGAATAAACTAAAAATGAATTATATTTTACTCTTTAACCAACGCAGTATTAAAAGTAATTTTTAACCAACGCTTAATTTTTAACCAATATAGTATACTTTTTGATCAACATTCTATTAATACATGGTTTTTTAATACCTGTTCTGAGAGTGTATCATTGGTGTCCAGATGGGTAGCAACATGACTAAACCCGATGTATTCCATGGTCTTATTTAGGATACAGGCCAGCGAAACTGAGGCTCTCTTATCCACGTTATCGGGCCAACGTTGCCCATGTATTATCAGTGTACAGTCCTCAAAATAAGTAACTGACCAGGTAATTAATATGCTCTCGACTCCAAAACTATAGCACTAACATAAAAATACTAAATTATAAAGTTGTAAGGAAATCTCTTTACTTCAATTTGAGATATTACACGTAAAGATTGAATGAATATTAACTCAGTTATGTGCCCAAAACCAAAACAAAGTCAGCTTTTCATTTTAACATTTTGTTCGTCGACACGCAGCCTCGGAATAGCAACAGGCAGATTATTGATTAACTGGTAGCGATAACTCACGGGTGTAAACTGTACTTTGTTCTATCCTTATTAATGTAGTGTTCTCAATTATTAACCGATTTTCATGAGCAATGTCTCAAATTGAAGAAAAGGGATTTCCTTACAACTTAATAAATTCATATTTTTACGTAGGAGCTAGTTTTGGAGTTAAGAGTACATGTATTACCTGGTCAGTTACTTTTTTTGAGGACTGTATTGTAAAATATTGCAATGCGCCCCTATATACCCTTCTCCCCTGGCGTCCAAACTGCGTTCTTGGATACTTGCCAAAAATCAGTCCTTTCGACCGAGCATCAAAGATTCTCGACAAATTCCTCTTTAATATCCCGTCATTGAATGGTCCGTCAATGAATGACCGCATTGTTGTACAAATGTACGATTCTCACACCAAGGAGTCTCTCTGATCTAAACGATCCCCTTTTGGGACAAAATATAGAATTCTAACCGACTGATTCTTATTTCGTGCCTCTTCACTTAATGACCCCACCCGTGTGTGTAAAACCACTGACCAATTAATTATCCTTCGTTTGGAGTCACTGTCTGATCGTTGCCCTTCAATGTCAACGTTGAGTGGCATCCCGGGTGGAATGGCTGTCATGGACTTGCTCCTCCTTACATGTATGTACCTGGAAGGCCGAATCTACGTTCTGGTGATGACAAGCTACGTCTGCACACTACACGCACTACTAAAAGATATAGTGACATGTCTGTCCATGCTGATGCCCCACGACTCTGGAACTCTCTGCCCCACTGATATTCGCAATAGCATCTCCGTCATGATTTTCAGGAAGCGGCTAAAGACTTACTTGTTTCCACCAGCGTAGATGCACCGCGTCATCTTGCCTCATTCTGCATTCATGTCTATATACATTGAACCTGTTGTGCAATTCTGCCTATATTATTGTTTTACCATTGTATTTTTAATGTCATCCTTGCTTGGTAGCCCTATTTTATGTTATGTTTTAGTCTTATTATATGCTTGGGCTGATTGCATGCTTGCGGGGTATGCCCTTCGTTTGTGGGGTGCGGTTGGGGTGTGTGTGGAGAGTGTGTAGCCATATGAGGGGGGGGGGGGGGTGTTAGAGTGGGGTGTGAGGGGTGGGTGGGCGTGTGTATGTACGTACATGTATATCATCTATATGATTGTATTCTTACTTATTGCCTTTTAAAATTCCAATTGTTGTATATTACTTGGTACGTTTAATCATGTGTGTATTTTATCTCTGTACAACAGTTTGGTCTTTTTTAGAAAAGGCGCTTTATAATACTGTTTAATAATAATAATCTGTAGCTCAGATCATAATGATCAATGATGAATGATGAATAACCACACAATACCACACTATGATGCTGTCATCTTCACATGATTTGCAGAAGTCTAGATTCGTGGTGGGTTGGGCAAAATGACCGTGGTGAAGAGAGTGTTTGGAAATATCTCACTGACCAACCCGATTGTGACACAACTGGTGTTTACTTAAGGGCATTAATCGAACCAACTGGATTAATCGACGAAGATTGCATTACGTTTACTCAGGACACAGGTGCTTTTAATGACGTACTGTGTGTGGAACAGCATCCTGTCATGTGTAAAACAATCGGTGGGTACTATAGTGTTTCTATAATCTGTTTTATATTTACAATCAAGAGTAAAAATATTTATCCCAAACATCTGTGAGGAACATCATATTATTTGAGTTCAGCGTCATGGTCCCATGTGTCGACATTGCTCTGGTATACTGATATTGTTACAGTGGCGTAGCTAGGTTATTCATATTAAGGGGCGGGGCGAGAAATGTAAATGAACCGACAAAATAAGTGTGAGTCAAGAAATGCGCGCATAGCGCGAGAAAATTATCGACTTTACACCTATTTTGTGCACGATTGAGCTACATTTTGGCTCTAAACAACCTGGTATGAAAGAATATTGTATTTTGGGAAGACATATGCGCGCGAACATTTTTCATCTGTGTACTTTTGACCATCATAATTCCATGATTCCTTTGGTCAAATGAACCGACAGTGCCAATCCCCAACCGACACGACGTCAATATCGCCCCCCTCGCCCCCTCTCTGGCTACGCCACTGTATTGGTAGACAGGTTGACAAATGTAGTAAATAAGGGCAGCAGACAGCTCGACTAAATCCACCAATCGTTTCTCAGGGGATATCGTTAGGAGTTCTCTAAAGCATAAATCTCATTTTGATTATAATTGCAATAGAAAACCCCAACAACATTTTAGCCTATGTTAAAAAATCTCTAAAAACTATATATAGTCTATTTGGCCATCACGAGACAGTGACGTAACCGCGTATTCTACTAATTGTAGCACAAAACGCGCGCGCCTACACGCGGCGCTGGCGTATACACACGAGCGTTGAAAGGCGGAAGATACATACGCGTGCGTAAAAGTTGCGCCTGTTAAGTTACGTCACTGTCCAGAGGAAGCCAAATAGAGTATAGCTTGTAGTGTCAAACAATTGATGAGCGGCAACAAACTCGGCCTATAACTGCATTGGTCCAACTATCATATTGCATTGCAGGCTTATGGCCCTGTCATACCAACGGCGATCAAGCCAGCTACTGCACTGCGCTGAAAAAGTATCAAAATATGAATAACACGCAGGGGGGAGCGCGACCAACTGTACGATATTGTCAATTTTTCATGTTCACATTCACGTTCTGCTGAGATCAGACCCGCATTTGCATTGCGCTGAAAGATTATCAAAACGCGAAGCTAAAGCCATCAAGGTCTTCAAGAACGCATTGGTGACGCAGTGGTCACTGGTTAGGACGGCCCTGGCTAGGACGAGAGAGGGTCCCCATGGTCGCCCCTGAGCGCCAGTGCAACACGCTTGTTTTGTGCAAGCGATGTGAGCGTCCCGTAGACGTAGCAAGGATGCATACATGCTGCTTGAGGTCGTATCAGCTACTTGATATCGCAGCAAGAAATCGATTTGGTTCTCTGCATAGAACAGGTGGGGCTTGCTCTTCCTCGCCCTCTATCCTTGGGTATTGAATACTTGAATTTAGTTTTTGCCATGTTTTTTATGTTGTTCACTAGTCAAGTCCCGAAAATAAAACTGGGCATGCAAGTACGCTCTTTGGAGCGTCAATGGACGGATTCACCTTGTACGAGGAGAGCTTCCTAAATGGAATAATATTGTATCATTGCACAAGGTCTCACTGCAGGACAATTGACCAGTCATAGTGTGTAGAGATAGAGAGTCGAACTACATGTACATGTATAATACCAGTTCGAGGCTCTCCTCACATATAGCGGACCATGCAAAGGGCGAGTCGATTGCATGCAGGGTCATTAGTTCATGCATGTATGGAGTACAATACCAAGCACCTGTTAAATGATATTTATCCAAGTGAGACTTGTAAGTAGGAACGCAATGAGTCGTACTAAGAGCGCAATGAAAACGTGATAAGCGGGATAGGAGCTACCTTAATATCTTAAACATGTTAAAGATTTGACAATTGTGAACATTTTTCCGTCCGGGCTCTTCTGGCATGTTATTCATATGTTGATACTTTTCAGCGCAATGCAAGCACTGGCTTGATCGCAGCAGAGTAAGAACAAGCGCGGCGCTCTGTTTGACGCTCAAGGGCGACCACGCGGACCCTCTCCCGTCATATATCGTGTCCACTGCGTCACCAATGCGTTCTTGGATATCTTGGTACTCAAATAATTGTTGATTATTTTGTTACGATTTGATAGTTTTCCATCACAAATCATACCCAATGTTCAAGGATATTTTGCACCCAATTACAATTAGAGCGGCACATACAAGTTGGCGTAACCCATTACACCTCTTGTTGATCAACAATGTTAAGTACCCGGTTCTATTCCATGCATTGCGAGCGTGCACTGACTGTTGTTAGTACAGGAAACCCATACGTTGGTGGGTTTTTTTGTTTTGTTTTTCCCCTACCAACGTATGGGGAAATTGTATTGCGAGAAACTGTCAATTTCATTTGCTGTATGAAGTGAATGGAGTGCATCTCAAAATGATTTGCGCGGTGAATTTAGTCTCATTCCCATCGCCAACATCTTATACGCACATCACTTTTTTACGAACTTACGAATGTATTGAAACGAGTCTATTATAATAAAACATGGCGCCGATTTCGATAAACATCGCGAGTGCCGTTAAAGTGAATTGGCTTATAATTTCACCTCAAATTTCAAGGGAATATTGCATTTGTACAAAATATTAAACGAATGGCAAGATAGATGAGAAAGAGTAGATAAGAACAAGCACAAAGAAGTGTGTTTTTGAGCTCTGGTAAGCGATACAGAAATTAACACGAAAATCATATTTAGAAGGAGTCATACTTAGGATGGGGACAGATAGTGAAACATGCAAAATACCCTATGATGAATAATACCAACTGATGACAAATATCACTAAGTATGATTTGTTGTACTAGACTGTTGTATTGACTGCTGTTGTTATAGATGACTGGTTTGGTCTATACTCTATTTGGCTTTCTCTGGACAGTGACGTCATTTAACAGGCGCAGATATATCCTCCGTTTTCAATGTAGGTGCGCGCGTTATGTGCTGCTATTAGTAGAATATGCTGATTACTTCACTGTCTCGTGTTGGCCAAATATACTATATAATGTTTGGTTTATAATGGACACCCCCTTCGAATTACGCGCGCATACCAGCACGCAAGATATTCTTTGACAGGCAATTCGCACGCACATCGGCAGGCAAGCTTTTGTTTGCTTGGACGCGATGACGTTACAGGTGACATCGCCTATTCCTTATATTATACGTGGGTACCCGCCCCCTGGCTTACTCATCGTTTGTGTTTTGCGCCTTTTGAATGAAAATTGTTGACGAGCTACGTGAAGGTGTAAACAGACCACATACATGTATTGTATTTTGATACTCATGCAGATCCTGCAGCTGTGACCGTACCTGCTGTAATCGATGTACCAGCTGCGTACAGTTGGACAAAGGATTCTAACGGTAGGTATTCATGAAAAATGTGACGACTGTATATATATACATTATAATCTATTAAGGTACAACTGTGGAAACCAATTGCTCATTGTTTTCAAATTGTCGATTTGAGCATATCCAGGCCTACGTAACACCCTATCTGCCCATTGTTGAGATTTTGTTTCACAGTATAGCGCCCTCCATAAGTTCATCATTCGGAAGTTAAGCGTAAACTGTCAATCATTCGTTGTGAATGAATATTAATTCATGACTATTCATGACCTCACACGGTGTGATCGTCGCGATCCAGCATCCTTCCCAACTGATCTGATTACAATATTCATAAAATGCAAATAACGCCACGTCCCTCCTCTGTCACTGTCAGACGAAGCCATCCACAATTTGAAATTCGTATTTTGTTCCACGTGAAAATTAATTTCAAATAACCAATTCTGAATGTTTCGTGTCATATAAGAACTAAATTCTGCTATTATCAAAGCAAATAAGTTTTACTCTAAATCACAATCAGTTTTTTTTTACCATTGATGTACTATTTCTGTGTAACAAATCATGTTTTGAGCCGATAAAATCCACCGTGTCTTAGGTCGTCTTGGTTTGTTACGACCATGATAGTGCGCCCCCTTTAAGATCATCATTCGTCAATTTAAGCATAGTAAACGGGGAACTTTGCCTCCGAGATACTTGTCCCATAGTTATAGGGTCTCTGGCATATCTAAGTGTCCGTCTCAGTATCGGGTGATGAGGACGGCTGTATGGCAGTCTGCATCACTCCACGGTACATGATTTTAGGCTCCAAGAAAATACAATTTTATTGCAATGGGATTGGAATTCATATATACCCTATATATTTCACCAATAACAGACTAGCTCACTAGAGCTGAATTTAGTTACCAGACCATCTGTCACCAATACTATACAAGAAATCCAAAACTTACATGAAATTTGACCTGTTGATCTTATACTTTTATCAACATTAACGCACTGTGTGTACTGTGTACATGCAGTGTAGGACTTGACTGATTCCTTAGTACATACTGTCGACGCTATACTTCAGAAGTAGAATGGTTATAACGATAGTGATAGTGATGAAAGACTCGGATTTTAACGATGTACTAATACATTGTGAGTTATTTGCCCCTGCAGAAATTTCACAGCTGTACGCGGCGCGGCTCTATGGATATTTAGCAATACCAGTTATAGTTGCAGCTGTGTGATTGGATAACAGGGTTGAGTGTCGTAGCCTCTGAACCAAACAAATCACAGTTTATTTGCCTTTTGGCGGGTTTAATCGCACACACTGCTTTGACACAGTTCCACATGTGCGAACGGTTATCCATGATGCGACCTTGTTAGCAATAAAGTTAGAGTACATTATTATCTCTAGAAGGCGCCCTAATCAGATAATAGGAATGAGAAAGTGGTTAAAATGAGATTGCGCTTCGATTCATGCGGGATGAAAAACATTTGTGATTTATTGTTATATTTAGATTGTTCATCAGCTGTGGTGGGCGCATTTGTTCATCCCACCATTCCAAGTCGTTGTTATTACTTGACGCCTGAGACCGCAACTGGATTGAATATTGATTATCATAAGCAGTCCTGTTAATCCGTAGGTGGCTCGCCTTTGAATATTGAAGACAGCGTAACAAACACATTCATTCAGGAGAAATTCAGTGTATATGAGTCAATGAGGTAAGCTGTTGGCCCCGCGGGGGGGGGGGGGGGGGGGGGGGGGGGGGGGGGCGGTACTCGGATTTGGTTTGGTCGGGGGGGGGGGGTGCCGCTGGAGATTCAAAACCCATACCCATTTAAAACATACCTTGCTTGCGATGAGTGACCACCAGATCCTCAAACGCTATAAGCCTCGCAAGCTCACCTCAGTGCAGTGGCTACGGGGTGCTTATTTCTAAACGTCACCGGTTCCAGTCCGTGGGTTCACTGTTCCAGTGCTTCAGTTCCATCCTGGGAAAGAACGAAACTCCATTCTGGAATACCCGGACACCCGTGTTATCTTTATCGCAATAAATCGGATGATTATCCTACATTTAGAACTGTAGTGCAATTCTTATGATGATAGCATACTGAATTGTAATTGTAACGGCCATTGTATCCTATTTCACACAGCGAATGTCTTTGGATGAGTCAAAATGACGAGACAACAGAAAAAGTCTGGACATCTCGCGATCAATCGAATTGCAATGGTGTGTTCTTAAACTTTGCCGAGAATGAACCAAATTCTGATACTTACGAGAATTGCGTGATGATGCAAAAGAACGGATTATGGTATGATATGATCTGTGAACATACCTGCAACATCGCATGCCAATTCGAAATAACCCGTGAGTGTTAGATATATTTTACTCATTTCATTGACAATGTGGAATCACCAAATTGATGCCATTCAATATATACCTGAAAGTACGGGGATGAAGCTCCGTACAGCAATTATCATAAGGGAAATAAAAGCCCATGGGTGATGGAAGAGGAGTCATTATGATGTTTATATTTGGAAGATGATGCATTAAGCGCCATCGGTAACAGTTATGTCAAGTGAAATAGACTCCCTAGTTTAAATCAACGTAATCTTAAATAATGTATTATGCAATGCAAATATATCGTGCCTACCACAGACCTTAGGGGCACTCAACATTTATAACCTCTACACTCCATACATGATTTATATGATCCCTACCATTCTCGCACTAAGACGAGGTCTCCATACCGGGTGACAATACGTTGCGCATGAACAAGAGTAGGGCATACACAAAACGTTTTGTGATCTTACAGGCACCCCCACGCACAATCGTTTAGAATGGGTTTTGAAAACCAGATATATATATATACATCAGTATGCTGACCGATTGATCGATACATCAGTAAGCTGACCGATTGACTGATCAATGTGAAATCGTAACACTTAATTACTCAAATTCAGTAAATACTTGAAACAAGATATTTCAAAAGCAGTTATTAGCCTTGATATCCTATGATTGATTTAACTGTAAATATTTTTCCAGCATTCCTATGCACAATTTTAATTACACACACACACAATATTAAATTGGGTATAATTTATTTTCTACGGTGTGGACACCTCGTCTTAAAGGTATATTATGTGATCTTTCCAGGGAACGCCCTCAACATCGAAAAAAAAATAGAAAGCAGATTTTCTTGCAGATTTACATTTCTGATCATAAATCATGCATACATTCCAAGTTACAGGGCGATACGATTCTTAATTACTTCAAAATCATGGTTTTAGAGTGAAAATAAACTGTCCGAATCCTGACACTTTATATTTTTCACTCTAAATTCACTCTAAAACCATGATTTTGAGGTAATTAGGAATCGTATCGCTCTGTAACATGGAATGTATGTATGATTTATGATCGGAAATGTAAATCTGCAAGAAAATCTACTTTCTAAAAAAAATCATGAATAGAGGGCGCCCTCTGGAAAAGATCACATAATATGCCTTTAAGTGCTTTATGCCAGGAAAATGATATAGTAATTTATAGTGTTTATATACAATATGCGAGGAAACTAATATAGCGATTTTGGCAATTTACTTTACGCCCCAAATTCAGGATGGACCGTACACCATTATTAGTCGTTAATACTACAAAAATCTCAATAAACTTAATCTCAATAATCTCAATGAACTTTATATTTACACGAACTAACAACGATTTTATTCGTAGAAATAAAAATCTCAAATTATTGCGAGTTTGACTCCATTTGACCAGTACACACTCATAATAATACTTCATTCTCAAAACGAATCTTTATTGAAAAAAACTACAATAGAAATATCTCAATTTGTATCGAAAGAAGAAACAATCACTGCTCCGGATGTGATATATATCATTGGTGTTTACCCTTTATTGCCTGCCTTGCAAATTAAAGCCTCCTCCAAAATTAACCCGCTTGCTCAAAATGTCACGAATGATATTGTGAGTCACTCTGTACTAAACTTCATTCTCGAGGATTATTCACTAGTTGTGTCATTGTTTGCCAATGATTGTTGTTAAACCTCAATTTTGTCTCTCACAGCCATTTTGACAGAGAGTACCCTAACTACAATTGCTGCTACTTCCTTACAAATGCAGACAGAGAAGTTAAGCACTACGTTACTACCAACAGGTAAAGAGGCACAATAAGTTATTTGGTATCGGGAAGCGCCCTCAATTTATTTAAAACAAATTTGGGGGTTTGTGCTTTTCATAAGCTTTCTATGTAGTTATAGCAAGAATGAACCAGCTAGACTTTTATTATTGCACGATGTTTGCATCAAATTAGACCTGTGCTTAGAAAGTATTCATAGATACCAGTCTCTTTCTATAAAGGCAACATGTGAATCATTAGAATCAACCTCGTCTCTTTCCATAGAGGAAACATGTGAATCAACCTCGTCTCTCTTTCCATATAGGCAACATGTGAATCAACCTCATCTCTCTTTCCATACAGGCAACATGTGAATCAACCTTGTCTCTTTCCATATAGGCAACATGTGAATCAACCTCGTCTCGTCCTCTGAGATTCGATGGAACTTTGAAGTTGAAATTCTAAGCCTATCCTTATTATTTATTATCAAATAAGAGTAAGGCCACGGAAACAAAACACCTTGTTGTACGGGCCCGATCGACCCATTTTTCTTTTTTTATAGAAATTTTAGACTTTTTTAAATTTGTGAAATAAGTCGAAAATTGCCCCCCCCCCCCCCGCCCGCTCTTACTGACCCCCCCCCCCCCCCCCCCCCACCCCACCCCCCACCACTGCAGCTCTCAAATTTCTGATTCGGCGGCACATTTCCCGAAATGTTTTGGGGAAAGCCCCGACCGACCGACCCTACCTGAGAGGTCTATTTGCCCGTACAGCAGGGTAATGCTGAATAAAGATAAAATATGATTTAGATATGGGTTAGTATTCTGAACCGCTGGAGCATTTTGTGAAGAAAAAAAATAGGTTCTTTCACACACAAAAAAAGAATAAGAACAAACTTGCGATTATTGAGGTAAAACGAGGCTAAAAATAGGAGTGGTCTTATTAGACTTACATATACCCATGATATATAGGGTGTGCCGGATCACATGATGCAATACCCGCATTGTTTGTTATTCGTTGAGATATTATGTGCCCATAGCTACATTGATTCTGACGTCATGATCATCATTTTATAAGAAAATTCATAATTATCCCTCGAAACATCTCCAAAAACTATTTTGCAAACTCATTCTTTTAGATGTATCCTGCTATTAGGAACCATGATAAATATTTTACAGATAATTAATATTATACCTGAATTACTTTGTTAAGTGTTCGCGGTTGATTGATTTCTCAAAAAGAATATATTGGTAATAGAAGTGTACGTGTACATGTACATCTTATTATACGTTGTTTGTGCATTAACGACGTGGACTACGTCAAACGTACAAAGTGGATTCGATATGCAGTCATTACATTAGTATTTATAGGCCAAGTTATTTATTTTTTGTTTGCCCTCCGCGACTGACCCAAAAATACGAAAATCTCGGGTCGCTATTTTTTTAATTCATTTTAAAAATCTTTCTCTTGAGGTCATAAAATGTCAATATTTTTGTGTATTTTGTTTCCCAAAAGTGTAGAAACAATGTTTGATAATTATTTTGCGTGTTTCAAGTCGCAATCCATCGATTTTAAACCAAAGAATATGGGTCAAAATTCGTCAAAATTTCACTTTCTATATATATATATATACATTGTACATAGGCCTATATGTCAAAATGGAAGAGGAAAAAAAAAGAAAAAAGAAGAGACCTACCGACCCTCCACAAATTTTTGTCCATTAAGGGCAAACAAACAATTTTGTTTCTCCCTTATCATATTAATATTGAGCTATCATCAGTATACACTTGTAAAAACCCGGACAGACAGCTATCAGGATATATGTCTTCATATTAGAGTTGGATAGAGTCAAATTAAAACGTTGACTTTGTGACGATATTTCCAAGTAGTGTTTACAGTGAAAAGGAACCACAAAATGTAGGATCTTTGTTTTGAAGTTATATCACTGCATGAGCTACTATCATGGAACGTGAAAATAGTCAATTCCGACATGGCTTTATACTACTCGTCGTGGTCAGTTACGGTAAGATTGCCTAAGACTGCCCGTGTTGGCGCAGCGGTAGTTGCACCAATGAAGTCCGGGTTCAATTCTGTGCACGACCGGGCTTTATGTGCATTTGGTTTATCACGATCCATGCACGCTCTCGTAGTTTCTCCGGGTTCTCCGGTTTCCTCCTGCTATCAAAATCGGTGATCAGTTGTTTCGGTTATCAAAAACTTCCTTGACCCAATGGTGTTTGGGAAGCTGCATTGAAAAATGATGGATGTTACGATCTAAGTGCGGATAGGTTTGCGCTAGAAATTGGCAGCACCCTAGTTGATGCGACCTGATTCTGATGATTCACCAGCAGCAAAATTACAGCGCGCTTTAAGCCCTTTGGAAAAGGAGCTATATAAATACTGATTATTATTATTATTATTATTATGTCTACTTTAACGCCCTGAATGGAATCAGATTATTACACGTATCAAGCCTTATTCAACTGTGCACAGCTTTGTGTCGTGTGCAAAGTGACGTCATAGGTTACATAGCAAATAATAACAACAGGTCTGGTTGTACTATTTAGGCGTATTGTTTTCAAATCAAAGTCTCGACAAAACCGTTCATTCCATTGACGTTACTGTTGAAGATTTGAAACAAAATTCATTTCAATTTTTAAAGCGGATCAAATAATGACACATTTAATTCATTATTTATTTTATAGTGGCCCAAACTTCAACACAAACTCCAGGCACAACAGAAGCTCTAAGCACAACAGAAGCTCCAAGCACAACAAAAACCTTAACCACACCAACCGTAACACCAGGTAATTGTTAATATGAATTATTGTATTATGTAACACACATATTCGCTCTAAACCATTTGACTTTGAAGCCTAACGTTAATGTCTTGTTTGTTCATAACTATATTATAATGTTATAAGTATAATAATTTTCTTTCTGAGAAAAAAAGACAATTCCCTTATAATTTTCGAAAATTTAACTCCACTTTTCATAGTTTTGAGATCGTGAAACTTGAGTTGTGAATATCCTCCAACACTGGTATACTTAGAGAATAAAAGATGGACATTTTGTTTTGGTTGCCGGATTGTGTGACAATGGTGGGTTTGTCCATATTTTGAGTAGTGAATGTCGGCGCGTAAAGTGATAGCAATCTTACCCATCTTAAAAATAAACGAATCCAGACGTTTTTTCTTCGCGGCGCGGTGCTTGCGAGCGCGGGTAATGACTGCGCCAAACAGGCACGCACGGCGTGGCCTGGATGCGGCGCGAAGCGATGAAAACACGCGTTTGCGCATGCTGTCGGAATTGCAATCCATTAGGGCCTGATATAAGGCAACACAAAATTCGAAGCATCCAATCAAATGCCGTATTTTTGATGATTTACTCCCACTGCATTAGAAAACATAAGAATTTGAATATTATCTTTGGGAAATGGTCAACTTTTTGCGTCTATCATAAGAACCATGGGAACAATTGAAACACGCTAAACCAAACCTTTGATTTGATTTTGACTGCATTTCTGAAGTGCCTTCATATAGCATAAAAAATACATATTGGCCGAAATCAGGCACCCACCTATAATTAATAAAGATATTTAATGTTTAATCATTTCATCTTTAATAATATTATGTATTTAACTCGGACTCCCAGCTTATAACGACCATTAGTACAGATTTAGTACATTAAACATTAAAAATTGTGTCTAAAATCTGGACATCAATATTAAAGAGAAATGCATTAAAATAAGTACAAACATGCCTAGTATTGGTTCAGTATTCCTTGAGATAGACCTTGAAAGTTGGGAAAGGTTTCTGAAAAATCTGTTTTGTATTCGCGTGGAAAGTGCTAAGGAACGGGCAGATAACTATCATAAAGACTAGATATCAAGATCAAATAATTTAATTCGCCCATTTGATTGTTACAAATTGGGTGCTAGGCTTTTAGGACGGGTATTCATAATATAGGAACGAAATGGGCTGTCTATACTTTCAAATCATCTATCTGTTTATAACGGTTTTAGAGCCACCAACTCTATTCAATTGACAAGTGCATTAGAATGGCTCTTTTCAATGTCACCAACTCTATTCATTGGGCAAGGGGTAGTCCATTAGAATGGATCTTTTCAATGTCACCAAAGTCACAAGTAGGTAGGTGATTAGCATCAACATCGACAACCTCGTACCAGAATTTGCATTAAGGCCGTGTGTTTTGAACTCGCCACCCTTACCGTTGCATGTCCAGATTTTTACATTTTACACCATCTGAGATTCGAATTAGCATATCGCAATAACTATTTTTTCTACCTATAAAAAGTACATATTTTCTGAACGGTAATCTCACAAGGAATCCAAATATGCTATTGGAATTTAGATAAGACCTAATGGTAACATGTTGTGATTAGGAATGTTCAAAAAATATCGATTTTTTTTCATATTTTGATTTAAGCTCAATAATATTTTTATACCAATCCCAATCATAATTTTACTGTGCATATTTAAGTTCCTCATGCAATTATCCATCATAACATAATAGTTGTCAATGGTAAACATGTTGAAATACACTATATCGAGAAGAAAATGAGCACAAACGTTTAAATTTCATATTTATTAGAGTTTACAAGTATATTTCTTTGGGTATACACCCTTTCCTGATTTAAACGGCATTTTTGAATTCCCCTATTTGAGAGCTTTCCAAAAATGTATAATTTTGCTATCATCGGTTAAATATTTCTTTTGTTATAGTCATGTATGTAAAACCGCTGAATTAGGGCAAGTTCACTGTGTAGTGAATAGGGAAAAAGCCAAGGACAATGCAATCGATTCGTGATTACAATTGTTACGTAATAGTTGATACGTTTGTTGAAACAGAAACTTATAGAACAGAAACTTATAGAATATAAAACAATCTATAAAATGAGAGCAAAATCATGTTTGTACCATACAGAGATGAGAAGTTATTGTACTTTGAACGTAGAATTGGGAACATTTTCTATATTCCCCATAGAGATAGTACACAACGCCACCGCCACCGCCGCCACCGCCACCACCGCCACCGCCACCGCCACCACCCCTGACTTTCACAACATAATCAATCATATCTCAGCCAAACATTTATAGAAATACCTGATTTATTCACACAATGTAGCTAAATAAATAGGCTTTCACATGGCACCTCAACCATAGCTCTACCACATTTAGTTGTTGAGTTAATAGAGAGAGATGGATGATTCGTCACCAAAAATGCAACGCCACCACCCTTTTTGGGTGGTGAGTTCAAAACACATGGCCTTAATAGGAAAATGGATTATTTCCAATTAAAGAAAACCTCCGACTTGATCATCCAATGTGAAAAGTGAAATTTAAGCCAATGCTAATTCATCCAATATCACTGAAATGCATTAGCTATCAAAAGCGCCTAAACACTGGTAACAAAACCAAAGATTCAAGAACTGAAACAAAATATAAAATCACTCAAGTGTGACGAACATTTTTGTTACCCTTTAAATTTAATTAAAATAAAGAATCATTAATGATTTGAACAACCATAACTAATGTGAGTTAGAAAGAGAAAGGGGGAGGTTAGATTAGCATACGAGAGAATATTTGTGTTTGTTTTTGAAACAAGTTTAACACACACACCCCCACATTTGGACACCGCCTTTAATATCATAATTACATCACACCCGCATTGCACCCAGTATTGTTACCATGATTTTTACATATTAGTTTGAATGGTGGGGCAAGATGATACGTCATAAATAGGGCAAGATCATAGGTTCTGCCATTGGCACTATATAGATGGTCATCTCGTCATTGTTTGTTTGTTTGTTTGTTTGTTTACACGGTCGGTCCAAACGGACACACGCTTGGGTCTTGAAGGGACTAGACTCAAGCAAAATACTCGGGCAAGACTTAAAAAGCCTATATGAAAGCAAACTGGCTGAATGAAATAAAAGTAAGAACAGATGGAAGAAAAGAATGAAGTAAAAAGAGCCACTCCCAACAAATAAAGTTAACAATTTTGCTGTCGGACATAAGAAAAGAATAGTCTTGATCCAATCTCATTTGCCACACAGGCTAGTTTGGGCAAGATTGGCGGTGAAAACCAGGCTGAATTGGGGAGAGGTAAAATTTGAGTTACTTATGTATCAGGAAAATATAAGCTTTGCACTTTACAAAACCATTTCTTTATCGAATCGGACATTCCAAATTGAAGTTGTTAAATTCTGAATTTGGGCTGTTGGAAATGTTGAAAATGAGAAAAACACCTTTAAATTTGCATAAAATAAAGTAAATAACAAAGAAAGGGATAATAAAAAACAATGACACATTTTATTTGCCGATGAAATTTCAGTTCATAATTTGTGCAGCATGTTTTTGACATATAAAAATAAATAAATCAAAGTTGACAAATTTAACCCCCAAAATGTTTTTATTTGTATTTTTCTCCATTCATAACTCTGCCCAATTCCGCCTGGTTTTAGATACACTGTGTCATCATTGGGGAAGGTCAGAGAGGGAAACGACTTTGGTAGAGGAAAATCCTCTTTCTCCGCCTTGTGATCTTGGAAATAATTACACGTGAAATGATTCGTTGTACTTTCAAGTTATTCAGAGTCCATTCCTTAGAATAAGTGTCTGATAGTGAGCAAGACATCCTCACACCAATCGCCATCATCAGTAAGGCTAGGGACCGATTATATATGTTGAATCAGTTAACATCAAAGCACCTGGTTAGGTACATAGAAATGTCTTAACGAGTAGAACAAGAAATAGTGAGTCTTTACTGGCAAAATGAAAACAATTACAATTCTTCATTTTCTGAAATGGTTTTATACCTTTTGGCACACTCTGTTGGTCTCTCATATGATCAGATAAAATAAGCCGCTAGCAGAAAACAAAATTAAAATCACCATGGTGATATAATATTGATAAATATAATGATGGATACTATCTCTGCCTGTATAAAATATGCATGCATGCTTGGCTGCACACGTCTACCATCAAATAACCATTTGCGCGTGTCCTTGAATCCATCTTAGGATCAATTGATTATAGATAATGTAGATTCTTAATTGCAATGCCGTATACTTTTAGTATAATTGTAGTGGATCGAGGATAATATCTTGGAGTACCCTCCACCGTATGCATTATAAATGAGGCTAAATTATGGAGCAGAAGTATAATGACCTTAATTTTTCGGGTTATATCTTGATATTTAAACATGGATAGTATTATTAACTGAAAGTTAATACGAGATGATATTGACCATCATCTTCGAATAACTCGAAAGCTAATCGACTTATTCCAACTCAAATCGTCACGCGGGGTTGTTTTCTCAACACCAGTCACGACACCGCTTTTCAAAAATGGGCAAATCATCTCGATGCGATATCTTAAATTTTGACCGTTCCCATGGCAACGGGAGTCATTTGTTATCAAAATTGTCCAATTTCACTGCTTTCCATGAACAAACACGGATGATCTCATAACACTTTGCATCACACATTATGAACACTTATACCTAGCATCATTCTGTAAAGTTTGGGAGTTATGAGTGATTTTATTTTTTCACTCTGGGTTCCGGGAAATTTGTTAACTCGAAAAGCGACGTCAGAATTTCCCTGGCAGAAGTTGTAGGAATTTGTCTTGCCAACACATTCCTTAATCCTTACCTAGTGTAGCTAACTTGTATACATACATAGTATCCACCCATAGAGCCTCTTAACCCCCTGAGAACTACCGGCCGATTGGTTAAAAAGATGGACACATCATTTATTGCACCAATGAGAGACATTGTTAGAATAACTGTATCCCTGATAAAGATGGGAGTGAAACATTTTACAAGCTGCATTTGAATTGGCTATTCATATGAGTACATCTTGTAATAAACCAATCAGAACCACTGTTATATAGACAGGTAGACCCCAGGGGGTTAAGTAGTAATTAACTTCTATTCGTCAGGTATTTCAGCTGCACTGAACGATCTCTTACCCAAGACCTTGTTTTGTTCTAGGTAAATCAAAAAGGCGTGTTTTATCATTGACTGTGCAATGGATCGGTCCCATTCGTTCATTTTAATATACAAATACCATCCCGGAGAATAACATTGCCCTCACATATTAGATGTTTTATTTGCTTATTGTTTTATTTCTCACTTGTTTGTTTGCTTGCATGTCAATCTGTTCAATAGTAATCTCAATCACTAGGCTAAATTTGGTTGCGTAGTATATATTTGTTCTCTCTGAGTGCCATCTTATTTGTATTTTGAGGTGATACACAATAAATCGCACTAACAAATAAACAATTGTGAGTGAACAACATGTTTTAACAATCTGACTCTTTGGATTGAAGGGAGGATTGAATATCATACTAGCTTATACCATTTACGGAATAAACCATTATTTGTAAATCATCATTTGTAAACTGTACATATTGGCAGATTAGTTAGGAGACCGTGGTCCTATTGCATACATCTTAAGTAGAGTTATTCTTCTTAAGTTTTTAAATCCTCTTAGGAGGAAGATTGTTTACGAATTTGTGAGTTGATCTTCATGATATAGACTCTAGGTCAAACTTTATAACTTGGCCCTTCTTCATAAAGCTCAACTTAGGACAAATTCTTAAATATTCGTCTTAACCAGGCTTAAAAAGAGTTAAGAATTACTCTTCCTAAGTTCACTTAAGATTAATCTTATCTCTTATGCAATAGGGCCCGGGTTACTTTTATACTAGACTTTGTATTGATATTCTCATTTAATTTGTTATCTTTTTATGTTATTCAGCTCCTATATGTGACTGCCAAAACAACGGGTTATGTTTTGGAAATGAGACTACTTCATGCCTCTGCCCGATACAGTGGGATGGAATGCTATGCGAGGAAGGTAAATGATACCTGCATAAAATGTTACGATCAAAAAACCCTGTTCTACGGGCCCGACTCATATCTTTTAAATTTTAGATTGATTTCTTGTTTTTTCAATTTTTAGAAAATGTTGGATATTTTTTGAATATTGTCTAAAAAATTGAAAATGCTCGCAATTTTTAACATAATGCCCGACCAACCTACTCTACCTGAGGTTTGAAAATCCGACACCGTAGAACAGGTGTTTTGTTGTTCACAGGTTTACTCCCCGATCATTTATTGCATATAGCCGCCATCTTGGATTTTTTAACTTTTTACCTTTTCTCACCAAGGACCTATTTTTTCTTCAATTTTTGAAGTCTATAAGTAAATAGTATACAATAATGTTTTATATAAAACATGTTAATTGCTTGGCTTCGACTTATTTACCTCTTTCTGACCATTTACACCTCACGGCCGCCATCTTGGATTTTCAGCCAAATTTCCATAATTTCACTAATTTTCAGCATTTTGAAACCAAGAATCAATTTTTTCTTCAATTTTCGAAGTTTCTAAGTAAAGCTTACACAATTATCTTTCATATAAGACACGTTAATTGCTTGGCTTCGACTTAGTTCTCTTTTTATGACCCTAATGGAATAAATGATCGAGATGTCTATGTAAAGCAACACCTGTGTGTTGCCTAACTGTCTTTCATCCTGGATGTGAAGTAGGCTGTATTGTGCCCAGTTTAGTACATCATGCATTTAAATTTAAATACATTTTACTTGATTTTGGATTTCACTGAACGTAATTGAACCATGTATGTCATACATGTAAAAACTCAATGTTGGGTATATATATCTTGTAATACTTTGAATTAATATTTATGGCACGTAGATTTTTCTGGTGAGGTGATGCAGGGAACGGGAAGTGTACCTTGTATTTTGAAGTGATGCAGGGAACGGGAAGTGTACCTTGTATTTTGAGGTGATGCAGGGAACGGGAAGTGTACCTTGTATTTTGAAGTGATGCAGGGAACGGGAAGTGTACCTTGTATTTTGAGGTGATGCAGGAAACGGGAAGTGTACCTTGTATTTTGAGGTGATGCAGGGAACGGGAAGTGTACCTTGTATTTTGAAGTGATGCAGGGAACGGGAAGTGTACCTTGTATTTTGAGGTGATGCAGGGAACGGGAAGTGTACCTTGTATTTTGAAGTGATGCAGGGAACGGGAAGTGTACCTTGTATTTTGAAGTGATGCAGGGAACGGGAAGTGTACCTTGTATTTTGAGGTGATGCAGGGAACGGGAAGTGTACCTTGTATTTTGAGGTGATGCAGGGAACGGGAAGTGTACCTTGTATTTTGAAGTGATGCAGGGAACGGGAAGTGTACCTTGTATTTTGAGGTGATGCAGGGAACGGGAAGTGTACCTTGTATTTTGAAGTGATGCAGGGAACGGGAAGTGTACCTTGTATTTTGAGGTGATGCAGGGAACGGGAAGTGTACCTTGTATTTTGAAGTGATGCAGGGAACGGGAAGTGTACCTTGTAATTAAAGTAATACAGATAATGAGATGTGTACATGGTATTTACGGTTTTGTAGGGAACTGGAAGTGTACCTAGTATTTAAGATTCCACACCAGTACATGTATTAATCAGAGCCATGTTTTGGAGTTTTCAACTTGACATTTCCCTTAAAGTTCATGATATCTGTTATAATCTAAGCACATAGTTCTACACACAGACATAAGCCCTGAAGTATGACAACTGGTGCAGCGCCATCATTTATCAGAAAAGTTGAGAAATGTTGACAAAACATTTAGAATCAAAATTCTTCCAAATACCTGCAAAATGCATTGAAAATATTTCTTTTTACATGCACTGTAGTAAAAGGGAATAGTCCTAAAATAAAGGTTTAAACATTTGGGAGCGATAAGTACTTTTCCTGATTACTTTATATAATGTATGGGCCACAGGATGCTAAATTGAAGGGAACAAAATAGATCATCGTCTGCATCTACCGGTTGGGAATCGTAAGGTAATGAGGGGAGAGGTAAGTGTACTTTGTATTTTGATGTGATGCAAGGAACGGAAAGTGTACCTTGTATTTAAGGTAACTATGGGAAAGTGTAGTGTACCTTGTATTTAAGGTAACTATGAGAAATGGAAGTGTACCTTTTATTTTGACGTGATGCAAGGAACGGAAAGTGTACAATGTATTTAAGGTAACTATGAGAAAGGGAAGTGTACCTTGTATCTAAGGTAACTATGGGAAAGGGAAGTGTACCTTGTATTTTGACGTGATGCAGAGTTCACGCCACCAAATGGTTTCCCTATGCGTTTACATGTAAAATGGTGGTTACAAAAAGCCCATTTCCTCGCTTATAAAGCGACTGGATTTTTCAATTTGACATTTTCTTTAAATTTCATGATATCGTTGATCATTTAATCAAACAATTATATATGGTATCCCCAAAAGTTCCGAGGAATTAGCCCCTAGAGTTGGACAACTGGTGTAGCGCCCTCATTTATCAGAAAAAGTTGAGAAATGTTGCCAGAACATTTACAATCAAAATGCATCCAAAACCTTCAAAATGCATTGAAAATATTTCTTTTTGCACTGTGGTATTAGGTAATAGTCCTAAAATCAGGATTAAACTACAACTTTTAATAATTTAGGATCAATAAGTACCATTTCTGATTAATTCTATAATCATTGGGCCACAGGATGACCAGCTGAGAAAAAAAACCTTGATTGACTTCTGCAAGGACTGAAATTAATTACTGGTGTGAAATCGGCAAGGAACGGAAAGTGTACCTTGTATTTAAGGTAACTATGGGAATGGGAAGTGTACCTTGTATTTTGACGTGATGCCAAGAACGGAAAGTGTACCTTGTACTTAAGGTAACTATGGGAGCGGGAAGTGTACCTTGTATTTTGAGGTGATGTAGGGAACATGAGGTGTACCTTGGATTTTGAGGTGATACATAAAACGGAAAGTGTACCTTGTATTTAAGGTAACGATAAAAACGGGAGGTGTACTTTGTATTTTGAAGTGATACAGCTAGGAACGGGAAGTGTATCATGTTTGTAAGGTGATGCAGGGAATGGGAAGTGTACCATACATTTAAGGGGTTGCAGGGAACGGGAAGTGTACCATGTATGCAGGGAAAGGGACGTGTGCCATGTATTTAAGGTGATGCAGGGAACGGGATGTGTACCTTGTATAATGTAACGAGGGGAACGGGAAGTATAATTTGTATTTTGAGGTGATGCAGGGAACGGTAAGTGTACCTTGTATTCAAGGTGATGTAGAGAACGGGAAGTGTACCTTGTGATTAAGGTGATGGACATGCATGCACATTCATGAGCATATGATCGGGTCGCACTAGAAATGTTTATTCATGAGTTTATAAATATTATTATTAAACTATTTGCAGATAAGACCGATCTCGCAGTTCCATTCGGCATGAAATCTAGAAAAATACCCGATTCGCAATTATTTGCCAGTAGCTTCGTACAAAGCCATGACGCAACAGAAGGTCGACGTGAACTGGGCTCTGGGTGGATTCCCAATAGCGATGATGCAAATCCTTTTTTTGGAACACGATTTACAGGAGACGTGAATTTCACGGGGTTTGTGATAGCGGGCGAGGTACGAATTTTGTTGTGACATGTATTGGTTTAACATGCGTTATTCGGGATTTACGTAAAATGATTTCCAACCTTATACATGTCATCTAAAAAATATCCCAACCCAAGGGCAGTTATGCCGCAGACGGGCTGCGGTCCACGCCCTGCTCTTATGTCTCCACCATAACCATGATAACTGTAGTATTGATCTGAGAATATGAGAAATATACACTAGTTTTCAATTTATCTACATCTTGCATTCATGGGAAATTATATATATATTGAGATACATTTTCTGTACTATTTTCAATATCAAATTCAACCATTTTCTTGCAGTTTGGATCATTTTCACTTTACTTTGAAGGGTCATCAGGGCAAGATGAAATGATTGAGGTAAATCGAAAAGTATTTATTCATTTTAGACAAGCGTGATGATGTATCTTCTCTTCATAGCTCAAATAGGTGTATGAATACGTTTCTTTAAGATTCATAAAACCTTTTAAAGCTTAAGGCAATGGTATGCTGGGGGTGTTATAATAAGACAAACAAGTAAAACAACAAACACCACACCCGTTTTACTATTTTAGGATCATGACAATTGACGTAATGGAAGTGATAGGATTCGGAAATTGTTTAACACTAACGACTATTTTAGTTTTAGTCCAGGAAGAGGTTAACTCTAACGATATTTTATTCACAGTTTATAGTATAAAACATAACATTTCTAGAATTTCCCTAATCATATCAGACTTGGTCTTTCATCTCGTACTGGTATTTCAAAGTCCGAACCATTTTTGGTGAAGGATTTCCATTGCCGTTATCAATATTGATATTAGAGCAGTATGGAAATACAGCTATTGAGCCGAACTTAACTAAATTGAATGCTATCAATTGCATTTTGGTATACTACAGGTTTTCAACGATCCGACTGCAGATGTGGAGTCTAAGTCTCGTGTGTTAAAATTAGTATTCGACCAACCTCTGATCACCAATAACATCAAGTTTCAACAATCTGATGGTTATAAGATCAATATGACCTTTGAACTCTTGGGATACGTTCATACAGGTATAGCGAAAAATTATAAATATATTCAAAATAGTGTGTTGAAATGCGAATCTGGAAACGGCACATATTTTCATTAAATGGAGCTTATCATGGCTTATCTTTGTTGTTTGGTGACAAATGTGGTACCAAATTGTGCTGAAAAGATTCATCCAAATGTCTATCTAGTCTGTTTGGTCCCAAAATAATCGGAAGCTACTCTATAGGACGTAAGCAATGTGTATGACTTGTTTTGTTGAGTTCTTTATGACATGTTGTTGCTGTTCACGCGTCGTTGCAAGCTTGAGGAACGACATGTACATTAAATCAACTTGATGTTTGTGTAAAATTATATCATGCATTATCTTTGCATTAAAATCACACAAATGATATAAGTATGATCTTAACATTTTATTTGCAGTTTGTAAGGATAATCCGTGTCAAAACGGCGGGCTTTGTATCGCATACGGTTATGATAAAGTCTGTTGTTGTCAAATCCCTAAATGGAGCGGAAAATTTTGCGACCAAGGTACATCGCACGTTTTACTTTGAATTACGTTTTTTACTGTATCATTAATATTCTTTTAAAACCCGAAAATAATAATTATATATAAAAGTAAGCTAGCTATCTATACACAAACTGTTTGGCTTCCCCCACGGCTTTTCGGGTGACATTACCAATTCTACGTGAATTGTTTTTATTCGTATTAGATATGACTACTAAGACCTCAGCGATGGGTTTGGAATCCGGGGAAATACTGGATAGCCAATTGGCAGTCAGCAGCGATCTATGGGCATCTGAAACTACTCATGGTGCGACTGATAGTCGTCTTGGTGTTGGGTCTGGATGGATACCGGCTTATAATGATACCGATCCATCGATTACTGTACATTTCATGAAGGTGGCGCATGTAATGGGGATTATCATCCACGGAAAGGTCAGGAAGAAATATCATGTTATAAAAAATTAGTTTGACAAATATGTGTCAGTTGTTGATCGAATCTGGGATCGAATCTTTGTGAGCTGTTCATATAAAGCTTTAAAAATTATCGAAACGTTGAGACACCCTCTACTTAGATTTAATTATAGATCCTTTGACAGCTCCAATACAGTGTCCAGAGTGACCAGCTAACATAGCTATTAAGCTAATTCCATGCCCATAAGTCATGACAATGGACCTACGGAACATATATATTCTCCCGACCACAGTCCAACATACGCTGGTGTACTTCGATCAGCTTACTGCGTATGCTTGAAAACTCACAAAATGCTGCTAACCAATCAGTGAGGTCGAGGTTTTAGCATTGCGCACAGCGAATGTCCGTTGCACCGTTTTGGGGTGAGGTCAACCTCATGTAACGTGCGTCTATTACACAGTAGTGGTCAGTATTACAGTATGGTCATGTAAGCTATTTCTTAGCAGGTCAGCCGATGTATGAATACATGTAACTGGCACTGAGCAGCTGATACTTTAGCTGTACTCATACGGATACTGGGCATATGATGCCCGTACAGGTACTGTAGAAAAAGTAACCAATATGCGGGCATAACAAGTGGCTGTGTACACGTGATTTGGAACTATTGGATGGATATCTATAATTACTTTTTAAGCCAGTACGAGACGCAGATTTCGGCAACTAGTGTATGTCATCATCTGTAAAAGAGGGTGCATCCATAACTGAAAGTACTTCTCTCTGTTTATAACAAGGTATCAACAAGACATATCGTCAATTTTACACTTCTTTAATACTATTCATTATTTATACAGTTTCAGTCAATGTCATTTTCTTTCGACGAAGAAGTTCTGCTGCTAGATAACAACGGTAACAAAACAGAGGTAATGAAGATGTCTTATAGATTATAGAATAAATAAGTAAAATAATTTCTCATAGGCGATATACTGATTAGAGGGTGCTGTTTGACATCTTGAGGTGTGGATCATCATTTATTTGAATCTTTTATTTGAATACTATAGAATATGTACATGTTCAGCTTATCAAGCAGGCAAACTTGACATCTGAAGGTGGCTAGTTCAATTTCAGTATTACTTTATTTATTTTTACTAGACTGTAATTTTGCTATATTTGCTGATACAATGTGATGTTAACATCGTTTATTTGCAATAGGCCTTGGTATAAATGTCAGTCAAACGGTCTTGTATGTATCAATATGTCCTATTCTGGGTCTATGGGCACCACCAGTCTACTTAAGCTTTAAATTATTCATAATAGAATCAAAACTGTATACAAATAATTGTCAAACTGAAATATCATAAAGTGACAATTATGTGAACATCAACTTCAACTGAATTCAGACTGATCTTTACCTCTGACCTTAAAGAGTACCATTTCTTATTTCAGTTCTTCAAGTTCTTTACGGATCCTGATCCTGCTAGCTCTGGTAGTGAGCGACTTCTGATTGCAGTGGTTGATAAACCATTTGTGACAAGCTACATTACGCTGCATCCAGTATCAGATGTCGGTGGTGATTTAAATATCACCTGGGACATATTGGGTTACTTTCCACCAAGTATAGGTATGTGTCGAAATATTACTAGATTTGGTATTCCTAATAAATTCAAATGTAGAATTCATCGCAGCCATATTAACACTTTCCACGCGGCAGGCGTCTGCAGACGACATTCCAACAATTCACAAAATGTTTCAAAAATGTCAAATTATTGAATTTTAGTACCATATTTGGAATCATCATGAGACATGCATTGACATGTGTACAAACATGCCTAGTATTGGTTCAGTAATCCTTGAGACAGACCTTTAAAATTGGGAATGGTTTATCATGTTTATGAAAAATCTGTTTTGTATTTGGTAAACTCAATAGCCGCGTGGAAAGTGTTAAATCGGAGTTGCACCATAACTATCACAACATGTAACTGCATTCAACTTATATCAATAGTGAAGCTTGACTCAACAACACGGTAAAATGCCATTTTAAATGATCTTCACTAACATGCTAACTCTTTACATGTTTTGAATGAAAGGTTGGTAAATTAATCGATGACAGATTGTTAACTACTTGTGGTATTCCACAGACACGATTATGATGACTCTGGTCTGCAAATTGGAAGTATAAGTTTATTTTTGAAATCATCTCCTTTCTAGATATGAAATGTCTCAGAAACTGTTTGGATTTGGTGACACCATCATCGGTTTTGAGTGTACGAGTAGCCATGAATCCTTCGTCAAGATATGCCGCTATTTTTAAGTCTTATGACTGGTCTATGGAGGTTCTAAGTACAACCGAACCAGGACAGTATGACATCGTGGACGGATTATCAAACATGACCATCACTGGTAACTTAAAGAATTTAAATACCGTATTTTTAGAAATACCTCAAAATATTACATTTAATAAAAGTATACAAAAGTGACTGTTAGAACATAAACTTTCACTACAGAAAATAATATGAATATGTTTGTTAGTCAATAGGACGTGGATTTACTGTCTAATAAATGCATGTTACTAGTTATTAAAGACAAATTTTCAAATACCTGTGTTGAATATTGCCCCTTAATGTTATTCTTATGTAGAAGGTACACCAATCAATGCAGCATACAACATATCTCAAAAGCATGAATTGAAATTGACTGTATTATATAACCTGTGCTAAGTGGTGTTTTACACAGACATTCTCAAGTCGCTGATGGTCATATGATCATGATTGTCTAATTTATTATATCCCCTTAATGTAGACCGACATTTTTTACTTATGATTTAGTGGTCAAACTGAATAAAACAGTATTTTAAAAGTATAAAATCTGTTTCACGTCATGCAACTTCAATGGCCGCTCTGGTTATTTATTTCAGGATTAAATCGGGATGTGCTCGTCCTGAAAGAGGGCGTTCTCGAAACTGGACGTTCATATCGTCTTACAATCAGGATATTTTCAGTTGAAGAAAATTACATGGATTCCCAGATTTATGACTTCACAACAAATACACCACCAGCTATCGGCGATTGTTCACTTACGCCTAAATCGGGTAAGTAAAAATGCATTGACATAAGTATTATCAATCCTCGAAATTAATCCACTGTTGTATTAGTTGTCAAACAGCATGATTAGGAGTCAGAATTCCCAATAAAACCAGTCACAACAATTGTTCTATATTTTTGACAATAAATATAGCCACAAAGGATGCAAAAACCGCAACTTGATCCTTCGAGGATGTAAAGATATCAGGCCCAGACTTCTTGTTATTCGATACAGGATATCATTCGAGGATGTGAAGAAATCAGGCCAAGACTTTTTGTTATTTGATACAGGACACCGTTTGAGGATGTGAAGATATCAGGCCCAGACTTTATGTTATTTGATACAGGACACCGTTTGAGGATGTGAAGATATCAGGCCAAGACTTCTTGATATTTGATACAGGACACCGTTTGAGGTTATCTTATGTACTCAGGTCTCTATATGGGCTTTGTGTAGGCCCTACTCTACATGCTTATTTTGTTTGCCCGTATGTTCTAGGATTTGCTGGACGTCCCGATTTCACCATATCTTGCTCTGGTCAATCCGATGAGGCCAGTAATAGCGGTTATAAATACCAATTAACATCAGGATATCGTAGAGATGATAGTGGTTTAGAGAAACAACTCAAAGAAACAGACTATATTGACGGTGTAGTGTTAGTCCTTCCTGTTGGAAACGCTTCTGATGATTTTATGCTTAATGTGATAGTGCGAGCAGTAGATAAATATGGAGGATACTCAGAAGTTGTTAGTACTGTACAGGTTAGTTGTTAGATGACAAAAATAAGAAGTATTAACGTATACATGATATTGCTATAGGATTGGGTCACTAGAATCACGCTATTTCTACATAGAATCGTGCGTGACAATGTGGAGTATCTCGCACTTGTATTCACATCAGTTATGATCTTGCGCATAATTCTTGCATCTTGTATTAAATCCGGTGATGATCGTGAGTGTTCTACACGGAATATCTAGATGCAATGTTGCATGACAATCTGCAAGAATATATAATGTACAGACCATCAATAGAAAGAAGACTCACATCAGCGTTCAATTCTGCACGGACCATCTTGGTTTCAAATATTTTAAGCAACGCTTGGAAAGCCTAAATGCTAATATGGTTATGGTGCGTTGACTCAAGTGAACGTGTTTAATCTGTCCTCGTAATGTTTGAAACCGGGAAATATAAAAAACAAACAAACAAAAACAAACAAATTGGCAGCGACAATTCGAATCCTTTCCTTAAATGAGAACTTGTTTGCTGGTAACAGGCTGTCCTAAAATGATAGTACCGATCGATGCCCAAGGATTTTGTTTTGTCATCATCAAAATCAATGGGATTAGGTTCGTTGTTTTTCCACCATCTTTGACATACTGTACCCTTTCATTAGGATTTTAGATCATGATTATCGAATTTATGAAATTCAATATACACTCCATTGTGTAAAACATGGTGATTTCACCTTTTCGACAGCTTGTTTGAAACAAAACAATTTTTCTTCTTCTTAATCTCTTGTCTTCTAATATAATCTTTTGTTCCTTTCTGTTTTAACTGTTATTGGTTATGGTTGTTCAAATAATTAATAATCCTTCATTCAATTTGAAGGGTTAAAGAAGTTCGACACACTCGAGTGAAACATGCATTGTTTTATTTGACAAGTGTTTAGGGAATTTTAAATAGCTAATGAAGTGGTATTGGGTGAATTAGCAGTGGCTTAGATTTCATGTTTAAATTGGAGGATGGAGTTGGTGAGGTTACAAAAGCAAGGGACTATTTAATGGTTACCAACTTCGTAAGAACCTCCACCCAGTGGCGTAACAGCCGGGGGGGGGGCAGGGGGGCACAGTGCCCCCCTGAAGGTGCTCAGCAGGAAATTCAAACCTACCCACCAGGAAAAATGGGGGGAAGGGAAAAGAGGAAAAGAAGGAGGAAAGGGAAAGAAAAGAGAGAGAGAGAAAGGAAAAAGGGCGGAAAAAGGAAAAGGAAAAGGAGAAAAAAGGGGAAAAGAAAAGAACAAAGGGAAATTTCGCAGTACAAAAAGCACAACAGTCAAATAATTGTTGACTGTTGTGTTGTTTTACCCATACCCACCCATACCCCCCCCCCCCCCCCCCCCCCCACTTACGTGAAATTCACGAGGTGACTGGCTGGGAAAAAATTTGGGGCAACCTTTTACGAAAAATTCCGGGACGGAATTATTCTAACCAGGATTTTTTTTGGCTGTGCCCCCCCTGACAACCAACCTCTGTTACGCCCCTGCCTCCACTCTAATAATATGAAAAAGAGGTCTAAGCCACTGCTATTTACCATTGCCACTATTTACCAATTCTAATGTCTCTCAAGTTTAGCCTAAAAACTAGCGAATATAAAAACAAAGCTTGGGATCACCCATGTGGGACGATCAATTTTTACTCTTCAAGTTAAATCAAAATGAAGAATTATTAATGATTTGAACAACAATAACAAACAACAGTTTCTTTCAAACAAGTCTAACATACACACATTTGGAGTTAAATTATTGCAGTTAAATTATTGCTGATCACAAGTGCCATTTGTGTTTAGAGAAAGACAATATTGAACATATGTTTTGGCTATGTCCAATTTATAAAGAGTTTTTGTCAAAATGTTGAATTATGGATAAATGATACATTGAAAACTAGCATGAAGGTTGATTGTAAGGATGCATTTTTAGGTTTTTCAAACCACTCTAGATATATGTGTTATTTACTGTACTAAGTATTATTTGTTTCAAAATCGGTGTCTAAAGAGCAAACCCGATATTGAAAGATTAAAAAGTATTATTGACTCAAAGATTTAAGGTGACAAAAGCTATTTCTATAACACAAAACAAGTAAGCAATTTTGAAAACAAATGGAAAGGATTTATTTGATGATCCCTACTTCCTCCTAAATGATTGCATAAGGTTGTAAATATCTCTCTCTCACATATCTGTCTAGTCTTGTCTCGTCATGTCTTGTCTTGACTTCTGTATTTGTTTTATTGTCTCTTTTCAACACGCCACATTGATTTGTTTTATTGTCCTCATATAATTTTGTGTTAACATGTTAGCTTTGAAGTGTATTTTGGTATGAAATGATTTGTATGTTGCACACAAAACCAAACAATTAATAATAATAAAAAAGTCCGATATTCATGATCTAAAATTCTAATGAAAGGGTACAGGATGTCAAAGATGATGAAAAAACAACGGACCCAAATCGCATTTATTTTGATGTTGCAATAAATAAATGAACTTTGGGAATCGATGGGTACTTATCATTTTGGGACAGCCTGTATGTCGTATCTTCTCCCTTGGTAAGTTATAATGAAAATATGCATCTATATCAAAGGTATAAAAACTGTCGCAATAATACTAGCTGAGTTACAGGATGCACTAAACTCCAAGCTATTACACCATTACCATGATTACAATGCCGTTAAATATGCTGTTAACTGTTACGAATAAATTGTTTTATAGGTACATATACCGGATCTTACCAACATAACAAATCTTTTAGCTTTTGTGAATAGTGAAGACCTGCAAACTACCGAAAGATTGGAGAGCTTAAATGCGTTTCTTTCTATTGTGAATAGTATGAGTTATCTCGGTGAATCGGTAAGAAAAACGTTATTGCTATTCCTTAGTCACATTTTAAAGCCACCGATATTACCACATTACAATTTTCGTGGTAAGTGCGCAACACATGACCGATACTTACCTTATAACGATCAACGCGATTACAAGTTTAATTAGAATTAGGATTAATTGGTTCACTGACATTTCGAGCATGACTAACTGGCAATTCTAACTAATAATATGTTAAATCATGAAAGGGTCTGTTACTTTTATGGTTAAATCAAGGCAAATGGGAAACACCAGTTTAGATTTGACGGGGTTGTTGATCTGACATGTCGACGAGCGAGCTGTTGATATATATAGACTTTTAAACAAAATACAATTATGAGAGAAGGAATCATGGGTCACGAATACGATTGAAAGTAATGGTACCAGATTAAGCAACTTAGAGCATAATGAAGATGCGATAGACCTATTATGTATTTCATTTCAAGATAAATGAATACGGGAAATAATAAAGATTTTTCCGTGTAAAGTATTTTCGAGATTAACCATAACTTCTAAAGCGTGTTATTGAAAATATAATTATCAGGGAAGAAAGATTGGTCAAATTAATAGAGAAATGCTCGGTCGTGCCGGCGAAGGGAATCGAACCCGGTGTGAAAAGAGCCATGGTCCCCTGGAGCCATATGGTCCCCCGGAGCCATATGGTTCCCTGGAGCCATATGGTCCCCTGGAGCCATATGGTCCCCTGGAGCCTCCAT
Source organism: Ophiura sarsii (assembly GCA_035610835.1). Lineage (NCBI taxonomy): Eukaryota > Metazoa > Echinodermata > Ophiuroidea > Amphilepidida > Ophiuridae > Ophiura > Ophiura sarsii. The sequence goes on along the minus strand of CM069450.1, from coordinate 72,039,566 downwards.
AGACATACACGGAATGAAGCGTGACAATACACTGTTATTTTGGTTGTGTAAAGTTTTACACAAGTTGTGTAGTATATCTAAACAATAATGTGTAACATTAATTTACACAATTAAGTTGTGTAAATGGTTTACACAACAATTAGTTAATTTTCTACGCAATAGTTATGCATTACTATTGGGTTTGTTTTTTTACTATTGGATTGTGGAATGGCCATTTTTATGGTTTACACAGCAATTGGTTAATTTTCTACACAATTATAGTTGTGCATGGGATTTTGGAGAGTTGATTGAAGTATTTGGCGGTATTATATGTTTCAGTGCAAAATTATATCGTCGTGTAACTGTGAATTGTAAACTGGAAAGTGTGTAAGCTTATAAGCTTAAGTTTAGTTATTAATTATAATTTTGAACTAATTTACCAAAACATCCAACTGATAGAATCACACACACTGAATACTTTTCACTACTTCGTGTTTTTTGCTGAAATATTTCAAGTGAAACATATAATTACCGTCACTGCTTCAATTAACTATCCAAGTCGGTACATTTCTGATTTTGACCATGCGTTTTTTCGGCCGGTTTTGAGGATAACGTCACTCCTAGCCCCCCCCCCCCCCAACCCATTCGCTCGAGCAACACCGACACGTCCGCCAATTCGTTTCCAGTAATTTTGGTCACAACAAGGGTAATTTGTGATTAGTCAATTCTTATCACGTGCTTCAAAGCTTACACAACTGTTGTTTCAAATTCCAAATGGCCTGAACGTGGCCTGAACGTACATGTATATTAAAAAAAATAGCTCGAAAATTGTCAGAGTCCAAGAACGTCCAAGAACGTCTAACTTCCCAACGAATTGCGTAGGAAAAGTCGACATCGGTGATGGAATAGACGTATCCATAGCGTATCCATAGCGTATCGAACGTATACATAGCGTATACATAGCGTATGACTAACGTATTTATATCGTATCACTAACAGCGTATCACAGCGTATGCGAGCGTATGACCAACGTATGCTTAACGTATTCGTAGCGTATGTCTGCCGTGTTCGACGTATCCTCAGCGTATCCTCGGCGTACAACGAACACGTGACTTATGCCGCTGTAGAAATTGAGTTTCGTACACGGCGGGACCAAGTTTTGCCAGTTCAAATAAACGAAGCCTAGATGATAACTATTAAAATATCTAGAAGGATAAACCTATAGGTCCAACCTATACTTCTAACGTATGTCAAAGTATGTCTCACGTATGTCAGCGTATGTAAACGTATGTCTAACGTACCACGAACCTATCGGGAACTTATGCAGAATGTACTAAGCACACGTTGAGTACGTCGAGAAATTTTGAACATGCTTAATAATTTTTAGCGGGCTCGACGTGTTCCAAATTTTTACAGCGTATCACAGCGTGCTTTTAACGTAGACGTATCCCCAACTTACCCATAACTTATATCAGCGTACACCAACGTACATCAACGTATTTGTCGATATTTCGAATACGTTGGCATACGTTCAGTCGATACGTCATGGTGTGACAGGGCCTTGATCACGCGCGCCTAGAGACGTGCTACCAGCACATAGCAGTGATTTGTAGTAATATTTAGTGATGAGTATTGCTTACTAGATGTTTTTATGTATTATGTGACATTTTCAGATACCTCTTGATGGCAACACTAATGATACGACGGACAATGCTGATGCACTTTTGGCTAGACAGACTCAGGTATACTAAACGGCTCAAAAAAGTTCGGAAATTGTATTTTAATAGCCGATATATCATATAGTCGATTATATATTTGTACTGTTTTTCATGTCAACGATATTACGATACCTCATTTGTAGCAATCACCTATTCCAGTGCTTAGCCACTTGCTTGAGAATAGGAGGAGGTCTCAATCTGAATGTGCCAAAATCACCCCTATACTATTTGATTATGATTTACTTTGTGTCTGCATTTATCTACCGGAGCTGTTTAAATCGGTACGATGGGGGCGCTGGGCTTGATATAGAGAAGTCGAAGTTTAATCTAGACATTACATTGATGCACAATTGTGATTAATATTTTAACGTCGAGTAATGGAAAGTATTAATTTTGCATCATCGTTATAGAATATAGGAGTAAAAGAGTAAAGGAGTAAAGGAGTAAAAGTTGAAATGAGTAAAGTGACTCCCGAGCCTCGCGTATTCATGTCACTGTTCAAAATCATTTCATAACGAAAACTTGCTATTTTTAAACGAATGCTTCTTTAAGAAGCATTCGTAAATCCCTTATTTCGTCAGTTATTTGCAACCTTATTATGTAACCTACTCACGTACTTGAATGTTAAAGAATGGTATGAGGTTTTCTTTGGGAGATAATTGAAATTGTATATACAATTATGTATACATTTTTGTAAGTGGATTTAAGTTCTGAAACCAGCAGTAATTCTAACCTAAGACTATATACACATTTATGCTCAACATCAGTCTCAGGAAGCATTATTACCAGAATGCGGGTGCGAGCCTCGCTTCGGTCGAAGTCGAGTACAGCAATAGTTCCTATTTGTCGAAACGAATGACGGACATTGATAACATTCGTTGGACGGATCTAGTGTTTCTACCCTGTTAGCATTGTTTAAGAATAACAAAATAATTGTTGCAAGTTGTATAATTTGTTTCGTTTTTCAGTTACGGACAGCTTTGATTAAAGCACTGAATACATTTGCTAAAGACGTGAATTCTGTATACGAGGCTAAATTAATGGTATCAGCAATAGAATATGCTTTAGCTATAGATGAAGAAGTAACTTTCAGTGCACGGGTAAGAATTTTACAAGTCTATATCTGGGAACCGGCATACCAAGGATGTGTGATGTGTCATCAAAACCTAACAGAAAATAAGAATATCTGCGCATGGAGTTTCTTGATAAATGCGTGCAGATTAACCCTAGCTAACTCTAGATAACCACACAGCAGCACATTTCTTTTCCGACCCCCAAAATTCACCAGAAAGATCACCCCGAACCTAAATGCAAATGCAACAAAGCTCTTCATATACGAACCCTTCTGTAAAAGACCGACATTCTCCCCACTTGCTATTCACGGGTGGATTCGGTTAAAACGTATCGCATTCCATCGTTATTGACGGATGGATTCGGTTAATTATAACATATCGCATTCCATTGTTATTGACGGATGGATTCGGTTAATCAACGTATCGCATTCCATCGTTATTGACGGATGGATTCGGTTATAACGTATCGCATTCCATCGTTATTGACGGAAGGATTCGGTTAATCAATGTATCGCATTCCATCGTTATTGACGGATGGATTCGGTTAATCAATGTATCGCATTCCATCGTTATTGACGGATGGATTCGGTTAATTAACATATCGCATTCCATCGTTATTCACGGATGGATTCGGTTCATCAACATATCGCATTCCATCGTTATTGACGGATGGATTCGGTTAATCAATGTATCGCATTCCATCGTTATTGACGGATGGATTCGGTTAAAACGTATCGCATCGTTATCTACCCTTCCAGTCCTAATTTACTAATATCCAGAGGCCCGAATTATATGTACACTAACTTGTTAATGTCATCGTTAAGGCGAAGAAAACAATGCGATTTATTCCGTCATTTGTTCGTTAGGGCGAAATCTATTGTTTAAAATGACGTTAAGGCGAAATTCTGTTGAAAAGAATTTCGCCTTATTCCACTATTATAATAAATTCCATCATAATAATGATTCTAACAAACGTGCTTCATAATAATTTGAATTGAGCATCTTACTCACCTACTATGTAATGTGTAGATAATAACAGAATTCTAATGGCGTTTAAAGAATTCTATGAAATCACCATTTGATCACCATTTGTTCTTTGTAAACAAGCTTTCGTTGATTCCAACCTTACTCGTAACGATGGATGTCTTGTACGGTAGCACCGATGAAGTGTTATCTGACACTAACGCAGCTGATGAGAACACAGACGATGATACAGCAAGCAATAGCGGGAACACAAACGGAAACACAACTGGAAACACAGGCGGAATAACGGATGGAAACACAGATGGAAATGTGAATGGCAGCACAGCTGGAAACGAAAGAGTAAATTCAACAGATCTCTCATATGGTAAAGCTAGAGAAGTCAAACTATTTCCAAGAAAATTCTCCCTGGGTAAGTCATAATGAAAATATGTATGAAAGGTATTCAAGAATGTCAACCGTCGTAAAAATATAATAAACAAGTTTATTTATGTCATATAGAGTTCCTTGTACATTGTTTATTATTTTTACGCTGTTCTATATCACAACATCATTTGTTGGAAAGTTCCCTTTGCTTCATATCACCATGGACCATCATTTTCTAATCCGGCGTCTTTTGGTAGTTACTTTTTACAACAACAACAAAAAGAGAAAGAAAGTACCTATGACACATTACTAATATTTTTTCAGGTATTCTGTCAATGTTGCATGGTGTCACGGAGGTTGTGACAGACTATACACACAAGAAAGAGTGTTCAGATTCCGATAACTCAGAAACATCTATGAATTCCGAACCTCGGGTATGTATTACTCTGCACTAAGGCCTATCATTAAGTAATCATAATACATTAGAGTTCTTGATGGGTTCTTTATTTATTCGAATTGGTGTGATCAACAGCAGCTCGGTACAAATTCCCGTAATGAATTGCAATCATAGTATATTAGTGATCAAGTCAATGCCGGTGACATCATTTTCATTTTGGCCACCGCACCATAGACCTTCAACAGAGGCCCTGCATATGAATGAAGTAAATTTATTACCGGAAACATGACAAACTACTAAACTTCGTTCACTTACTTCAAGAAGCTAAAATTCTCTTTTCATTCATGCCAGTGTACAATACTTTCAAAAAACCCGCGTCAATTCAAAGAATAAAATGAATGGACTCTAATGCGCCATAATTCCGGTGAATGACGCATGGTTGATTCCTTTTTGTAAAGCCGATCAATGAATGAATGCATGGCCTCTAGCGCGCAGGACAATCATGTCTATTGAAATCCCATTGAAATGGCGTGTAGAGCTGTTACTGTGTGTATCTCGTTTACAACTGAATGACTGGCATGTTTGAAAAGCGCGGTGATTAATATTGGTAATAGCAATATGTTCATCAAACTCTTGAAACCGGAACGCAAGTTGAATCCAATACAGAATAGTCTCGTACCTACGTATCACAAACGGACATTGTATTCTATTGCATATCTTAAATGCGTCGATCGTAATTGCATACACAGATACTTATTTTAGCTGGCTTCCAAAATATCTGAAATGTTAGAGTCATTGTACAGTAAAATAAGTAAGCGCATTGATAACTGAAAACATTTTTTGACAAAGTAACCGCTAAAAATCAGTATCAGCAAAGAAAAAGTGAATGCGCTTATCAAAATGGTACGAAATCGCCATCAGTTTCTGATGGCGGCCAATTCACGTACTGTTTCGATGGTAAGGTTCCTGGTTGTCGTAAAATGTGCATTTGCGAGTAATTGCTGTATGGGAAGGCCCTCCGAACTGCTGTTGGTGTTATCATATATATCGCATATAGAATACGCGGATACACAAGTTGAATTTTTATTGAAATCGAAGCAATTCCATAAAAGTTTACTTTCACAGCTCGTAAGATCTGTTTCCATGGTTTGATCAACTTTATTTTTAAGCAAACGTATAAATAGTGTGTGTACTGACCTCCTTGATCCAAATAATATGTTTCCTTTTTAAGAGCACACCCGTCATTACATTAAATTCATTACTATTACGTTCAAAATACTGTTTTGACAGACAAACAAGATGACTGAAGTACTAGAACACCTCGAGGGTTTAGTGCTAGGCAATCTCTTGGGTACAATGTCCCCTGGCGAGCAACCAATGGAGCACGTGACACCATTTGCAACAATGACGCTGCAAACATTATCCACCTCTGATAGGAAGCAGTCCAATAAGTCAATCGGTCAAGAAAGAGCAAGCGATAAAAACGGAGGTAGCACTGGAAATATTGATATCCCAACAGAGTTCCTTGCAGAAGCTGTGTCAGAGGGCAACTGTGGTGTTTCGGTATGTATAATAATATACAAATATTGAATGTCCGAGAGTGTGATAGTACAAACTATATCACGAGGTCAAATTTGGATTTTTCTATTACACAAGGAGATTCCGAGTGTAATGGAATCCGAGTGTTATGGAATAATCAAAATTGAACCGAGCTATATAGTTTTGATATTGCCCAGGCAAACGGCATTCATAATGATAGTAAAAACTAGCACATGGTTGAAATTAGGCCTATCATGATATAATAAAAACCATATCACGAGGTTCAATTTTGATTTTTACACTCGCCTTCGCATCGTGTGATGGAACAATCCAAATTGGACCGAGTGATATAGTTTAACTATTGCACAAACAAAAGGCGTACAATATTTGTTTTATATACTGATATTCCACGATTTCATTTCAAGCCATGTGATAGTAGAAACCATAAAGTACCACATCCCATGGCTAAAATCAGGCTTATCATTAATATATAATTAAATAACTTAGACTGTGATAGTAATAACTATATTACGAAGCCAACTTTGAATTTTGCACGTGACAAAAGCTGAATGTGACGGATCAATCCAATTTGAACCGGGTGATAGGCCTATATATAGTTACTATTGCACAAACAAAATACATAACATATTTGTTTTATAATTATAATGATATCTCACAACTAATTTAACTAACTAAAAAGGCATGTGATAGAAAGACGTTCTTATCAACGGAAACCATGAGCAATCGATCCATAATGAAGTATGAGTTTAGAAGTAACACAACGATTTCATATATTTATATTTTTATGACCACAGATGGTAAGCAGAACTGCAAATCCGTACCCAGGAAGTTGCAATATGTCTGTCGTGAAAAATGTGGAACTGAGAAACGAAAATGGAAGTAAACTAATTGTTAAAAATACTAATGCTAAGATTGCCGTATCGTTTGAACGTGATAACGTGGAAGAGACTAAAACTAAAAAGGAGAAGTTCTCACCTGATTCAGACATGATGTTGGTGACCTTTGACCTTGATCGAATAGGTGCTGTCGGTGCAGAGGTATTTATACAGACAGAGAAGCAAAAAGATGTTTGCGTTCTTATACTTTCACGGAAACGTAAATCGCCTACGATTGAAAACAACGATGAAATGTTTATGATCCGAGCAAAAGGACGCGGTGAGCGCCGATTTCTTTTTAATGACCTTGAGATTGGAGATGCCGCTAATCCGCCTAAGCATCATTTGGGATTCAAGGTGGTGAATTGTGGAAAAAGTAACGTGACCAACGAATATGTTATGACGTCAACTGTGGTGGAAAACCCGCTAAATTTGACATTCAAAATCTATACACATGTCTGTAACTTCTGGAATGCTGCGAAGAATAATTGGGATGGTGAAGGATGCAAGGTAGGAACATTAGTTGTCAGTTTATTTCTGATTTGTGTATGTTTCTCTATTGGTTCTACCTATTAAAATCCTATCACAACATAATATAGTGCAAAATACTTCTATTGCATGATATATTATACCTCTTTTGTAGGCTACCTCGGTATCGACAGCATAGCTGGTCTAGTGGTATGACATACACTTTGGGTTTGGGTTCGAGTCACAGTATCGTCAGATTTGTATGCAAAGCCTTTGCGTTCAATTTTTCTCAAAATGAATACATAGTGTCCAAGTCCGGAATACTTACGACTATAGGCTACTTCGTGATAGTTTATTCATAGGTCACACCTGTTTGTATGTTTAATGGTCGTTCTGAGGAAAATAACACCGAGTTCAGTAGGGATCAGGCTCAATTATGCAAAAATCAAAATAATATTTGATATAATTAAATCTTCATTATTGCCTGATTCAGATAGATAGTAGAAAATTCTGATATCTGTTTTTATAATTAGGTCAGCACTACATCGAGCTTAAAGAACACCAAGTGTGACTGTAATCATCTGACTTCATTTGCATCATCGTTTTACGTACCGGTTAATAAGATAGACTTCGCCTATGTGTTTGCCAATGCTAATCTATCAGAGAATCATACAGTGTTCACAACCGTCATATGTTTGCTGGGGTTTTATGTTCTCATGTTGATCTGGCTGAGGAGAAAAGACAAACAGGATCTGATGAAGGTTAGTTCAATATATTGCTTTTTATGTTAATTATATTTGAATTATCCAGTGCACACAGATGTATTCTGATACAATCATAACATTCAGGGGCTTGACATGAAGACCCATACATAACATTGAGCAGATGATTAATGGCAACACTCATCATTAATACCTACACCTATCCTAAATTTGAGGGTCTTAAATTAATTGTTCGAACAATCAAATGGTTTACTCATTCTTGTGTTGACATATAGCAAAATGCAACGTGAAGCGGTCAGAAAGTTTGTTTGGCACAGGGTAGACATCGAATGTACATCATATTTACGTTTAATTGCTTTGGTTGCTTTTAAATCAGTTTGTGAGTGTACTCAGCACATAAGAACATAGGAAAACATTAGTATGGATTCGTTTCGTGTATCACTTAAAGAGTACCTTTCACAGATAATTATGACAGATAAAAGTAAGAGGAAAGGAATGTTATAGCCTTATCAAATGTTGAATTTATTATTCTTATTTAACTACAGTGGTCAGCTCATCCCCTGTTAGACAATGCACATGGTCAAGGGTATTTCTACGTGATATCTGTTCACACTGGTTTTGCTACTAATGCTGGCACACGATCCACCGTTAGGTTTGATATGGTTGGTGAAAATTGCAAAACGGGGCAGCGAATATTAGGTGATGCTGATGGGTTTATGGTAAGCGTAACAAGTATGATAGGATTTTATTGTATTGCTGGAATTACAGAATCAGACAGATACATGTGTATAGATACAGATACAAATGCAGATACAGACGCAGATGCAGTTGCAGTTGCAATTACAGTTACAGTTGAAGTTATAATTGCAGTTACAGTAGCAGTTACAGTTGCAGTAGCAGTTACAGTTACATTTGCAGTTACAGTTACAGTTACAGTAACAGTTATAGTTACAGTTGCATTTACAAGTACAGTTACAGCTGCAGTTACAGTTGCAGTAGCAGTTACAGTTACATTTGCAGTTACAGTTACAGTTACAGTAGCAGTTATAGTTACAGTTGCATTTACAAGTACAGTTACAGCTGCAGTTACAGCTGCAGTTACAGTTGCAGTTGCAGTTACAGTTTCAGTTACAGTTACAGCTACAATCACAGTCGAAACTACATGTACATTTACAGTTGCAGTTAAAGTTACAGTTTCAGTTTCAGTTACAGTTACAGTCACAGTTGAAACTACATGTATATGTACAGTTACATTTACATTTACAGTTAAAGTTGTGGTTACAGTTGAAGTTACAGTTACAGTTGCAGTTACAGTTACAGTTGCAGTTACAGTTACACTCTCAGTTGAAGTTACAGATACAGTTGCAGTTGCAGTTACAGTTACAGTTGAAGTTACAGTTGCAGTTACAGTAGCAGTTATAGTTACAGTTGCATTTACAAGTACAGTTACAGCTGCAGTTATAGTTGCAGTTGCAGTTGCAGTTACAGTTGAAGTTACATTTACAGTTACAGTTACATTTACATTTACAGTTACAGTTGCAGATGCAGGTACAGATACATATAGATACAGACACAAATAGAGTCGATATTATTAATTTGCACCTTATATTTCGGATCGTATAATACAAACTTCCATAATTATGTCTTCAATACTAAAGCCAATTAGTTTGTCATTTTATGTGTTATAAATGTCTCTGTAATATTTATGATTTGACACTAGATTAAATGAGAATTCAGTTTTATATAGAAGCACAAATATTTCACAATATAAACATTCTGATATCAATAAATAAAATCATATTTACATCACAGCATCTGGATGATGGCTCACTGAACCATTACGTCTTGAAAACATCACAATGTGTTGGTCAACTGCAAAGTTTACTCATATGGCATGATAACACAGGAGAGGGGAGCTTTGCCTCCTGGTACCTAGACTGGGTCATGATTTCTGATCTGCAAAGTGGAGAAAAGTAAGATAGTAATTTGTTTGTTGTTTTCCACTAAACCAGAACCAAATATCAGATGCAATTTAGCTATCCAACAACACACAGGGTACAATCCTAGGTTGCTATATATATTGTGAATGCTTGGCCTTACAAAATTTAGATGCCACTTTACTTCCTGGTTAATAGTGCTGCATTAATAATCACTCTCCTATTATTTGTTATATGTTTTAAAAATGTACAGAATCTCAAGTATAAAGTGTACATACCAGTTCTAGGTCAAAGTTCAGGTATTTTGTTTTTGTCACACTACAAATAAATCTATATTTATTATGCCCATAAAATTACACCAACCATTTGCAAATGCTCTCTTTTTTAACTGCAAGAGAGCTGAATATTTAATTCAAACTTGTCAAACTTTACTTCAGATGGGTGTTTGTGTGCGGCGACTGGCTTGCCATTGACAAAGGTCAATGTAAAATATTCCGTTCACTTAATCCAGCCAATGAGGAAGAAGCGGCAGAGATCCAGGGCGATTTCTTCCGTATTCTACGTGGAACATTCGCAGACGACAACCTCTGGGTGTCTTTATTCACTCGGCCTACTCCCAGCAGCTTTTCCCGCGTGCAACGACTCTCAGTGTGTCTCACATTCCTGTTCCTATTCATGATTGCCAATGCCATGTTCTACCGAACAGACGACGAAGCCGAGGACTTACCAGAGGGAAAGAAACTGCGCCTTGGTCCATTTGAAATTGACTTTCAACAAGTGTACATTGGTACTATTAGTATCATGGTTATTATGCCTGTTAACTTGATACTGGTGGCGCTCTTTAAAAGTGTGCAGATGTCATATGAGGGTCACGAAGATCTTGCTGTCATTTCCGATGGTACTCGGTCAAATACGCGGTTTAAACAACGATGTTCCGCTCCACCCATCTTGAAGTACATAGCCTGGATGTTAGTATTTATATCGATCGTATCATCGGCTTTCTTTGTGATCATGTATAGTCTGATGTGGGGTCATGAGAAATCCAAGTCATGGCTGATGTCAATGTTGACATCCTTCTTGGAATCCTTACTCTTACTGGAGCCATTCAAGGTGAGGAACAATAAAAAAATATACTCATATCTACCTGGATCAAATCAAATCACACCAAGTAATGACAAATCAAATTTGTCAAAATCCAACTAACTGCGTTCTCATTATCACCGTTATTATTTTGATTCATTCTATAATGCTCTACAATGTTGGTACTGGATGACGTCATTGTGTATTCCAGTCAAATTTAAACGTCTAGAATTTGCATATTGTGAACCATTTTATTAGTTTGGATACGAAAAATAGCGAATACTTTTCTTCATGTTTATTGTAGGCATTGTGTGCTGCGCTGATTATACTGATGGTCTTTAAGTGCACCAAGAAAGCTAACTTTCATCATCCAAAAACGGTGGTGTTTCAGGAGGAGTTAACATCATCACAAGGTTAGCATTGGTTTTATTTAATTCAATTACAAATATGAAAATTAATCGATTTTCGTAGCCCTCCCTCCTCACTTTCTGAGATAAGGTAAACTTTTTTCCTTTTCAATTTTCAAAATGATTGAGTTTCTAATACTGAAATGTTAATGGTTGATAGGCATATCTATGTATCTATCAACTACATTCACTTTCAAGTGTTTTTTTTATGAATTCTAGGGGTCTAACCCTCATAAATCAAACATAAAAAGAGCCTCACCATTTTCCTAATATTACTGAAAGATGCTGGAAATATACATTCTGCATGAAAACAGCCATATTTATGTGTCAATTTAGTAAAAATAAAAATAAAAGCCGCCCTCCCTCTTCACTTTTCGATGGCCAGTGAATCTAATAATTAAGTTTAAGAGGCCTTATGATAGACCAATTATTACAATTGCCAACAGTCAGTATTAGCAACATTTAAATACATTTGGAGTATAATGTTGCAACAAGATAGCATGTGAAACTCGCGCCCAGGAACCTCACTTCCTATAAACATGATAAAGAAATGTTGATTTGCAATTGTCTAATCTTGAATATATATTGAAGAGTTGGAAACTCAAAATCTGCTATAGTTTGATCAGCTTAAAATTGGCGAGCTTCCTTACAGAATACATAATGGTGTATGCTCACATGAACACAACAAACATATTGTGCATCAAATGCATGTCGGGCCAAATTCGCGTGCGTATGGCCAAAATCTTCCAGTGACTAGTTGATCTGTTCATTCATCCTACCTAGTATCAACCCGTGATCCGATACAACATTGTCTAATTTTGCTATTTGTATATTATTCAAGAATCTACCAAAATTAACAAAGCTGTGAACAACATTGTCGACCAGAATGTTGAGGAGTGGCAGAAGAAGACCGCAACAGCATCCCTATTCCGACAGGTTATGTCTCACGTCTTCTTCGTGATAATTACTATAGTGATTATCATTCAATATCGAGATCAAATGGCATTCTATATGACCGAGACCGTTCAACGTGTATTTCAAGGACCCGAAAAGGAATTCTCTGAGGTAGGCTTTGTGGGCACATAGGGTATATTTAAAAAGAAACATTTGTTATCATTATCAAAAATCTATGGCAAGTATTAAAAGACCCGGATATATGACTTGTACAATTCGAGGTCAATACTTTTCCAGGTTATCTATAATGAGCTTCTGGGAAGTTATGAATAACAAACTTGGATGGAAGTGTTCCCTGACTACTCTTACGTAATCGTTCATTTTTTCGTAATTACTGAACCAAATAAATTGCAGTTTTCGTCAAATTATGGCAGACTAATTTGTCTTTATGTTTTCGTTTGAAATCTTTAATTCCGACTCTTATTTAGGAAGTTCTAATCACCTAAAGTCACGTTGTAATTTTTATTGGGACACCCTGTATATGTATAACGTCTGTTCATTGAAAGCACCCCGGCAATTCCCGCTTTAGCTGTAGATTTCAAATCATCTATCAGTCAGCGTAGGCAATAGATCAAAATTAAATTCGTCACGATGCAAATATTGTGTAAGAGCGTCTTGATCATAACAAAGTTATTTGAAATTAATAGCATTTCCAAGTCGTTTTTCGTTTACATTATTAACGCAGAATATGTTACCTTTCAGATACGTAAAGTAGGTGACTTTTGGGATTGGACCAATCAGATTCTGATCCCTTCAGTATTTCCCCCAACCGACTCTATTCCACCAATTGATGAAGATCGAATGGTTCTAGAGAGCACCATGTTCCTCACGGGGCCGGTCAGATTCCGACAACTAAGAGTAGGCAGCGACAGTAAGTTGTTCGTTTATTTAACAAGCCGTTTACGTTTTTGTGTGCTGTGTCTTATCGGGACCATGAGCTATGGTTAATGTGTTTCACATCGGACTATCCTGAGACTAGAATAGTCTCAGGGACTATCAGGGGTGTATCCATGTGTCTACGTCCAACTTACCTTAACTAATGTCTGAAGGTGTCGTGTCTCAAAAATGCAATACATATATTGTGGTCGTCGCAAAATGCAATACATATATGTTGTAGTCGTCGCAAAAATGCAATACATATATGCTGTAGTCGTCGTAAAAATGCAATGTTGTAGTCGTCGCAAAAAATGCAATACATATATGTTGTAGTCGTCGCAAAAAATGCAATACATATATGTTGTAGTCGTCGCAAAAAATGCAATACATATATGCTGTAGTCGTCGTAAAAATGCAAAACACATATGTTGTAGTCGTCAAAAACAGTTGTAAAACATTCGAATAAAAGCAGTGTAATAAATAGATGAAAGATCTCTCAATGAGCTTGACAAAGGTTACCCCGACGAGGGTCTGAGCTATACAGTGTTAACTCTAGTTTAGGTAGCAATCTAGCAACACTATTTGTTGTCATAGATTATAGTTTAATAAGTTCCAAATTGGAGAGAAATATTCGGGTTTTATCTCTCCGCGCGCAAACGTAATCCAAACGTACGCGCGCGATTATGGCCACATCCGCGCGGATTTGGCCGCATGCACGCGTGACGCATATCGAGCACGCATATAATGCACAGTGCGCTCGGTGCCTTATGCGCTCCAGCGTCCGTCTGTATTCATTCGCTGCAGTGAGGAGGCTTCGCCAATTTGGAACTGATCAAACTATAGACGGATTTCTGACAAAGAGGCCTGGATTAGGGACCTTAAGGCACATTTGGGTACAGTTAACACGACAAAATTATTTTTGGGAACATTGATTGTTACAATCAGCATACCCAAGTTAACTTAAACACTCATTGTTCCCACCTATACCAAAACATGCCGTTGTTGATTTTCAGAAACCAGCCTTAGCCGCCTAGTCTTTTAGCCAATTTCATCGGCATTCTAGTTTTATTATTTTAAATCAGACAAAAGAATTAATTTGATATTTCACTTTGATATATGCTTCATTTCTATAGAGGAATGTCGTGAGTCGGTGTCAGTGACGAAAATTGGATCTCGATGTACCCCATTGTATTCTTTCAAAGTTGATGAAAATGATAACTTTGGACTAAAATGGGGCGAGGAAACCAACACCACTTGTATTGATGAGGAAATGAAGTTTTGCCCGTGGAGGCACCACTCTTCTAAATCGCTTCCTAACCCGATTTTTTATGGGTCGTCAGGGGCTAGCTACGGTGGAGGAGGCTATATCGCTCAATGGGATTTCACATCGGAAACAGCAGTTGAGACCAGCAAACATCTGCAGGAGAACGACTGGTTGGATGAGTACACTGCAGCAGTGTTTGTGGAGTTTACTGTTTATAATGCCAACATCAATCTATTCAGCTATGTTAGTTACCTCGTTGATTTCACTCCACTTGGCAACATTCAGCCATATCCATATGTCTACACATTCAAGTTGTATGATTATACCAGCGCCGAAGACATCCAAGCGATAACAGTTACCCTGACCTACGTGCTGTTCGTCATGTCATTGCTGTATTTCCTCATTCGAGAGATTGATGACATGAAGAGATCTGGTAAAAAGTACCTGCTATCAGCTGGCAACTGGTTGGAGATCTGTATCATATCCTGCAGTGTACTTTCATTGTTGATGTACATGGCGAGGAAGGTGTTTGTGGATGCTGTGAGTCTACAACTTCAGGATGCAAAGGAATCAGGTAGGATTATTTTGTCAAATTGTTCATGATTGTCGTACTCTCTTAAATCAAAAGATTGAAAAGTCAATCTTAAAGACTGTGCTGAGGGAAGGATCTTAAAAGATTAAAAATGTTCAATCTAATAAGGTGAAATTTCAGTCTGATATATTGAAATTTCACTCTATTAGATTGAATATTTTCAATCTTTTATGATCCTTCCGTCAGCATATTCTTTAAAATTGACTTTTCAATCTTTTGATTTAAGAGAGTTGGATGTTAGATCTTTTAAGCTCTAACTATCCCCAACTATTTGTCTCAAAGCTGGTTTCATTAAACTCTGCAACAAATTTGATAGAACTCTTAATTTGTATTGAATTTTCTTCTCTTATAGATTCTTAGTGTAATTTATGTAACCGACGGAAATGATGGCGCTGTTTAATTTGCGTTAATTGAATTAAATTAAATTAAATTAAATTAAATTAAATTGAATTGAATTGAATTGAATTGAATTGAATTGAATTGAATTGAACTGAATTGAATTGAATTGAATTGAATTGAATTGAATCGAATCGAATCGATCGAATTGAATTGAATTGAATTGAATTGAATTGAATTGAATTGAATTGAATTGAATCGAATCGAATCGAATTGGATTATGTTGAAATGATTACATATTTGTATGGCTAACTATAAGTGGCTAACTTTAACTTCTGTTCATGATGTGGTTATTTTCTAGGAGGTTACGTGAACTTCGACCCTATAACTGTTATGGATCAGATTTATTCTGTTATTCTGGGAATGGTTGGTTTCTTATCAACATTGAAACTTAATATCTTGCTGTCCTTTGACAAACGTTTCACTCAGCTCAAGCGTACTCTGCTGTACGCTAAAGACGATCTACTGGCATTTGGGATATTCTTCTTCATATTTCTCTTTGCCTTTGCATGTGTGAATACTCTGGTTCTAGGTCCGGAGGTAGATGACTATAGTGGACTTTTGAGGACAATGGAGACTTTGCTGGTAAGTTTAAGCTACCAACATGAAGAGCTCATATTCTGGAAATAAATATATGGGTCGTGCCCGAATATGAATTGGATCTCTTTTAAAACAGAACAAACTATCGTGACCATGACCGTCAACTATTTCTAAACAAAAACAAAATAATTACATAGTTTTTGTAGTCAGATATGCTCAAACTATAACATTTATCATTCAGCGTAAGGATATTCATTTTCTGTTTAGATATGCAAATTAGGTAATTAATACGCATACAATTTGAAGTTGTTATGTTTTTGTACTTTGTGTTATACTTATTATATACCCAAAGATTCAGATTCCTGCCACTTTTATTTAAGAAAAATGACCAATCCCTTCCCATATACCTTAACGTTTTTCGACATTTGGGACAAATGCTCAGAGTGAGAGTTTAACGAAATAAATTGTTTTAAAATAGAGAAGAGTGATGCGTATGTGAAGAAATAGCTAAGAAGGGCGTGGTTAATTAGGGTTTCCCTTACATACAAAGCTTGAAATAACTGCTTAATGTACTTGTTTGTTACTAGGTGTTACTGCTCGGTCAATTCAAAGTCCAGCGATTCTCCAGTGCCATGCAGCTGTTCAGCACAACATTTTTCGTCATATATTGCGTGGTCCAAGGATTTGTCTTGTGTCGTATCTTTGTTGCAATCATATGCGATGCATTCACTGTTACAAGGAAGGAAGATGCGATGAACAAAGGGGGCGTTGACTTAGAGAAAGTGATAACTTCAGAAATAAAGCGATATTTTAAGGAACTGTTTTCGTGCAGAGGTAAGATGTTGTTAATTATCAAGAGTTGCGTGCACTTCTAGTATATTGCATAAATTATCAAGAGTTGCGTGCACTTCTAGTATATTGCATAAATTATCAAGAGTTGCGCGCACTTCTAGTATATTGCATAAATTATCAAGAGTTGCGTGCACTTCTAGTATATTGCATAAAGTATCAAGAGTTGCGTGCACTTCTAGTATATTGCATAAATTATCAAGAGCTGCGTTCACTTCTATCATATTGCATACATTATCAAGAGTTGCGTGCACTTCTAGTATATTGCATGAATTATCAAGAGTTGCGTTCACTTCTATCATAATTTATTGCATACATTATCAAGAGTTGCGTGCACTTTTAGTATATTGCATAAATTATCAAGAGTTGCGTGCACTTCTAGTATATTGCATTTCTCCTCAGCGCGAATTAGGGGTCGATAAAATAGGCGCTCCAAGAATATCTGTTCTTCGTGACTTTATTCAGTGACGCCAAGTTCGCTCAATATTTAGGAAAATATGAATTATTAGGGGAAATGAGCCAGTCTTGGTATATGGTATTTGGAAAGATAACTTATTCCGTTATTCAACTGATGAATTCCTTTAAAACTTAAGGAATCCAAAGTTTATTTGAAATTTTGGTTACAAACATATTTTGAGGATAATCAATGAATTTTGTACCAGTTGTCTTTTATGTATGTATGAAATTTGTGAAATCATCTGCAAACAATCTACAATACAGAGTGGATCAAAACAAATTGTGCACTAATTGAAACGGCTTTTTGATCTTTGATTTGTGCATTGAACCATGAAATTGTTGCTTGTATACAACGTGTTTAATATAGTTTATCCTCCGAAAAAATGAAAGTAATCGATTGGAAAATAAGCAAAATGTGACAGTTTTTGTAAGCTGACCCCTTTTTTCATCATTCCAATGGGATTTGCAGAGGGAACAAGGTTGAGACAAGGTGTGGCCCAAGTGTTGCTGTAACATGACTAAATTGAGTGAGAACGGTGACCATATCAATGGAGGGCTTCGTTAAAGACCTAAATATCAACAAAGAGAAGTAATATTTCCATTTCAAATTGCAAGGAAACCTAACATTTGAATTAATATATTACAAAATTTTAGCAGAAGAAGTTTTGGACTCAGAACTTATAATTAGTGAGCCTGTATATTTTTCGCAGAAGAAGTTTTGGACTCAGAACTTATAATTTGTGAGCCTGTATATTTTTCACAAATGTGAGTGACTTCATATTAATGTGCAATTGGTCAATAAACGAGTGTCTTCACAACATTTCATTTATGCGATATTGTGATATGCTATGGTACATTCTCAATGTTTTAAACACTTTCGTGTGTTTATTTCGCCTCATAATGTAGAGAGTGAGCGCCCACTACATTTCATCATGATACATGTACATTGTCTTAATTGTGTACCATTGGAATGGTGAAAAAAGAGGTCAGTTTACAAAACTGATCACATTTTGCTTATTTTTCAGTCGATTCCTTTCATTTGTTTCGGAAGATGAACTAGATTAAATAAGAAAACACCAATTTCATGGTTCAATGCACATATCAAGGTCGAATTGTCGTTTCAATTCGTGCACAATCTTTTTGCCTTCACGTTGATTTGTGTCATCTTATTTGCATATTTACAGCCAAACGACATGATGCATATGAATTGAAGTCATCAGATGAACTCGCGTCAATACGGGTAGAGGATCCCGAACCTAGAAAGGAGGCATGGGGAATAATAGATAAGTCTCCTTTACCGCCAAAAACACCACCACCTGCGTATGAATCCTTATGGAATCCCCAATCGGAATCATGGTATACGAGACAGAGGCCGGATACAAAATCTATTGAAACCATGTTTTCTAGGGCGATGGCGTCATTGGATAAGATATCATGTACAGTCGACCGTATCTGATCAAACACGTTGGATTATTTCAAACATTTATTTCAGAAATTTTGTTTAGAATTTTATTCATTTAAAGGTAGGTGTTCCGATTGCTGGCCCGATTTTCAACTTGAGTTTTTCTATTCTACATGAAGGGTCATCCTTAAAATATTCATTTTCCAAGGTTTGAGTTGCATAACTCCAATGGTTCTTATTTTAGAAGAACAAGGTGACATGATATTTGCCCATTGAGTAGTACACAAACTGGCCGGGTGGTTAACCACCGTTGGCAGTTATTTACTGCAAGTTGGCCTACAACGTCTAAAAGGAACATATTCTACGATTTTACAGAAATAATGGGAACAATATTTGGATGTGACAAAAAAACTTAAAGTGATCGGAACATACAAATTTATCAAAGATTATGTAAATAAGTATTATTATTATTCTAGAATTGCTGTAATTATGCTTCATTTGATCGAGAGGACTAAAATATGGAGCGTTTGTGTTTGAACATTTTATAATATTATATTTAAAATCCTTATCTATTGGATCAATTTCAAAATTATTAGGAAGTAATGCAAATACTTGACTTATACGATTTTACATCACCAAAGTATAAACAACGTTAAATGTGAACAGAGACCAATGCAAATAATGATTTCTTTATTACTGTGCAAATATTTGCACTTGTTTAGCCCAGCTTTTATTGATGCTTGTAAAGTGTGGTAATGCAAAATATTACTTTGGCGACTATCGCATAAGTCTTGCGTACAAATCACTTACGAGCCATACGCACTTGTTTTGCAATTCGGCCTAATTGGACATTCAATGCGACTAATGTCAATGTCAACCCTGTCTCATAAAACCCAATCTTAAACATACCCATTGATTCGAATGTGGTCAGTACATGGACCTTTGTCTCTTTTTATCATTTGTACGCACTGGCTTATTCAGGGTAAGGATAAATAATCTAATCACTTAGTATACCCAGAGAACTAAGTAATTTTCCCCACTTAACCGCTTGATCACAAGATATTTTTTCCATCAGGTTATTATGCTAATTAGATCAAACCATCAACGTTTTAACCCTTATATGAATTATATACATAGGTTGTCTTAAAATATTCCTAATTTTGCAATTTTTAGAAAGCTACTTAGTCTAGTTAAATGAGTAGGATATTTTAAACAATTTTATACTAGGTATAGCACACTAATACTTCAAATAAAAAAATGGGAATTCAACAAAACAGGTGTCACTTCAAAGATGGCAAAATATTTAATTAGGTGCAAGAATCACGTACGTCGTTTGACGTTCTCACAAAGAAAATCTGCCACCAAATGCCATTTTTAGCTAAAAATTGGGGGTTTTTTCTCTTCAACTTTGAACCTCTTTATTTAAATAACCATGATCTGAAAATGACCAAACATATTAAGCATAACATTTCTCACATGTTTATCAGCTGATGAAAAATCAGAGGTGTATTTTATTCCATATTTGTACATAGGGTCCAAAAATGCAAGTTTTCACAAAAATTCAATGAATTCAAATTTTGAATCACCCAAAATAACTAAATAGCTCAAGGTAAGTAGTAAACTGATAAAATTTGGTATGATGGTTTTAAACTAACAATAAAAGCTATAATATAATTAAATGTGCATATTAATTATTCAAATTTCAAATATGTAAATTAGCCATCATATTTTGACAAAATTATAATATTCCTAAATACATGTATAATAAGTATGTGTCACCATGTTTGACAAAAGTATATTGCACTCCGAATTCAAATACGTTTGATGTTAAGACAGAAGTGTGATACCCACTAACAAAACATTGAGCAGTCTAATACATGGTGTATCAGAATGAACTATACCGTGTTTCTAAAATACTTAAAAATACAAAATAATTATTGTTTTAAATTCAAACACCTACAATATAAAGGTGAACATGTTTCCTACATTATATATTAATTTCATTGAGATATCTCTTTTTGATCTCGTGTGGCAAGACTTAATCGAAAATTGATGAAAAACGGAGGAGCCATTTTGAATCAATCTTCTCTACCACTACCCTCAACATTTCAAACAATGTAGCCCACACCACATAAGTAATATTTAAAACTCCCGCCCAAGAAAGGAAAGTTGAAACTACTCAAGCAGAAAAAATCCCGGTCTATTCAATTTTTGGTATGCACACAACAATCGATTGATATCAACGTGTTAGTGTCATTAAGTAGAGGGTGCAATAATTATAATTATAGTTATAATTATAATTATAATTATATGATTAAACCTATTATACATGATGTCAGAAATAATGTACTATTTGAAAGCGTTAGTAATTTCACAGATTTTTTAAATTGATAATTTCGACCAAAATTGAAATCTACCATCTTTACCAGAAAGTCTGTATTTTCCATCAGAAATGTCCGATTTTCAAAATCTAAAATTCTTATGAAAGCTGGGCGTTTGCACCAAGATATATGTGAAAACGGTTTGAACAATATCGATCGAATTCATACCGTAATAAATCATATTGCCTCGGTATAGTTCATTCTGACACACCCTGTATCCATCTCCAAAGAAAAAATGATAATGTCGATTATATTAATGCGCGTTTGTAGTACCCTTACTTAGAGAATAAACGATGGAAATGTTGTTTTCGTTGCCGTACTATGGTGTGACAATAAGTCTTATCGCCAATCCCCTTTTCAATCCCACAATGCAACAGATAATCAATGGCTTTTTACCGATTCGCGATAAACCTTATGGATAGTTTGTCCATATTTTGAGTAGTGGAGACAAACCCATGCATTTTCACACCATAGTACGGAACCCAAAACAAAATGTCCATATTTTATTCTCTTTCTAATGCATATTTAACCTTTAAATAATAAAAGTTTAAGAGAAATACCTCAATATTGATCGTAATATTTTAATCAAAACTTGACGCAACTTATGTGCCCGATGACGTCATATCCATCCATTAGGGCCTGACAAGGGATGTCAGAAATATTGCGGTTATTAAAATGACTGAATAAAGTAATAACCATATCAAACCACATCCACTGCATTATACTTGAATTTCGATGTAATGTTCACATCCAGGCCTGATGATCAAGACTGAATTAACTTTGATTTCAAGATTGAATTCAAATGAAATTATATTTTGTAGATATTATTTTATTGTAATTTCTTGTAAGAATATAGGCGAAACTTTAATACACCATGTATAAATACTTTTCACTGATATTAAATCGAAGAGAATAGCATATTTCAAATTCTTCATTCATATTCCCTTAAAAATGAAAGAATAATAAAACCACTGCTATTCTTAATTGTCTTTTTTGTTTTCTTTACTTGGTAGTCCTTGATTTGTATCGTTGTATAATCTAGATCGTGATCCCACCAACTTTACGTGTGAAGACGTAACTATGAATCCGATGCAGCAAACGGCCTTAGAGTCATACCGAGATCCCACGATATTAGTATCTCTACTATAGGTCTACTGTATACTACGCCTTACGGGAGAAGTATTGTTGTGCTCAATTTTGTTAACTTAATTAATTAAATAATTCCAATTTCAAGCTGGTAAAATGGCGTTGCCTATGTGAAGCAGCACATCGAAATGTGTGTTGTTCAAGATAAAGCTAAAAAACGGACAGAAAAATAAGGAACATAATAATAACTTTCACTCGTAAAATCTTAATGGCTTAATAAAATTTCATAAATTGGGTGTCATTTTAAGGCTTAGAAAATGCTCTGAGAGCACACATAATATACTTAAAATTGACTTCACCTGCAAAGTTCGGATGTGCTGCATCACACCAAGGTCTGAATTCCAGTTGAGCCCAGTTGAACTGGTTTCATGGAAACCAGTTGAAAATCCAGTTAAACACAGTTCAAACCAGTTAAGATCCAATTACAAAACAGTTCAAACCAGTTGGTTTTAATATGGAAATGGACAGCTTCAACTAGTGTTTGAACTGGTTTTAAAACCTAGTTAAGATCCAGTTGAAAACAGTTAAAACCAGTTGGTTTAAACTGGAAAATGGACAGCGTTTCAACTGGGATCAACTGGAATTTAGACCTGGGCATAGTTTTACAAATTACTGATTTTGGCAGTTACGACGTTCTTGCATTTCCATGACGATATTCCTTTGATTATTGACGTATTAAATGTCATTTGTAAACATCCATAGTATCGATATAAAGTATAAAAAAGTGACTAAATAAGTAATTATAGGTGCTGTGAAAGACAACTTAAAAGGGTTCCTAGATTAACTATTGTGTTTTAATTTCAAAGGCAAAACAAATTAAGAATGATTAAGTTACATATCCATGGAACGACTACAATAGTTTAAAACAATAAAAATCTATAGACACGGACAAACTGGCGTAAATTAAATTAACTCAGACCTTAAAAATACACTGTCTCGAACCCGTCCCTCTCACATTCATTTCACTTATTCGGCTGGTATTATATCATTTGCTCGATCCTCGCGTGTATTTGATTGAGTTTCGCTCGTCATAGATTCTGCTAGAATCATGCTTATGGGCCATTAATAATTGTTAATATTTACAATAAAAAGCTATCAAAATAATATCGTTTTCCGAAGATGTAAATGATCGCATGAATATGTCAAATAAAAGTAAAAGAATAGGTCCCAAAAATAACAATTTATAAATCTGAATTTATATTTGCCTACAGACTCTAAGCCAAAAGAAAAGAGAGCACGCGACACAAAGCGTAGGTGATGCGTGCAATTGACAGCATACCAATGGGACATTTTATTTGCCCAAACAAATTATAAATTCACACACAATAAGCTACCAGCTTCTCTGGCGCTGTTGAACCACAAAATTATTAATATCAATGATATTTTGGGCTCTCGTGTAACTATGAAGTAAATGACCTTTTAAGGCATTTATGTTGTTAACTCGTGTCTATTTTCTTTAGAGTTCTTAACGACACTTATGAGTTCAACGTACACGTAGTCAGTAATTATCCCAATTTCAGACCATTTAAGGGATATAATCTTTACTGCAATTTGTGTCAGACAATGATTGGAAAAAACATATATTTATATATGACGGCATCAGGACAAGAAAAAACCGCCTCTCAGAAGGGCAATCTGAAAAGGTTAACCAATTTGTCAAATTCAACACCATACTTCTATAACATTTTGTGGTGTGCCTTAACACTATATTAACCATGCATCTATTTGCACTAAACTTCTTAGTAAATAAGATCAAATGTGTATCAAAAATTCCAAGGCAGCGAACGCGAAAAACCCATCCCTCCCAACGGAAAAATTGGCAAAGGGGAATTTGTTCCAATACACCTGAATTGACAACACCATACTTCTATAACATTTTGTGGTGTGCCTTAACACTATATTAACCATGCATCTATTTGCACTAAACTTCTTAGTAAATAAGATCAAATGTGTATCAAAAATTCCAAGGCAGCGAACGCGAAAAACCCATCCCTCCCAACGGAAAAATTGGCAAAGGGGAATTTTTTCCAATACACCTGAATTGACTTTATTTAACTTCACCAGGCAGCGATGTTGTAGCCCCAAATGTATACCAACCTGCCCACAACAACCTTAACTTGACCTAGGGCGACCCACACAATTTCTTACCCAAGATTAAGAATTCAAGACGATAGTAGCCGGCTGCGTAAAACTCAAAAACTCTATCTATGTAGAGAAAGAGAAACATAGTAATTGACTCCAGGTGCTAACTATCTCGTGCCAACCCGATATCGAATACTTAACCAGCCCATAACTATGAACTCCCCCAATGTATACAGGGTGGGTGGGTGGGAACATTTTTAGACATCCGTATGGCATGCTGACAAAACGCAATATGAGAGAGAGTGGGACACAGTGAGAACAGCAAAGTAGCAACACTGACCTCTGAACAAAGGCAATTCGCGGGCCAGTAAACACCAAACCTGAATAGCAGAGTGGGTTGCAAACACCCACTTGAGCATCCCAAAAATCAATGCGCTGGGCTTTATCGCTATAAGCAAACCAGAATAATTTAGATTTCATTAAATAATTCTTTATTGCCTACAGACTCTAAGCCAAAAGAAAAGAGAGCACGCGACACAAAGCGTAGGTGATGCGTGCAATTGACAGCATACCAATGGGACATTTTATTTGCCCAAACAAATTATAAATTCACACACAATAAGCTACCAGCTTCTCTGGCGCTGTTGAACCACAAAATTATTAATATCAATGATATTTTGGGCTCTCGTGTAACTATGAAGTAAATGACCTTTTAAGGCATTTATGTTGTTAACTCGTGTCTATTTTCTTTAGAGTTCTTAACGACACTTATGAGTTCAACGTACACGTAGTCAGTAATTATCCCAATTTCAGACCATTTAAGGGATATAATCTTTACTGCAATTTGTGTCAGACAATGATTGGAAAAACATATATTTATATATGACGGCATCAGGACAAGAAAAAACCGCCTCTCAGAAGGGCAATCTGAAAAGGTTAACCAATTTGTCAAATTCAACACCATACTTCTATAACATTTTGTGGTGTGCCTTAACACTATATTAACCATGCATCTATTTGCACTAAACTTCTTAGTAAATAAGATCAAATGTGTATCAAAAATTCCAAGGCAGCGAACGCGAAAAACCCATCCCTCCCAACGGAAAAATTGGCAAAGGGGAATTTGTTCCAATACACCTGAATTGACAACACCATACTTCTATAACATTTTGTGGTGTGCCTTAACACTATATTAACCATGCATCTATTTGCACTAAACTTCTTAGTAAATAAGATCAAATGTGTATCAAAAATTCCAAGGCAGCGAACGCGAAAAACCCATCCCTCCCAACGGAAAAATTGGCAAAGGGGAATTTTTTCCAATACACCTGAATTGACTTTATTTAACTTCACCAGGCAGCGATGTTGTAGCCCCAAATGTATACCAACCTGCCAAAACAAGGCCCTACTAAGGGACTTGTACCCACCCCCCCCCCCCCCCCCCCTTGAAAAAAAAGAGAAAAAAGAAGACAAATTCACTGAGTTGGCCAAACACAACGTCAACAACAACAATATCGTGGCAAACAAAGATTGGAAAATCACATATATGTATATATGACGGCATCAGCTCAAAACAAAAAATAACCATTTAAAAATATTAATAATTACTTTAATAAAGAATGCAGCAAAAAACTTTCCAATAAATCGTACTGGTACCGACCAAAAGCCTAACCCATTCCCCTACACATTCAACCAAAAAGACTTACCGTCGAACCAAAGCAGACGCATCACGCCAAATAATTTTATTGCATGGTAGAAATGTCGAATATATGACAGGAACTCTTATATAATATGCTGCCTTAAGGACACAAACTGGCATACTAAATCATCCTCCAGATCATTGGTATGAAGAAAAGAAAAAACAGTGTTGATATGGCTCATTGGAACAATCACCATTTAGAATATTGATAATGTCTTTAATAAGAATGCAGCAAACACCTTAATCCTTCCGATACCGTCCAAATGAGTATTGATGTATCGGCCCGAGTGCAGATTCCGAAGGGACCTGTATAAAATTGTTTATCAAAACAAAGCAAAAAGAAGGCAACAGAAAGCGAGCAAAAAGAAGCAAAAACCATTTTGACATGCAAGAACATACATTCTATAAAAAGGCAATTAAAGACAAAGATACACAAAAATGTAACCTTGTGATGGATTTATCCAGGACCGCGGGTAGGCTTTGGGTAACTGATGCAGGTAAGATGCAACCCAGCCGCATCTTGGCCCCTTAAAACCTAATTTAACAACTAGTTACAAAACCCCCATAGATAAATGGTTGCTACCAACATTATAAACTATTGATGATCATAGCTAAGTACTGTTGATGTAAACGACTTTATTGATGCGGCCACACAAAAGGTTCTCAAACCTTATACACCTGTTTAAAACAGATCAATGCCCGACCTTCAAAACCCGTGATAAACACCATGAGCTGGTCAAAACATGACCTATACAATTAGCGGGTTATTTTAAAACATGCATCGATCAACATGTGTGTTGATTAAATATGGATAACAGAGTGCTGGTCTTTTAATAAAGCTGTTACAGACCTTAGCCCAGCAGAAAATGGCTGACACCAAAGTGCCTCTATAAACATAAAGCGTTAAATATTAAAAATTATAATTGCAATGATCTGTACAATACAATTGACATTGTTGGCGCACATGCTAGAAAAAACCTATTGATATCACACGCCCGATGGCTATACCCCCAGTTGAAAAAACTCTACCAAAATTATCAAACAAACAATGCTCACCGGCTGATCCCTGCAACATATTTGTCAGTTCTGCCACTGCTCACGCACTTCATTTTCTCGGGCACTCCGTTGCGAAGCTGCTGAATTCGGTCCAAAAGAAATTCCAGCGTTACTACTGTTTCCGGTGACTGGCGCTGACGTCATTCCCGCGAACCTGGAAGTTTATGACCCCGTATTAGCTTGGTTTTCCGTCCCTTGTTATGTTGCTCAATATCGCCGTCAACGTCATCCAACTCCTGGTGCAGAGAATACTCCGAAACTACGTTTAAAAACAAAGAATCCCGTTCGCCCACATTCACAGAACAGCCCGCCATTTTCCGAGTCCCTGGTCCATGGGTTAATATTTTGCGGGAAGAGCCTTATTGGCCCATGACTCTAGATACTGTACTGAACGTTGCTATAAAGATGCTATGATAGATGACCCGACTTGTAGTCGTACCTTATCCACTACCGCCTTAAGTCACATTATGAAAAAACAAATCTCGTCGGCACAACAATGAAATGTTTCCATAAAGGTTGAAAATTGAACAAACCAACGGATGGCATTATTTTTAGTCGATCCTCCAACGAGATAAAGATTCACGATACTTATCAAAAACAGTAGGCTGGGTGCTAGTAACTATTGCAGGTGTCTAACACTAGTAAGAGAAGGACGATTCGTCCTATCCACAAACAAAAATAAATAAACCAGCCCCTGTCGAAGATGACAAGACTAGGAACATTTTTAGACATCCGTATGGCATGCTGACAAAACGCAATATGAGAGAGAGTGGGACACAGTGAGAACAGCAAAGTAGCAACACTGACCTCTGAACAAAGGCAATTCGCGGGCCAGTAAACACCAAACCTGAATAGCAGAGTGGGTTGCAAACACCCACTTGAGCATCCCAAAAATCAATGCGCTGGGCTTTATCGCTATAAGCAAACCAGAATAATTTAGATTTCAATAAATAATTCTTTAGTAATGAATGTTTAGGACTGATGTTAACACTGCGATTCAAACATAAACCTGATTCTGGTCTCAGCAGCTTCTCTACCATTTATACTGGGCGGCAACTGTCGTGGCATAAGTCTTAGCTCTATCGTAGCGAAAACCTATAACCGGATGATCCTAAATAGAATTCGTCCTGAGCTGGATAAACATCTAAGAACAAACCAAAATGGCTTCAGGGTAGGAAGAACTACTATAGGGCATATACTGGCACTGAGAAGGCTGATTGAAGGGGTGAAAGCTAATAACCTACAAGCAATAATAACATACATAGACTTCAGGAAGGCCTTTGATACCATCCATCGTGGCAAAATGCTAAGAATTCTGCACGCTTATGGCATACCAGGACAGATCGTCGATGCTGTTGGAGACATGTACGAGGGAACTATGGCTAAAGTGATTTCTCCAGATGGAGAAACAGATCTGTTCGAAATCTTAGCTGGTGTACTTCAGGGTGACACCCTTGCCCCATATCTGTTTGTTATTGTACTAGACTTCGCCCTGAGAATGGCTATAACAGGAAAGGAAGAGGAGCTTGGATTCCACCTTGAAAAGCGAAGAAGCAGAAGGATTGGACCTGTAGCAGTGACAGACTTTGACTTTGCAGACGATATTGCCCTGCTGTCTGAAGAACTACACCAGGCACAAGATCTGCTTCAGAGGGTCGAGACATCAGTGGCTAAAGTTGGCTTGTCTATGAATGCAAAGAAGACAAAGCTCATGGCATACAACCAAACAAGTGCGGTGGAAATCAGAACAAATGATGGAACCAAACTAGATGAAGTAAACGATTTCAAATACCTAGGTGCCTGGATGTCAAGCACTGAAACAGATATCAAGCAACGCAAGGCAGCAGCTTGGAGAGCCTGTGGGAAGCTGAACAAGATCTGGAAATCCACCCTACCAAGAAAATTCAAACTTCGCCTGTTCGCCGCAACTGTTGAATCTGTGTTACTATATGGCTGTGAGGCATGGACCACCACCCCTAAGCTAGCAAAGCAACTTGACGGCTGTTATACTCGCATGCTGAGGGCTGTCCTCAACATTCACTGGAAGCAACATACAACTAACACAGAGCTGTATGGAGACCTCCCCAAAATCACCCAAAAGATCAGGGAGAGAAGGACAAGATTCTCAGGCCACTGCTTTAGGAGTCAAGAATGTGTGTCAAAGCTGGTTCATTGGATACCAAAGCATGGGAGAAGAAAACCTGGAAGACCTGCCCTAACTTACATCGATGTGCTAAAACAGGACACTGGTTTGGATGTAGGAGAATTAAAGATAGCAATGCAGGACAGGAAGGTGTGGAGAGCCATTGTAGATCGAGAACACAACTCGAATTAAGCAAGTAAGCAAGTAAAAGTAACAAGGTATGTTCACAAACTAATCTCCAATTGAATATTAGTCACGAGATCAACATCTGGCTGTAGACGAAGCATCTATCCAATTGATCTGTTCAGTATTAGTCGCCTTACTCTTCAGTTTACGCCGTTCATGGTATTAAGCTGTATAAAGAATCAGATCATCAGTTAATACAACCAGATTATAGTATCATCATCGTCTACGCTTTCCGGCTATGTTGCCATTGCGCGCGCAACTATTGCTCTCCAGGTCATACGATCATTGGTCTGTGTCAAGAGTTCCGGTTTAATTTCTTTGTTTACATTTGCAACCCAGGTAGGCTTTGGACGTCCGACTGGTCTCTTCGTGGCTCGGTTGTATTCTTTTAAAGCTTGGCGTGCTGGAGTTTCTTGAGGCAATCTATATAAATGTCGCAGCCAATTTAGGCGTCTTCGTTTGATAGTTTTGCTCCATGGTTCACTATTTGTTTTTGTATATAGATCGACATTTGTCACTTTGTCAAGTTTCGTAATATTCAGAGTCCGTCTTAGTAGAGATCTTTGGAACACATCAATTTTGTGTTCTAGTTTCATTGTTATTGTCCATAGTTCACTATTGTATACAAACATTGAGCTTACATATGCGTTGAAAATTCTCATTTTGGTGGTTATTGTTGCCCTCCTGCTTTGAAGAAATTGTTTGAGTTGATTATATGTGCCGATGGCTAGCCCTTTTCTTCTTTTTATATCCTCCTCTGTGTCAAGTAGAGATCCTAAATATTTGCATTTTTTCCAGTCTGTTGGGCCTTCCCTTGTTACTTTGTAGAGTTCTGTTTTTTCTCCATTTACGGTGAGATTTCTTTTCTTCAACTTTGATGGTACTGTTTTCTTTATTTTGGTGATTAGACCAGAGTTTGTTGTGATCCAGCTAATATCATCATCATATTGCTGATCTATTATCACTGATTGGTTTGGGTTTGGTGTGCAGTAAGAGTGATCTTGCAGATGTGTTGGTAGAAGATCCTTGGATACTTCCCTTGCAATGGCATAATTATGGATTAGATTATAGTATGGTGTACTTAAAAGAATAAAATAATTGTTTTGCTTGTCTAAATAATTCCGAATTGGTCACGCACTAGGGTTGCCGGCACGTTTTTGTTTTCCGGCCTTTACAGACGGGCGTGGTTCACGTTTTTAAACCAATCCCGAGTCGGGATTCGCCAGCCCGCGAAATTTGCTTTGTTGTTCAGTCAAGCATATCTCGTCCGGTTTGGCCCCTTTTTCCTTGTTCTACTCGGCGGGTCATATCGTATTCTGATTGCAAACCAGAAGGATCAAATAAAAATTCATCGGAGATATCATTCGGAGATCAGAGATTGGTGTTTTCAACCCTTCTACATTTATTCATCAATAGGTTTTCAAACCTTTGTTCGTTCTTCGATTGCATATGTTATCATCACATCTTCTGAGTTTCGTTTCCTTTCGTGAGTACTTTAAATAACTATATTTTGAGCTTAAAATTAAAATTGAATTCACGCCAAAATGAAAAGCAGCTGATCAAGGCATGAATTATACCCAAGATCGGCAAACAAGATCGCAAGCCAGGGCAAGAAGATCTCCGCCCGTCAATAAGCGGGACCGACCAAACTGACGTCAATATTAACAACACTAACAGCCAAGATCAGTCGCCTGCTACCTACCGTATCCAGGCAAATCCAACACGGGGTAGGGGTAGGATTCGTGCCAGAGGCCGTGGACGAAACATCTCCGTCATGTCCGTGCCCCGTTCAAATCGTACACAAAATCGTGAACTTGAAGATTTTTGGATGTAAACATCGATCGGGAGGATACTCTACGCATGGAATTGGAAGTCGCAGATCAGCAATCCAACAGATCGCAACAACAGCAGCCGCTGATAATTGATATGTACAACAAAAACAAGCCAGTCTCCGTGAGTCCGTGACAACGCCGTTTCCCTGTGACCAAGCACATCCGTGTCATCGATCTCATCAGGGTAATAATCGCCGCCATGGAAATCATCAAATTGCTAATTCGGCCGTGATCGTCGCAAGCCATCGATGCAGGAAGACAAACCGTCAAGAAAACTAGTCTTACCAACTCAGAACGGACCAACTTATCCCGGGAACAGCTGGTGAGAATGTTTTAAATAATTTTGGGGATAGAATCGATCGCGAATCAATAATTATAAAAACGTAAATAATGATCAAAATCTCAATGCTGACAACTACAATCATGTCACTTTGAGTTCTAGTATTATTGGTGCGGGTATTGCTTCGTTTAGACGTAGCACTAGTAAGAATAATAATAGTTTTGGGAAGGTGTTGTCGAGTTCAGATTTACAAAAGGTGCAACAGCAACAACAATCGATGGCAAATTTTAATTCCATGAGTACGACCAATAAAACTAATAGTACGATCGATCATAGTGTAAGCTTAAGTCGGTCAAGTACTCTTGATAACCATGTCAACGGGATGATGGGTGATAATTCGCGGTCAGGTTTCACTACTACTGTAATTTGTAAAGTAATGTTTCGAAAACTTAAGGCATCAGATCGATGGTCTCCATCTTGTTATGATTTGTATATGTCCCCTCTCACACATTATCAATGCGTCAGCTTATCAACGAAAGGTACTAGAGCAATAGGCTGAGAGCCCATGAAATGCCCGGATGAAATGTCTCCCTAGTAATACTATAGCTTTTGCTATACATAATTGTTGCAGTTTTTACACATGCATTTTTTCAATATTACAGTTTATCATTGTTAACGAACGATTGGGTTTTTTGTCAACTCTTGTCAACAATCTGCTTAAATCGTTTACATGTGCATCAAGCCACATCGTATCATCCACTCAAGTGCTTGGTCTGAGACTTTGTATTGTTAGGATTTAAAGGGGCATAACATTGGTTTGCATTATTTTTATGTGTTCACATTTTTGACACTTCTTGCTGTTTTTTCTTTGCAGGCTCCAACAATATGTTCACTGCCCCATATATGATTTTGACAGCGTTTTTCCCCTTTAAGGTGTTCTATCCAGCAGATGACTCTTTACAGGTATGTCGGGTTGCACAATATTGTCTATTTAATACAACAGAATTTTGTGACAGTCACCTCAGATTGCCTGATACATTTTATTTAGTCTTCTTAGGCATTGATCTTTACAACATTTTCACAGAGTTTATTTCTCGAGGGTATAAAAAAACCCCTAAAATGATGGTCATAACGTGTGCATGAACAGTTTTGGGCAGTGATGCAATGAAATTGTCAACATTTTTTCACTCTTTGGGAAAAATTTTGAAGGGTGAAAATCAAAAGTGATGGGTATTTCCCCTTTGTATAGGGTAAGTTCTTTACCCCTCCTTCCAATATTAATTTAATTGGCTGGGGGGGGGGGGGTCAAGTCCCCTAATTAGGCCCTTGTTTGGCAGTTTGGTATACACTTTTTGATCACCCGAGTCACTTCATAATTGTTTTAGGTCAATATCATATTTACTTTTCAGAGAACAATATATGTATTGGATAAATGGATGTTTATTAATAACCTAACCTAGGAGAGGGTTAGGTTCCGTGATACTTGTCCTGGCTTTTTTAGTAAACAGTTTATCTTGGATACCATTGCGGTTGGAAAAGTATGTTCGGTTTATAACTTCCTCAGGTACTACCTGGTTAAATTAAATCGCCCTAAACTTTTCTTGGACATACATTATTTGATTTGATTTTGGATGTCATGCAATGATTTTTTGTTTATCTTGGTACCATTGCGGTTGGAAAAGTATGTTCGGTTGTAACCTCCTCAGGTACTACCTGGTCAAATTCAATCGCCCTAAACCTTTCTTGGACATACATTAAATGGTTTTAATTTAGATGTCATGCAATGAATTTTTATAATTGTTTATCTGCGGATAACAATTGAGCGTAAACGACCAAGTGTCGTCTGATTTTTCACAATATTATTCTATGTGTCATTATGAACTGAAAATTACAGACACAATAGAATGGAGTGACCTTGAAAGTTCGGGTTATGATTTAATGGTTTAAATCACAAAGTACATTTTAAAATGTGCAACTATCAACTAACCAATTATGGTCTGGTTTTCACTTGTCAATTATATGTGTCACCATGAACTGTAATAATATAGACACATTTATAAATCAGGTGATTATGCATTTCAAATCATAAAGTACATTTTAAAATGTTTCGACTATTAACTCCCTTTGTCAGAAGTGGAGGAGTGGAGTCTTTAGGTATTACCTGGTTAAATTATTTATGATATATTATTAAATGCATTTCTGGTTTGCAGCGGAATCACGCTTCACATAAAAATGTTCGCGTACGTGTATTTATTGTAACCCTAGTGTCTAGCAGCAAACACATGACTTAATAATAAGACAGTCGGCATTGGTATAAAGACACACGCCCTCATGTGTTGGGATTGTTCTTCTATTTTATAATACCCGAATACTGTTTTATTTATATTTATATTTATCTACGGACAACTGGAGGGTGCTGAGTCGTTTTTCATAAAATGACTTTACTAAATGTCCTGCCGGACCATTGTGCGCCAGACCTCTAGCTCTGTAACCCTTAGGTCGGTTTTGATCACTACTTGGTCAGAAGTATCCTTTTATGAACCACTGCTCAGGTTGAAAAGGGCAGTATGTCAAAGTAAATACAGGGGTCACTAGAGGTCATTGCAGATAACAATTTTAATGGGACTTGTTGCATCTTGTGTACTTTGATAAGACAAGATGAAAAGTGAAGCATGACAAAGCTCACGAAAGGTTCATTAGAGATTAAATTATAATTTTCCATTCAAAATGCTTCTTCAACTGGACAAAATGACGGACGACCATCTTCTTTGGTCTAAATAGTCTCTATGACTATGCACACAAAACGCATATTTTTCAAACAAATTAAAGTCCCCTACAAAGGGTCGCTAGAGGTCATTGAAGATAACATGGCAGTGGTGTAAGACGTGTTCCGATTTTAACGGGACTTATTGCATATTGTGCACTTAGATAAGACAAGGAAAAAAAGGTCAATCATGACATCCGGTTCAAAGGTCAGTAAAAGCTCACTAGCCCTATACAGGGGTAAAATGTAATGCATGCTTTGTTTTTGATAGAACTTGTTGCATCCTATGTCTTTTGACGAGACGAGAAACAATTGAATTGCTTGCCTGAATTTCGAAATGTGAGCGTATTCTAAAAAGAACAAAGCTTTAATCAAGAACATCATCGTAACCGCTCACAGTCGAGGTTAGACATTGGCGCATGGCATCAGAGGTGATTTCATCTCACATGTGATTTTTAAATTGTGGCTAATAAAACCACGTGCGTGGTGGTCATAATCGCGCCCATACGCTTGGATTCTTTGTGCACGCGGAGAGCTAAAAATCAAATATTTCTCGTCAATTTGGATCTGATTAAACTATAGGATATTGTTGAATGCCGTTGACATTGTTGTGGTTAAAACAAGATTTTAGCACCACTAATATAAACATGTTCGTCATTTTATATTTTCAATTAGGCTTACACTGGCGGTAAAAGTATATGCGCAGTGTTTATATATGTCCTAGAAATTTCATCTATGAATAAACTATTGGTTATATTCATTAATAACGATGTTGTATCTGTGCATTATATAGTTACATTCATGGACCAGGGAAACGTACGTTATGAGTGATCCTTAAAGGGAGATCTGAAACAGGGAAACGCACGTTAAATAGTGCTCAATAAAGGGAAATATGAAACAGGGAAATGTACGTCATAGTGATCATTAAAGGGAAATCTGGAACAAGGAAACGTACGTTATGAGTGATCCTTAAAGGGAGATCTGGAACAGGGAAACGTACGTTATGAGTGATCCTTAAAGGGAGATCTGGAACAAGTAAACGTACGTTAAAGAGTGCTCATTAAAGGGAAATCTGGAACTGGAAAATGTACGTTATGAGATATCCTTAAAGTAAAATCTGGAACAAGGAAACTTACGTTATGAGTGATCCTTAAAGGGAAATGGAACAAGGAAACGTAAGTTATGAGTGATCCTTAAAGGGAAATCTGGAACAAGGATACGTACGTTAAAGAGTGCTCATTAAAGGGCAATCTTGAACAGGGAAACGTACGTTATGAGTGATCCTTAAAGGGAAATCTGGTACAAGGAAACGTACGTTATGAGTGATCCTTAAAGGGAAATCTGGAACAAGGAAACGTACGTTATGAGTGATCCTTAAAGGGAAATCTGGAACAAGGAAACGTACGTTATGAGTGATCCTTAAAGGGAAATCTAGAACAAGGAAACGTACGTTATGAGTGATCCTTAAATGGAAATCTGGAACAAGGAAACGTACGTTATGAGTGATCCTTAAAGGGAAATCTGGAACAAGGAAACGTACGTCATAGTGATCCTTAAAGGGAGATCTGGGACAGGAAACGTACGTTATGAGATATCCTTAAAGGGAAATCTGGAACAAGGAAACGTACGTTATGAGTGATCCTTAAAGGGAAATCTGGAACAAGGAAACGTACGTTATGAGATATCCTTAAAGGGAAATCTGGAACAAGGAAACGTACGTTATGAGTTATCCTTAAAGGGAGATCTGGAACAAGGAAACGTACGTTATGAGTGATCCTTAAAGGGAGATCTGGAACAAGGAAACGTACGTTATGAGTGATCCTTAAAGGGAAATCTGGAACAAGGAAACGTACGTCATGAGTGATCCTTAAAGGGAGTCTTGAACAGGGAAACGTACGTTATGAATGATCCTTAAAGGGAGATCTGGAACAAGGAAACGTACGTTATGAGTGATCCTTAAAGGGAAATCTGGAACAAGGAAACGTACGTCATGAGTGATCCTTAAAGGGAGTCTTGAACAGGGAAACGTACGTTATGAATGATCCTTAAAGGGAGATCTGGAACAAGGAAACGTACGTTATGAGTGATCCTTAAAGGGAGATCTGGAACAAGGAAACGTACGTCATGAGTGATCCTTAAAGGGAAATCTGGAACAAGGAAACGTACGTTATGAGTGATCCTTAAAGGGAAATCTGGAACAGGGAAACGTACGTTATGAGTGATCCTTAAAGGGAAATCTGGAACAAGGAAACGTACGTTATGAGTGATCCTTAAAGGGAGTCTTGAACAAGGAAACGTACGTTATGAATGATCATAAGTGCAGTGTAAATCCGGCCCTTATTTCAAAATCTTAATTTTATATTTCTCTATGATTTAAATACTTTTGTAATGTATTTTACAGGGGCAGGAGGGGGAGGGACATTTCCCCCAAAATATTTGCCGCAAAAAACAGGTATTCAAAAACCGACAGTGCCAATCTCGACCGACAGTGTCGAGTCTCAACCGACACGAATCTAATATTTGGGGTGTGGGGGGGGGGGGGGGGGGGGTCACCTTCCTCCATGCCCCTCTGACTACGCCACTGATAACAATGAAATAAATGGCATGTGTAAGTCAACTAAATTATCTACAAGCGGTGATATTTAATCATTAATGCCAAGTACTGAATATGCAATGACGTGGAACATGTGCACTTTGCGTTGGTTTCTTTTGATGATGTTTTATAGGAGATGAATTGAAAAATAATTGTGATACGCATGGCAAACATTAATTTGTTAATGGATTGAAAATTCATAAATTATCAAAAGAGCTACTGCGTTTTATCGTCTATCTTTTCCCCAACCGTCTAAGAAAATTCAGAGTCCACCTTAATATCATATTTAAACAATCACGTTTCACCGCCGTATAAATGCTACAGATATTCATTGACAGTGAGGTAGCCAGAGGGGGTGGGGTGCAATATTGACTGTCGGTTGAGATCGACACTGTCAGTCTATTTGACAAGGGGAATCATGTGGTTCCAAAATTAATATTCTTGGATAGAAGCTCGTTAAAGCCGAAATGTGCCTCTATCATGGCAACAAATAGTGTAAAATAGAAAATTTTCGCGCGCATACGCGGGCATTTTTTTTTGGGGTCGGAAAAATCTTATCAGTTCAGTTTATTTCTCCCCCCCCCCCATTTGAAAGACCTAGCTACGCCACTGTCCATTATCTTGTAGTTGTATGCTTACCTCAGTTAAAGTGGTTTATGCATTAAATTGCTTTTTCATTTTGGTTCTATCGTAGAAGATTATGGAGTTTAAAAAAAAGTTAAGTAAATTGTGATATGTCATATAGTTTCAAGATATGTGTGAAAATATATTTTTGTCACAATGTAGTCACATGTAGTCAGGTTAAAACAGTCATACATCCCGGGTCATACATGTATGACGAAAACACTGCAGGTAGGTGAGAGCGGGGAGTGTTAACCCTATTTTCATTTGACATGGCCTAGAGACGTTAATTTTAAAGATTGAACGGACCTATTGACATTAAATGAAAGATGGATATCTTGGCTAGATACGACTACAATTTCAGTCACATATAGGCCTTACTTTAAACGGATGAATAAATGATAAAGACAGGTGTCTCAGAATAGGGAACTTGTCCCACCCCGGAGCAGGTTCATCCATAGGCCGGGGCAAGTTCGCCATGGGCTCATAATTAGGCTTCATAAAGTAATATGTATCAAATATATATACACATTTGTTATGCCAAAATTAAATTTAGTGAGTCCAAATTTTACGGGTGGTGTCATGTTTGTATAATATACTCGTTTAGAATTTTAAGATAATAATAAAAAACACCTTTTAAAACATTATCTTCTGATTTTAGTGCTACTCCATTCCAAACAGTTATTTTCATACTTACAAAACGGAGGTGAATTACAATTTTGAAATTGTACAACATCTTCAAATATCATGTAAATCCCCATGGGCGAACATGCCCCATCATGAAAAGGCGAATGTGCCCCATATCACAATTAGTTCATGTCCCGTCCCACATACACTGATGGGTTTATAGCTGCATCAAATCCATAACCAATCCCATACCTATCTAATGATGAATTTATTTACATTATAATCTGCTGTACGAATATCTTTAGAGAAAAAATTGATATCAAAAAAGGAAGAAAATTGTGATGTATAACTAGTTTTACCAACATTATACGGAGATCTGCCATGTTACTATGGGAAGCTCGCCACACACAGCGGAATATATTGCGTGTTCGTCAAATTCAACCAGTGGCCGCAATGATGAGAATCATGTGGTGGGCGAACCTGCCCGTGAGTGTACATGCCCCGCTCTTCCCTACACAGAGAATATTAATTCGTCAAAAATGTGGTCTTATTTGACAAATGAAACATTTGTCATAAAAGGTTCGTCAGTTAAGAAATATTATGTAATGCTAAACGATTTTTGTAATGATAAATTACCAATGAGTAGCATATTGAATTAATTTTCAATATAGCAAATATTTTCACGACTCATTGACTGTCAATGACAGATGAATGAATAACAAATCAAATGACGAATTAAAAGAATAATTTTTACTCAATAATTTGTCATTTAATATGAATGACAAATTAAATGGCAATGAAATGACTAATCTTAATTTGTCATTTCAATTGTCATTCATTAATTTGTCATTAAAAATTAAATATATTTCAGTCAAGAAAATGTTTGTTGCGATAAAATTTAACTAGAAACACTCTAAATTGTTCTTTTAGCATCACAAATAAATGTGCACCATTACAGAATATTTCTTGAATCCAAAACCTGCCATTTCTTATGACAAGTTTTTAATTTGTCAAATAAGACCCCTTTTTTGACGAATTAATATTCTCTGTAGATATAAACACAGAAAGACAATGTTTTATTGGAAATCGTGCAATTGGTGTAAAATCGTCCAAGACCCCTTCCCCATGTTCCCAGGCGTATAAAAAGACGATCATTCCATATTTAGCCACTTTGACGATGGTGTCGGGTCATTAAACTATAAATGTGGCAAAATCTATTCTACGCAGCTGTGTGAAGGCAATCCACTAATTCGAATTTTAATCAATTTTTGTACACATTTTTCATAGGTTGTTATGTTGCTACGGTAAGAACAAATTCAAACAAATAATGAATTGGCCAATGACTATTTTGTTAACGGTTAAAAGTCAGTGAGAAGATTTGATATTATGACATTATTCTTAAGAATGATAACATCCTAACAATAAAAAGGTCCAGTGTGATCATGATGCTATCACAAAAATATGAATGGTGATTTTCACAAACTTCTTATCACTTATAGTTACAATTACATAGCAACATTTTTACAACTGTAAAGTTGAATAATTCGATAATTAAAGCAGTAGACAAAAACAAAATACATAACATTTTTCCCTTCATTTATATGTATTTTTATTTTATTGCATTTTCTTTTGATTAAAATGTAGTGAAATTAATCATTTGCTCTACCAGGGCATAGCTATACATACCACCTTACCTTAATTATTCAATCATTAGCATTCTGGTTACAACGGTATACACTTCTAGAATTCTTGAACTCAAAAGGATAGAAGACTTTGAAATACAATTGCTCGATTGAAATATAGAAATTGATTTATCAATTGGAGAAAATGTAGGATGGCATTAAACTTTAACGGATCTTGGAATAAAATGGAGACCGGGAGATGGTGGAGACTTGTTTTTCCTCCAAATACTATTAATGAAACTAAGTTATGAATACTCAGTAATCATGAAGTAATTTACATTGTTTCAATTCCATGTTGGAGACAAAATTGAGTGTGAATACATTTGGTAAGGCGACGAACCACCCACCCTGTTTTACTGGTGAACAGACCTGTCAAGTCAAGTCGGTCGGGCTTTTTAAAACAAAAACATTTTTTTCTCGACAGTTTTACGCCCCAAAACAGCTGATTTTACATGAATTGAGATAAATGTATCTAAAACAACAAAAAGTGGGTCGGTCGGGCCCGTAAAACAAGGATTTTCATTTCATCGCCTATGGGTCCACATGAGAAGTAGCGCTCCCGGGGGTCAGGGGGGTGGGAAAGAGTTAAATAAAAAATGGAACGACAGAAAACCGTGTTTTATGCCCGTTCTATATGTAGACGTACCAGTAGGGTCGGTCCTATGTATTGAAGAAAACATATTTGACAAAAATCAATAATTTCAA
This sequence comes from Ophiura sarsii, assembly GCA_035610835.1. Classification (NCBI taxonomy): domain Eukaryota; kingdom Metazoa; phylum Echinodermata; class Ophiuroidea; order Amphilepidida; family Ophiuridae; genus Ophiura; species Ophiura sarsii. Next base: position 71,998,877 of record CM069450.1, on the reverse strand, counting down.
AAAGTTCAATTATTGTAACAACAAAATTCAAATACAAAATATCTTAAATTTTAAAAAATAAAATAATTTTTCAATATTTCGTTTTGTAATAATTAATAATTACAAATAATCGAATTCCAAAATATTCCTATTTATTTTTGAAACATTCTAAACGTCTCAGAAAAAAGCCAGTTTTGTTCCGAACAATTTCGTATTTACATAACGTCGCTGTTTTGTCAAAACTTCGTATATATATCCGGTCCATCGGCATGTATAAAGTCCTACGGGCCTGACCAACCCATTTTTTTAAATTGAAAAAAGAAAGACATTTTTTGAAATTGTTCCGACCTTACCCGCCGAGAGGTCAGAACAGGGGTGGTGGGTTTCGTCGCGATTGTAAATAACATCACTTAGGCGACGAAACCACCAAAATAATACGTTTTAAAAAACCGTATTATTATTTTAGCAGTCTGAGCAGAATTTTAAAAATTGAGAAACAAAAAATAATAATGGAAATTGATATGCCTCACCGCTCAATATGCGACCTCCTCTTAATAACAATATTGAGGATTCTATCTCGACTTTCATTACATTAATGACATTAATAAACCGTGCGTTGATGCTGCTTTTAAGAATAGCGCCACAAATGCACTTGTGGGTTTGGGGAGCGAACCTCGCCCGGAACAACATTTGGTATTTTGGCTGAAAATTCCTCAAAAATGTCTCGGATTTTACTGTGTTTTTGAACGGAATGCATATACTTATGAACTGATCTGCGATTGCATAATTTTCTGTTGAAAAGATATTTTCTGTGTGAAAAAAGAGGAAGTTTTACGGAAAATGGAGATATCAAAATGGCGATGGGATGTTATTTTATGGCGTATACCGTGGTTCGTGTTTCTTTGCGTTGGTTGCCTAGTCAACCATGCCCGCTCTGCATATTATGGTGAGTATTACCCTAGGAGATAAGTGCCGTTAATCAGAATTTTTTCGTAAGGAAGGTCTGATAAGCTAATTTTATGTAAACAATTGGGCTGATTTCAAAAAAGTGAGTCTTATTGACGCCACTTACGACATTTTGAATGTTTTGGCCATTTTGTGACCAAAAATGCCATATTTTCATTTTTTTTTAAATCGTCAGAGTATGGGTAAACATATTTTTTCAAGCTTGGTTTAGGTAAATGTAAGTTCTAACTTGATATTTTTGACCATAATTTATGGCGTTTCTATATCATCTTGACAATTTGTTTTTGCCAAAACTGTCAATTTTTAGGTCAAAATGTCATCTTTTACAATTTGATTTTATAAAAACTCAGATGGTTTGTACATATGTCTTTTACATGCCTACATTATGCCAGACTGGTACATAGTCCAAGAAAAACACTTTCAATGACCTTCTTCATGAGTTTTATTTGACAATTTTGTCATTTTTAACACCAAAATTATAACCTTAATTACGATCTTAGATGTTGTTGATCTTTATTAAAGATTTTGTTTTGATGGTGGATAATGGAAAGATATTTGACCTATCGAGTCTATATTTCAATCATCATTATCATCATCACTGTCTTTTACCACATCATCTGATTCTTCTCCGTCATCATCATGAACTTCAATCAATGGTGTCAGACAGCGTGGTTGGAATTTGATTACCGATAAACCAACACATTTGTAAACGACAGGATGTGTGGGCTCAAGGTTCTCTTCGCACATTGCCGTTTAGCTGATTTGCATGATACAAAAGGATGATCATGACATCAGTATCTGTTGCACGGATAACAACATTCTGTCCTAGAACTGCTTTAGTCAATACATTATGGTAGGCCAGCCTTGTATCATGTGTATCAGCTTCAACGTTTCCTCCTGAAGAGTTTGCTTTGTATTGGAGACCCTGATCCTCATGTGCTGCAACAACCATCTTTGTCTTTATAACAGCTACATACTTATATCATATTAACATTCCTCGATTAGCTAGTTCTGCTGTCAAAGAGTACAAACTGTGGAAATCCCTTGAAAATGTGATCACACACAAGAGCTATGGTAGTTGATACATGATGCCATGTAATATCCAGCCATTGCTCTCAGATTTACCACTTCATTTTGGCAACATAGCAGAGCCGGTCTTGGAATCATATGCAGTTCACAGGCAAGAGAAGTACATTTTGTTTGTGACAGTTATAGTATATTTGAGCAACAGTCAAGCGAATGATTATTCCGCATCACTGGCGCAGGCCAGCTAATCAGGATTTCGGTCATGCCTTGGTATCCCCACGCTTCAAAATGGCATTTCTCAAGTTCCTAATCGAGGAATGGAAAGATGATAAGTATTCAGCTGTTATAAAGACAAAGAAGGATGTTGCAGCTCTTCAGGAGGAAATGCAGAGCATAATGTGGTACCAGAGTATGTATGTTTACACATTGAAGCCGATACAATTATGTCAGTGTTCTAAACTATGGGTAGAATGTTGTTATCCGTAAAACGTCATGAACACATTATCCTTCTTAAGGAAAGAAAAGGTGAACCCACGAAAAACATCCTCTCTATCTACTTTTAGGCAACATCGGATAGAGCGCTGATTTTGTTGATAGTGATACACTTGTAGAACAATGTGTGTGCTCTCTCTCTCCCCCTCTCTATGGTAAAGGAAGTTATCCTCCGTGAATGAGGCCAGACTAAAACTCTTTCTAGAGAAAATACAAACCAAGCAATCCAGATCATCCATTAGAAAAAACCAAAGGGTGTTGATGCAGATATAATATGCAAAGACGTAATGTTGCAAAATACTGCAAGAAGCAGCTCATAAATTGTCATTTATAACACTAAAAAGGTCTAGTATGACGTTTTTAACATCCCCCACATAATATTTAGAACATTTATGGTTGTTTGAGACCCATAAGTTGAAACCTGTAAAAGAATGCGCGAAGCGCGTACAAAATTCAGTTTGGACTGCAAAATGGTCCAGAAAAAACGTTTTTGAAGCCATGTTGTTAAGCTTGATTAATGAAGCATTGAACCTAATACGCGCAAAGTGCGCAAAATTTGAGTTTTTAATACTAAAAACGTCCAGTATAATGTTTTTGACGTCCCCCAAATGAAAATTATGGGAACGTGACCCCGTACCCCTATTTGCGCCGTCTATGCTCCTACCCTTTCTTCTTCTCTTCCCCCTTCTCCTCGTCCTCCTTCTTCTCCTCTTCCACTTAAAAACTCTTTTGTCAATTGTCTTTTATTCTAACATTTATTTGAGTTATTATTAAGACCCTGGATTGGGAACAATACTGATCCTGAATTGCATTTTTGATATTGTTTAACTGTTATACTGATTACCATTCATGTGCACTCGTGCATTACATATTATACATGGGGAAAGTATGGTATATTTTAGGGAAATTCCCGATTTATTGAGTGAGGCTATATATAACTATGACAACATATTTAGTGATGTCAATACACTGCAATGTGGCTGGTGGCCTTCACATCTTAACTCATGAACTTGGACAATGTGCAACTGCGCGGATCGACAACAATTCATTTACTGCCAGTTTTGGAATTTCAAAACCCAGGTCATGATACAAAAATGTATGGCATTTCTCAAGTTCCTAATATAATCGAGGAATGGAAAGATGATAAGTATAAAGACAAAGAAGGATGTTGCATCTCTTCAGGAGGAATACAATGTGGTGCCAGAGTGTGTATGCTCACACATTGAAGCCAATACAATGCTTGCCTACTATTTCAGTGTTCTAACTAAGGGCAGAATGTTGTTATCCGTGCAACGTCATGATCACCCTCTTGTAACATGCAAATCAGCTAAACGGCAATGTATGTGTAGATGGACATTGGACATTCAAGTAATAACACTAGATGTGTCAATACATCTGCACTAGCGTCTTGGTCCAATTCTGTGTGACTACACATTATCCCTCTTAAGGAAAGAAAAGGTGAACCCACTAAAAAAATCCTCTCTATCTACTTTTAGAAGGGCTAGACCCCGGGCTAGGCAACATCGGATAGAGCGCTGATTTTGTTGATAGTAGAACAACAAAAAACCAGTGATAATGATAATGATGTTTGAAATATAGACTAGATAGGTCAAGTATATTTCCATTAGGAGCATGAAGACAGATATTGGGACTGTAACCTTTCTATATATTATCCACCATCAAAACAAACTGAAATACAGATCAACATCACCTAATACTGTAATTATGATTATAATGTTGGTGTTAAAAATGTAACAATTGGAAAAGAAATTACGAAGACAATCAATAAATTAAATAATTTTCATTGGATTATGTACCGCTCCTGCATAAGATAGACTTGTATAACACATCTGTACAAACAATCTGAGTTTTTCTAAAAACAAATTGTAAAAATAAATATGACATTTTGGCCTGAAAATTGACATTTTGGGCAAAAATAGTTTGTCAAAATGATATAGAAACGCCGTAAATTTTGGTCCAAAATGCAACTTTAGAACCCAGCACCCTTCATTTACCTAAACCAATCTTGAAGAAACATGTTTACCATACTCTGACGATTTTTTTTTTTTAAATAGTGAAAAAAATTGCATTTCGGTAAAAAAAAGAACGAGACAGCCAACAATGTCGTGAGTGGCGTCAATAAAACTCACTTTTTTGAAATCAGCACCATTTTTTACATATAAAAAGCTTGTCAGATCTTCCTTAGGGAAAATTCTGATTAACGGCACTTAACTCCTGGAGTATATTGTTCTGTTCATATGCGTGTGTTTCTTCTAATCAGCAAGATTAAAAAGAATGGCAGTTAAATTATACACACTACTTTATTACATCTTTGTTAAAGAATTCTGTCAAAAACTTGTCTGCTGGCTGGAGTATAATGCTAATAAACAATTTTCTTTTAAATTGTTGTTATTTTTATACTATTTAAAACTTTATGACCCGATTCAACCCACTTTATTTCTTTCGAACTGAGAGTTTGGTATCAGAAAGCCCATGTTTTTGTCAGCATAGCCGTGCGTCAATTGTAGGGTTTGAGAGACCTATTTATAGTCATAACATCACGTTGTTAATAGCCATGAAAATATTATGCTTTATTATGACGCAGTTGTCGAATTTAACATTTTTTTGAATGAAAGCCAATCGTTTTAGCACCGTCATTGGTTTTAAAAAAGCCCGTTTTTTCTAACTCACACTGTTGATTTGATCTTAACTCCTCACAAATAGTATCGAAACACTTTACACATGATCTAATAATTAACGGTTCGAAAGGGTATGAATTATTCAAAGCCAATGATCTAGTGCATAATTTTGTTCTGCGTATTTTGACACCTCGATTGTTGAGATACGATGTTGCGGAGCGGAGTTATTGCCATTTCAATGGTCGTAGGTCCAGTTTCAAAAGTGACAATCATCCCTATAGACAATAGATGCAAGTTTGCATTTATTGTTTTGAATTATCAGGTTTTATGCTTTACACACGTGTACAAAAATGGAACATACACTCAGAAAAAATGCAACATACAATCAGAAAATGAAGATAATGTGTTCCTTTCACAACACAGATTTATTGTTTTCATTCAACTTCAGCAGGTTAGGATTTCAAGCTCTAACTTCTAACTTTGTAATACAAAACAAAGAAAATGCTCTAACTTTTGATTTCCAACTCTAACTTTTTACTTTTTAATATGAAACAAAGAAATCGAGAAAAAAATCTAGCAGGTTAGGATTTCAAGCTCTAACTTCTAACTTTGTAATACAAAACAAAGAAAATGCTCTAACTTTTGATTTCCAACTCTAACTTTTTACTTTTTAATATAAAACATAGGAATCAAGAAAGAAATCTAGCAGGTTAGAATTTCAAGCTCTAACTTCTAACTTTGTAATACAAAACAAAGAAAATGCTCTAACTTTTGATTTCCAACTCTAACTTTTTACTTTTTAATATGAAACAAAGAAATCGAGAAACAAAGTCACGCAGGTTAGAATTTAAAGCTCTAACTTCTAACTTTGTAATACATAACAAAGAAAATGCTCTAACTTTTGATTTCCAACTCTAACTTTTTACTTTTTAATATGAAACAAAGATATCGAGAAACAAAGTCACGCAGGTTAGAATTTCAAGCTCTAACTTCTAACTTTGTAATACGAAACAAAGAAAATGCTCTAACTTTTAATTTCCAACTCTAACTTTTTACTTTTTAATATACAACAAAGAAATCGAGAAAGAAATCTAGCAGGTTAGAATTTCAAGCTCTAACTTCTAACTTTGTAATACAAAACAAAGAAAATGCTCTAACTTTTGATTTCCAACTCTAACTTTTTACTTTTTAATATGAAACAAAGAAATCGAGAAACAAAGTCACGCAGGTTAGAATTTAAAGCTCTAACTTCTAACTTTGTAATACATAACAAAGAAAATGCTCTAACTTTTGATTTCCAACTCTAACTTTTTACTTTTTAATATGAAACAAAGATATCGAGAAACAAAGTCACGCAGGTTAGAATTTCAAGCTCTAACTTCTAACTTTGTAATACAAAACAAAGAAAATGCTCTAACTTTTGATTTCCAACTCTAACTTTTTACTTTTTAATATAAAACAAAGAAATCGAAAAAAAATCTAGCCGGTTAGGATTTCAAGCTCTAACTTCTAACTTTGTAATACAAAACAAAGAAAATGCTCTAACTTTTGGTTTCCAACTCTAACTTTTTACTTTTTAATATGAAACAAAGAAATCAAGAAATAAATCTAGCAGGTTAGGATTTCAAGCTCTAACTTCTAACTTTGTAATACAAAACAAAGAAAATGCTCTAACTTTTGATTTCCAACTCTAACTTTTTACTTTTTAATATAAAACAAAGAAATCGAGAAAAAAATCTAGCAGGTTAGGATTTCAAGCTCTTACTTCTAACTTTGTGTAATACAAAACAAAGAAAATGCTCTAACTTTTGATTGTGACGGGGAAAAAAATCGGGAAGTCAAGTTACCTAAATCGGATCATAAATCAGCTGATGAAAAGTATAGCAACACAGTCGAAATTCATGTATTTCATATTTTTTGTTAAGGTCGAAATTTTAAAGGTGTATGTTCCGATCAGTTCAGCTTTTTTCTTCACTTCAAAATATTTTGATATCAGAACAAACCCCGTATTTTTAAAATCTTAGGCACATGATACATGTTCCATTTAGACGCTAAAGGCCAAAATGAAGTGAATTACTGCCAACGGTGGTTAACCACCCGACCAGTTCGTCGACTAGGCCTATGGGTAAAGTTCATGTCACCATGTGCTTCTAAAATAAGAACCATTGGAGTTATGCAACTCAAACTTTGGAATATAACTATTTTAAGGATGACCCTTCATGTAGAATAGAAAACATCAAGTTAAAGATCGGGCCAGCAATCGGAACATCTACCTTTAAATTCCAATTATAATTGTAAAGAAATGTTTCTTTTCCCTCACGATACGATATGCAGACGATGAGTGCTATATGGAAGAAGACGGATACGATTATCGTGGCTGCGTGCAAGTAACCGAAAAGGGAACAACATGTCAGTATTGGACAAAGCAGACTCCACACACACACAATATGTTACCATCAACACATCCTGGTTTGGGTCTTGGTGATCACAACTACTGTCGCAACCCTGAACGAGAATCCACGGCGTGGTGCTACACAATAGATCCCGATATACGATGGGATGTTTGCAACATAGGAAATCAAAGTACATCATGCAAAGGTAACATCAACATATTAAATTATATAGTGGTTAATTACTGAGAAAGTAACAATACCATAATTTCATTTTCACATTTTAACACGGGGAGAGTAACAGTAGACCATCCAAAGGCAATACATGTGCTTTAAAAAATGCATCACGGCATTTGTTGTTACAGCTCTTCATCTAGGCTAAATTAAGTGCTTAGATAGTAAGGTTTCCAATGAAGGGGGGTGACAATAATAGAAATCGATTTTTAGGCCATTTTCAGCATAAAAAGACCTTTTTTGGGCAAAAATCTTATTTTTGTGTTTTTTGGTGCAATTCATATCTTTGAACAATGCACTATCCACCAGTAATCAGTTTGACCTGATTTAATGTTTATTTAAGGAATAATCCGTACTTAAAGCTGCTTAAATATAAAGAAAATGAAAGCATAAGGGGGTACAAAAGGGCACTTTTCTCAGTTTTGTAGTTGTATTTGCCACTTATATTCGCTAGTTGCTTTTAAGCAACTAGCGAATAACAGATTAAAATCTGTCATGCGATGCTTGAATAAATCAGACAACTAGTTTGACATGGTCTTTGACATTTATAGATAGTTTTATGATGACAAGTATGGTAAAATTCAACATTAAAGGGGGTATTCCATGGTTATTTAACATAAAGGTGTAGAATCGTTATAGTGACTTAGAGATGTATTAAGGGGGTGTCTTCTGTGCACTCCCAGGACTCCCCAAACCTACTTTTTGAACCTCTTTTCATGGTCCTAAAACATATTCAGGGTGTTACCAAAATTAATGTTAGTATGCTAAGGGGTTATTCAAAATGGCGTCCAAAATGGCCGCTAAAAGGGTCAAATTTCATAAATTTATGATAAAAGTATACTTTTTAACACTGGTATGTATGGATATTTTTAGACCACTAGTAAATCATATCCAGTACTTTTGCTTGGTCAACATATATCAAATCAAAATGGCCGCCAAAATGACCGCCCTTATTGTAAAAATAGCGTATAATAGCGTATATTGCATCATACCATGTTCTAAACTGCTAAACTAATGCTGTTAGATAAACGACTCACCTCTGTGAAAGTTTTGAATATTTATCGCATTCTAAAATGGCCGCCAGATGGTTAGAACTGATGTTAAATGACCTAAAACAGGTGTTTTTTATTATAAAAATACTATATAATACCATGTAATACCTATACCTATATAATTTTTACTTTTTAATATAAAACATAGGAATCAAGAAAGAAATCTAGCAGGTTAGGATTTCAAGCTCTAACTTCTAACTTTGTAATACAAAACAAAGAAAATGCTCTAACTTTTGATTTCCAACTCTAACTTTTTACTTTTTAATATGAAACAAAGAAATCGAGAAACAAAATCACGCGGGTTAGAATTTAAAGCTCTAACTTCTAACTTTGTAATACAAAACAAAGAAAATGCTCTAACTTTTGATTTAAAACTCTAACTTTTTACTTTTTAATATAAAACAAAGAAATCAAGAAAGAAATCTAGCAGGTTAGGATTTCAAGCTCTAACTTCTAACTTTGTAATACAAAACAAAGAAAATGCCCTAACTTTTGATTTAAAACTCTAACTTTTTACTTTTTAATATAAAACAAAGAAATCAAGAAAGAAATCTAGCAGGTTAGGATTTCAAGCTCTAACTTCTAACTTTGTAATACAAAACAAAGAAAATGCCCTAACTTTTGATTTAAAACTCTAACTTTTTACTTTTTAATATAAAACAAAGAAATCAAGAAAGAAATCTAGCAGGTTAGGATTTCAAGCTCTAACTTCTAACTTAGGATTTCAAGCTCTAACTTCTAACTTTGTAATACAAAACAAAGAAAATGCTCTAACTTTTGATTTAAAACTCTAACCTTTTACTTTTTAATATAAAACATAGGAATCAAGAAAGAAATCTAGCAGGTTAGAATTTCAAGCTCTAACTTCTAACTTTGTAATACAAAACAAAGAAAATGCTCTAACTTTTGATTTCCAACTCTAACTTTTTACTTTTTAATATAAAACATAGGAATCAAGAAACAAAGTCACGCAGGTTAGAATTTCAAGCTCTAACTTCTAACTTTGTAATACAAAACAAAGAAAATGCCCTAACTTTTGATTTAAAACTCTAACTTTTTACTTTTTAATATAAAACAAAGAAATCAAGAAAGAAATCTAGCAGGTTAGGATTTCAAGCTCTAACTTCTAACTTTGTAATACAAAACAAAGAAAATGCCCTAACTTTTGATTTAAAACTCTAACTTTTTACTTTTTAATATAAAACAAAGAAATCAAGAAAGAAATCTAGCAGGTTAGGATTTCAAGCTCTAACTTCTAACTTAGGATTTCAAGCTCTAACTTCTAACTTTGTAATACAAAACAAAGAAAATGCCCTAACTTTTGATTTAAAACTCTAACTTTTTACTTTTTAATATAAAACAAAGAAATCAAGAAAGAAATCTAGCAGGTTAGGATTTCAAGCTCTAACTTCTAACTTTGTAATACAAAACAAAGAAAATGCCCTAACTTTTGATTTAAAACTCTAACTTTTTACTTTTTAATATAAAACAAAGAAATCAAGAAAGAAATCTAGCAGGTTAGGATTTCAAGCTCTAACTTCTAACTTAGGATTTCAAGCTCTAACTTCTAACTTTGTAATACAAAACAAAGAAAATGCTCTAACTTTTGATTTCCAACTCTAACCTTTTACTTTTTAATATAAAACATAGGAATCAAGAAAGAAATCTAGCAGGTTAGGATTTCAAGCTCTAACTTCTAACTTTGTAATACAAAACAAAGAAAATGCCCTAACTTTTGATTTAAAACTCTAACTTTTTACTTTTTAATATAAAACAAAGAAATCAAGAAAGAAATCTAGCAGGTTAGGATTTCAAGCTCTAACTTCTAACTTAGGATTTCAAGCTCTAACTTCTAACTTTGTAATACAAAACAAAGAAAATGCTCTAACTTTTGATTTCCAACTCTAACCTTTTACTTTTTAATATAAAACATAGGAATCAAGAAAGAAATCAAGCAGGTTAGGATTTCAAGCTCTAACTTCTAACTTTGTAATACAAAACAAAGAAAATGCTCTAACTTTTGATTTCCAACTCTAACTTTTTACTTTTTAATATGAAACAAAGAAATCGAAAAAAAAATCTAGCAGGTTAGGATTTCAAGCTCTAACTTCTAACTTTGTAATACAAAACAAAGAAAATGCTCTAACTTTTGATTTAAAACTCTAACTTTTTACTTTATAATATGAAACAAAGAAATCGAGAAACAAAGTCACGCAGGTTAGAATTTCAAGCTCTAACTCTAACTTTGTAATACAAAACAAAGAAAATGCTCTAACTTTTGATTTCCAACTCTAACTTTTTCCTTTTTAATATGAAACAAAGAAATCGAGAAACAAAATCACGCGGGTTAGAATTTCAAGCTCTAACTTCTAACTTTGTAATACAAAACAAAGAAAATGCTCTAACTTTTGATTTCCAACTCTAACTTTTGACTTTTTAATATGAAACAAAGAAATCGAGAAACAAAATCACGCAGGTTAGAATTTCAATCTCTAACTTCTAACTTTGTAATACAAAACAAAGAAAATGCTCTAACTTTTGATTTCCAACTCTAACTTTTTACTTTTTAATATGAAACAAAGAAATACGAAAATGCGCAACAGATTTCATGCATGGACAGCATAAATTTAAAAAAATTAATGTGACTTTCAATTTACGGGGAGGGGTGGGGGTGGGTGTGTGGTGGTGAGTGCATGAAACTAGTAGTTGCCGGGTACGGGGTGAACATTCTTACTTTACCCTTCTTTCTAAAATTGTCTAATATTAGAAAAAGAAAAATAACACTGTCAAGTGGTGCATTACGTGCTCCAGTGTGGAAATTAGGGAGGGATTTGGGTAGGCTAACACACGCACAAGGAGAGGATTACGTTTCTCTAGCTTCTCTCATCACTTGATTCGTTGCGCAAAATACAAAAAATGCGCAACGGATTGAACACAGTTTATTAGTTCGAAATGTCAAAAAATTAGACGTTGTATTACACGGGTTGATTTCAAATGAAAATAAATTATAGCTTAAATATATAAGAAAGTCCGGAACGCCAAAAATAAATATAGTATGAGCGTAAATCATCGAGAAAATAAGCTTTGAATCTTACCCGTACTTGATTCATACATGGACTTATCAGTCTGATAAGTCCATGATTCATAGATTTTAAAACATCTCACCACCATGGGATAAGCTATCCGGAGTTACCTATTTATTTTTTTATCTTATAATCCTATAGATGGTGATATCTGATGGGCTATTTCTCTAATTTCTCCACATTTTGGAACATATGATCCATTCAAATATAGCGTTTTCATCGACAATAGACTAAATCCCCTGGTATTATATAACTAAATATTACAATGAGGCAGACAAAGCAACGCCCCTATAGCGTCACTAGGCGGCGTTGATATTATAGCTTACATTCAGGAGCCACGTCACTTTCCGGGTTTTTTCCGATTTTTTCAATTTCTTCCCTTGTGTAACACTTGTGAGGAGCCTCTGCCCCCTGAACCCCCGCCAAGGTCTTCGCCCATGGACCCCACCATTGGCCCTTAAGCGGGCCCCTAGAACCCACGCCGCAGTGGTGAAGACTTACAAATTTACAGCACCCCATACAAAATATACTTCCAAGGGCCTGGAATATTCGTTTAGAATCATTACTCCGGAACCACACACATCCCTAAGTTTTGTTGGCAAGAATTCCGTTTCTAAAACACAAAGATTAAATCATTATTATACAAATTACACTAGAAGTCAAATAATAATTATCATGAGTAATAAGTAAAGTTGTGATCCTTTGATATGATATTGTTGATCTTGTAAACAATTGTATTTTAACTTAGTAGATGGGGTAGATGATGGAGCGTGAAACCCGATAAACTCTTTTTTTAATGTTATTTTTTAACTGACAAAACTTTTAGATGTTGGGAAGAATATGATTTTAGATTTTAATTTTTTCAAAATGGTCGCCCCAATTTTACGATATTTGACAGGAAAAATTGTTACTATACCTCACTCATGAAATACAGAACAGTCGACAGCAGCCAGCGGAACAACAGCAACACCATCAACATGCACGACGAATGCCGATGACAACTATTCCTATTGTGTTCTAGACCCTGCTACGACATCAACCGATAGCTGGTTCTTGGCACGCTCTAATTGCAGAAAGTTCGTCAATGGCGAAGTTGCAGACATATCAACTCCTGAACAAAATACGTTTGTTAAAGAATTGCTGACAACTGCAGGGTAAGAAACTGTCTAAATTGACGGATATAATTTGAAAAGATGGATTAATTTTGCTTTTACTTTGTGAATATCTTTTTCAAACTATAACATTAAAGGGGTACTAAGAGATGTGTTGAAGGCTTCGCCCTCAATTATGATAAAAACCGGGATTTCAACATTTTTACCTTGATTTTTTCAACAAAAAAAAGGTACTGTATTTCTGCTGTTTCTTCTGCTTCTGCTATCAAACCCATCTACAAAATGCTTCTTCTCCTACAGATTACATGCTACAATCGCCAGACTTGGTCAGTAACCGCCTACCTAATCTTCATATAGGGTCTTCACAGTTTTTGGTCAAAGGTCACACAGGGGTCACTAGGGGTCAAAACGTGATTCATTTAAAACGCCCTTTCAATTTAGTGAAATGACATAGGATCGTCAGAATCAGTCAACATATGCCTTATGATCGTACGCATATATAATAGTTAGGTTTTTATTTGGGGTCACTAGGGGTTTAAATGTTAATTTTCACTTCTATCCCTTAAAATGCTTCTTGTCCCAGAGGAAATGACCGATGACCGTCAAAAATGGTCTAAAGATTCCTTTGTTCCATGCTCATATAGGATATTCAGCGATTAAAAGTGACATGTCATATGGGGTCACTAAGGGTCATTGACCGATACAGGTGTAACACTTGATACATGCTCTGATTTGGACCGGACTTGTTTCATAGTATGTGGTTTGATCTGAGACGAATATACCTGAAAGGATAGGCAGCTCCGTGTATTGCCATTCAATTCTACGAACCAGGTCTTGCACGGCATTGCACGGCATTGTTCTCAAACCAACCCAAGCAGAACCTACAAAACAGGCTGTGCGCATGCATGCGCATGCGTTGATTGGCCCTGCTCTCACTTCTTGGTTTAAACCATGATCATGGTGATTACGCATACAGACTGTGAAAGATTTCTAAGCATTTATATAGCTAGAATTATGGTATTTCAGAAAAAGTATGCCAATTAAAACCTACTAGTGCCCTTGCATAAACAAATGTATTATAATATTCAAAGTTCATGGTTTGTGTTTAGAATTTAGATTTAATGTGAATTGAAACACAGCAAATTTGGTATTTTTATACATCAACAGATAAGTGTATCAGCTCAACCACATCTGAATATTTGTATTTCAATTCATATTAAATCTAAACACAAACCATGAACTTTGAATATCATAATACATTGTTTATATGTTGAACTATGGCTCTAGTAGGTTTTAATTGGCATACTTCTTCTGAAATGCCATAATTCTAGCAATATAAATGCGTAATCAGTTTAGAAATCTATCACAGTCTGTATGTCGGTAACCGTCCAATACTATAGTGTGTTCAGGTTGTTTAGAATATCATAACACACGTGTGGATAACACTAAATTTGAAACAGCGCGGTAACTCACATAATGAGGTCGTGCTACAAATTACACTAAATGATGATAATCGATTGGCCATCAACCAATAACAATTACCGCGTAAGACCTGCATCGCTGCACATAACAGGAATGAATAGTGCTTCTTATCCCTTCAGGTATATTCGTCTCAGGTTTAATGAGACAAGAAAAAATGTTACTTATCACTACCGGGTAAAAGGTCAAGAAAGGGTCACTAGGGGCCAAATGTTAATTTGTATTCTGTTCACTTAAAAATGTTCAATTAATCTTTAAGAAATGCCTTTTAACTTTTTCAACAGTGTGTCGAGTGCTTGGCTGGGTATCAACGATATAGTTGGGGAGGGAACATTTACGGAGCTCAAAAACCCTAGCGGTACAGCACCGATATATGACCCTGTAGGTGGAACAATGGGACCCACTGATGAAGCCAGAGACTGCGTGGTGATGGTGAGTGACGGGACATGGAGCAACGTTGAATGTCAGAGCGGTGCCGTCATGCATAGTACCCTTTGTCGGATTCAGAGTGTGGACAACTTTGGATATGACTCCGCAACAGGTAAGTGTCCATGACTATTTCTGACGCGCACAGATAGAGACTGTATATTTATCCATTATAAGACAGTGATGCTTATTACTTAGCCAGTCGCAGATTGTGGCGATTTGGAGTCGCTCGATGGACTATGAAATACAAATCACCCACATCAACTCGACATATCACACGACCAGTCGCGCACGAGTTGGATTGAAGTCAACTGCAGCGATTCAGGCTGAGCGACCTGGTGCGACTTCTGGAAAGTCCCGTGAGGTCGCCGCTGACTTGATTGCATTTAGTATCTTATCAGCATGACGTAACTGCGTCATTTACTAATTGCAGTACATACAAGCTAGCGTCTACTCGAGGTGCTGGTGTATGCACATAGTGTGCGTAAATGCTGCGCCTGTAAAGTCACTGCACAGAGGAAGTGAACTCGGTCTCATTTAAAGTAGAGTCTTAGTATCAATAATGGTGCGTCTGAAGTCATCGGATATCGACAGACGGACGAACATGATTTGGGGCACTTCTAGATTTCTAACAAATGCGTTGTGTGGATATATTTATACTCAAATTAAATACTTTGTCTCAGCAACCTTTGGCTAAAAAGTTATGTGCTATGCTTTTATTTTTATTTTTATTTTTCTACAAAAAAGAGCTATGTCCTATGCGATTTGTTTTAATTATTTTTTTAATAAAATCAAATATAGTCAATAGTTTTGCTTTTGTCTTTTTAATAAAGTAATCAGACTTGATCAATGTACATTGTATGTTTGTGTTCTCTTTATCTCTTAACTTCACAAAGTTAGCTGAATGTGTGTTCTCAGTCACAAGGTTGCCGAGTCGAGTATCGCCGAAACTAACTAGTTAAAAATTTGTTTTTAAAAATCGAAAAAAATAAATCGATGAGTCTTGTTTGAAGACTTCGTCTATACGTCGGCCCGGAGTAGCGTCATATGCCGTTGACCACAAAGCAAAGAGGTAAATATATGCCTCTTACACAGCTTACACAGCGTGACACGATCCCTTTGGTATGGTCGAGTAGAGTGTAAAACTGATAAGTAGTTGGTCTGTTGTCAACTGCAAACGGTAAAAAGTACCCGGATGACCGGGCCGACCTATAGTCCTTTTCGAATAAAATAACTTTAAATCGCCACTCTGCGGACACATCTCAGTTAAATTCTGGGCATGCCACTGATGACATAACTGCTAATGGTCATGATGGTGCTCTCAAAGTTTAAATATATAATGCAAACAAATGCATACTTTTTTTTCTAAGGTTGTCCACCCAATTCGGTCGCGTATGGCAATAAGTGTTACGGAGTTTACACAGTGAACACCACATCAGACAACGGTTTTGGAAACGCATATGCTTTCTGTAGAGCATTGGTACCCGCCGCCGGTGAACTTGTTTTACCCGTAGATGTGATTGAGAATGACTTTGTGCAGAGTCTGGCGACATTAACGCAGTAAGTTCTGTCAAATTCTTTGTCTCAGTCCACGTCCCAGTCTATGTTGATTAATTGACGAAAATGTGAAAGTGTAATACACTTACAGTAACAACTTTTCTCGGTTGATTTATTGAAGTGAGAGGTCATCATTTAAGAATGTATGCAGAGTGGGTCTTACAAGATATACCACTTATAGAATCAATATTATATTTATATTGAGAACAAGACAAAAATCGCTTTTCTAATGTAAAACGGTTAGTTATATAGTTGTATAGCTTACTGTCATACGCCAGCTGAGGAGGTGTTCTGTTTGTCACGTATAGTTATTATAAATATTTAAAATATAAGAACGACTTCTACTCATTTTTATTATAAAAAGAGTTGACAACAGACAGCTTTTTGATTGACCCATTATCATAATAAAACGATGTTGTTATTTGAGAATCTATGACACCAGTGCGTCGTTAGTTGATAAAGTGTTGGGTAAAATTTATTGTTTTACAGTAACAAACTCTAAATCTTGAAAAACGGTGACTGCAAATAAGCATGCTATTTTTATTCATTTTTAAACAACAGAATTGCTCAGTTTTGGCTTCGAATTGAGGGTTCAAGCGACGGTACTTTCACGGTGTACGACGGTACTCAATCCGTTTCTTTACCTTACGAGAACTGGGATCCACCGGTCTCTAACCAAGCCTTTTATTCCTACGCGATGAATGTGAATAGCGGAAAATGGCAGGCAGTGTTTTCGTCGCAGACACTTGGAGTGATTTGTGAATTTGGTAAATACTAAATGCTGCATGCATTCAATGTAGACATAAAAATTATTCTCTCTTCACAATATCAATGCGAATTTGCAACAAATATTATAATAATAATATAATAATAGTAATAATAATAATATAATACAGAAGTACCTATATCAGCACAACACTATCCGACAAGGCGACAGAGAACAATGCGTTTTATTCCGTCTTTTGTTCGTTAGGGCGAAATCTATTGTTTAAAATTACGTTAAGGCGAAATTTTAAGCAAACGAATTTTGCCTTAAGGGCCAAAAAAGGATGATTATTATTACATTAGTAAGTCGGTACCACGCGCGTCCAAAGAACTTTACTTTTCATCAGGAGATAGAAAACCCCGCGCACAAACATTCACTTATGTAAGCCGCTTGAGACATCTTAGGCCGCGCTGCAAAAACAAGTACGTATGGTTCATGCGTAAGTGACTTGTACGTAACACTTATACGATACTGGCCAAAGGAATATTTTGCATCACGATATATACAAGCCACCATTCAAATTAAATTGAACCCAATTCAAGTATTTCAAAATATCATTATGAAATATTTGCATTGGTCTCATTTCAGTTTTCATTGGTGTTTGTACGTATGGTGATTATGCAACATACGGTCACCTTCTTCTTCTTCTTCCGATAAAATGCAGAAATTTAACCTTTATTGCGTGCCTTGCAAATAAAAGCCTCCTCCAAAATTAATCCGCTTGCTCAAAATGTCACGATTGATATTGTGAGTTACTCTGTACTTAACTTTATTCTCGAGGATTATTCACTAGTTGTGTCACTGTTTACCAACGATTGTTGCAAAACCTCAATTTTGTCTTTTACAGCCATTTTGACAGAGACTCCGACTACAATTGCTGCTACTACCTTAGCTGCTACTACCTTAGCTGCTACTACCTTAGCTGCTACTACCTCAGCTGCAACTACCTTAGCTGCTACTACCTTAGCTACTACTACCTTAGCTGCTACTACCTTACGTATACCAACAGGTAAAAAGGCACAATAAGTTATTTGGTATCGGGAAATTTGGGGTTTTGTGCTTTTAAACGCTTTCTATGTAGTTTCTATGTAGTTATAGGCAAGAATGAACCAGCTAGACCTTTTTTATTGCACAATGTTTGCATCAAATTAGACCTGTGCTTAGAAACTATTCACAGATACCATTCTCTTTCTTTTATTATTCATTCATGGTATAGTTTATTGTCATCGCAGCAATCCGGCTGAACTGGCACAATATTATTACAAATTACAAGATACACAAAAATACATTAAAATGCAAGATATACAATAATAGTAGACTTTAAAAACAATGATATCATAAAACCAAACCCCACCCCTACATACACCACACATTCCACCCGAAATACAACAATTACCCCCCCCCCTCCAACACACGCCCCCCCCCAACCACACCCACCCCACCCCACCCCACCGCGATTGCACATAAAACTTAGTACACTTACATAATCAAAATCAAAAGTTATGTCCAAAAAACCGGAATACAGATGATTTTTATAAACAAATGATTCAGACAATCACGGTCATAATTAGTTGGAACATCCTGATAATAATTACCCTTTCATGCGTTCCCGTTTTCGCAAAATTTACACTATTGAAACAATGCTGCCTTTGAAGGAAAGTCTTTCCTCAACATGAATAACTCCCCCACCCCACTGGGCAATTTGGACCCCTTCCAGTATCCCGTAACCCGAAAATCGTGTTTCAACATTGATTCAGGGGGAGAGAGGGAGTTTTTAAACACACATATAAAGTGTTCCAACAATATTGGCCGGGATTGCAGCTCTTAACTTGAAACTCCGAATGTTTTCAGACCCTTGAAACCGATATGACCCGCGAATGAAGCCAAGAAAACAGGGGTGTGTTGAGCCGGATACGCACGGCTAAACAACAATGCAAAAAACGCGGGTTGGCAGCTCCTACATTTTGATTGGTCCAAAGGAATCAAGACAAAGGCCGTCTGAAAAGCCAGGGGGAAAATGCACTGGCAATCCTAGTGCTTGAACAACTCAGAATCATGTTAGACAGAATAATTCTTCAACTGTTTGCAAACTGTTGTTGTTAAACCTTAATTTTGTCTCTCACAGCCATTCCAACAGAGAGTCTCCTAACTACAATTGCTGCTACTACATTACGTATGCAGACAGAGAAGACTACAATGCTATCAACAGGTAAAAAGACACAACTAGTTACTTTGTATCACGAAGCGCCCTCAATTTATTTAACAGATATTCAGTGTTTTGAAAACCCTATTACAGCAGGAATGCTTGCAGCCAATTTAATTTAATTCAGTCTTGAAAACTATTTCGTGAGCATTCAGCAGTCATTCGATACTCAACATGTTAATGTTGTCATTGTTGTAACCCTTTTTGATGTATGGCGAATATACATCCGACTGCACATTGTTTGTATCCAAAGTACGCCTCATGTATCGTATACCCAAATAGTTAGAACTACGCCCTTAACTTGTGTGTCAGTCATACTTCGAAAAGGCTAATTGTTTCATTTAGTACACAGCAAATCTCATTGTTTGCTACAGTACAGGTAACTGTTTTATCCCTTTTTATCCCTTGCTATTGCTTGTTTCCCCGCACTATAGGCGGCGCAAGTGGGGGAGGGGGGGGGGGGGGGGGGCGTGAGTACATCTACTAAACTTAATTCTCGAGGATTATTCACTATAGTCTATTGGGCCATCACGAGAAAGTGACGTAACTGCGTATTCTACTAATTGCAGTATATAACGCGCGCGACTACTCGAGGCGATGGCGTATACACACGAAAGACGGAAGATACATACGCGAAATAGAGTATAGTTGTGTCACTGTGTGCAATGATTGTTGTTAAACCTCCATTTTGTCTGCTCGGCATGTCTACTTTAACGCCCTGAATGGAATCAGCTTATAACATGTATCAAGCCTTAGGCCAAATGTGTTTGTTTGTTTGTTTGTCCACGTCCGACCGACCGTGTACCTTGGTGTCGACCGTATTTTTATTTTTATTTTTTTATTTTTTAAAACAACTTTTTGAGCAAATTAAATGACCAAACGGTCAAATTCCTGATTTCGTACGCTATCGTAAATCTGGTATTTATAAACACCATCCCCAATGCGCAGTCCCTTGTAACATGATGTTTATTGCATGAACTTGGCACCCGCGGGACTATTAAAAGGACTAAATGAAAATTTAATCGCGCGTGCAATTGATGTCATTTTTATACTAAAAACGCAGTGTGAAAAAATATGAAAACACTAGTTACGGTTCATATTTGCTCCCGAAATGTTGCTCAACGGCATGAATATTAATTTCAACATAGTATAAAACAATTTTTGGGGTAGTTAGTTCGGGAAAAAATAGGTTTAATAATACTTTCACGTATATATTTCTAACAGAACTTCAACACTACGTTGTTTCACTTTCTGCAAATTTTCAATCATAATAAATGGCGGCGACCGACAGCATGTTCACGGTATCTGCGCATTGCAAACTCGGTACACAAATATTCTTTGACCGAGTTTGCAGTGTTGCATCCAGTACTACAATATTGCAACTTTATACAGACAATCTGTCCGAGCAGGATATCAATTCTAACAAATTCAAGAAAAAGAGTTCAATACTCTCAAATTGATGTGTTTTGTGTTTGGACGACTTTAATTCACAGTATTCATGCCGAATTTATATTCCCAAATACAATATCCGTATTTAAAAAATAAAAAATAAATATATATCTGATCTACCGACCCTACCTTTTTCGGACCCTCTATGGACAAAAAAAA
This sequence comes from Ophiura sarsii, assembly GCA_035610835.1. Lineage (NCBI taxonomy): Eukaryota > Metazoa > Echinodermata > Ophiuroidea > Amphilepidida > Ophiuridae > Ophiura > Ophiura sarsii. The sequence goes on along the minus strand of CM069450.1, from coordinate 71,977,865 downwards.
TAAAAATGTTGGCCTTATTCAACTCTGCACAGGTTTATTCCGTACCAACCGTAACACCAGGTAATTGTTAATATGAATTATTGTATTATGTAATACACACATTTGCTCTAAGCCATTTAGCTTTGAAGCCTAACGTTAATTTCTTGTTTTTTCATACCTCGTATTTTGTAATGTTATAGGTGTAATAACTTTCTTTCTGAGAAAAAAGATAATTACCTGAAAATTTTCGAAAATTTAACCCCACTTTTCATAGATTTTGAGTTGTAAATTTCCTCTAACACTGTTATACTTAGAGAATAAAAGATGGACATTTTGTTTTGGTCGCCGGACTATTGTGTGACAATGGTGGGTTTGTTTATATTTTGAGTAGTGAATGTCGGCGCGTAAAGTGACAGCAATCTTACCCATCTTAAAAATAAACGAATCCAGACGACTTTTCTTCGCGGTACGGTGCTTGCGAGCGCGGGTATTGACTGCGGCAAACAGGCACACACGGCGCAGCCTAGGTGCGGTATTTTAAAGCGAACACGCGTTTGCGCCTGATGTCGGAATTGCAATCCATTAGGGCTTGATATAAGGCAGCAAAAAAAAATCGAAGCGTCCAATCAAATGCCGTATTTTTATTGATTTAAATATTAAACCACCACACTGTATTAGAAAACATAACAATTTGAATATTATCTTTTGGAAATGGTTAAGGGGGCTGTGCACCTTCGTTTAGCCTCCGTAAAACTGCCGTAACTTCTTCATTATTCATTTAATCTAGATAAAAGTATACATTTTTTTGCAGGAAAGGGTTCAATGAATCCAACTATGATCATGAAATTGACCATTTTGGAGAAAATTATAAAAAACACGTTTTTTGACCCATTTTAGGTTTGGAAAAGATAACTCAAAATATATTTTTTCAAATTTTGTCATACTAGTTTTACCATGGAAGTGCAATTATTTCCATGAATGAACTAAGGCAAGTATTACAAATTGACACAATCAATACAACAATGAACATGTGTTATGTATCATATAAAATAGTGACTTAAAATGACCAAATTATTTAAGAATTAGGCTTTTTGGATTAAATTTGGTACCTTCTGTTGCGGACGTACACGTCCCAAAAGCTGCTACTTTTAACCACTCCGTTCAATACTTTGGCAATGTTGGAAACCAATGAAGTAAGTATTTTTCCAAAGCTGATGATTCATACTTAATGTTTAAAACTTATTTTGTTCTGTATCTGTTTAAATATTTAATACATGGTCTCTTGAAGTGTTGCGGACGTACATCTGTGAATTATTTCACAGATGTACGTCCGCAGCACTAATATGTACGTCCGCAACAGATAAACATCGGTCAATTTTACTTACTTTACTTAACTTTCGTCGACCTCGGTCGGAAGCCATGATGAATTTTCGCCAGTTCACTCTGTCCTGCATTAGATTGCGTAGCTCTTGCTGGTTGATGCCAGCATCTTTACTAAGCAGCGTGGGGTATGTCAACCTTGGTCTCCTTTGAGTACGTTGGCCTTGAGTTGGGGTCCAGAAGACTAGTTGAGACACTGGTTCATTCAGCCTTCTGACACAGTGGGCAGCAAAATTGAGGCGTCGACGCTGAACAATTTCTGATATTTTTGGTAGCCCTGCATAGATTTCCTCTCTTGTGGGATGATCCTTCCAGTTGAGGTTTAATACCATCATTAGTAGTCTGGTATAGCAGCCGTCAAGTCTTGCCTCAAGTCTGTTTGTTAATGTCCACCCTTCTGCGCCATAAAGTAGAATGCTTTCTACAGCAGCACGGAAGAAGCTGATCTTCAAGGAGGCTGACAGATTAGATTTCCAGAGGGTGCGCATCTTGTTGCAAGCTTTCCAGGCAAGGGCCTTGCGGATTTAAAAATCTCTTTCAGATTCGTCTACCCATGAACCAAGGTACTGGAAGTCATTGACCTGATCTAGGGGGTTCCCATCAATGGTGTTCAGTGTAGCATTGCCTTTGATGTTGTAGGTCATGAATTTGGTTTTTGTTGCATTCATCTGGAGACCGACTGTTGCAGCAGCACTTTCCACACGAGAGAGTAAGTTCTGGGCTTGTTGAAGCGTGTCAGATAGCAAGGCAATGTCGTCTGCGAAGTCAAGGTCTGTTAGGATTTTAGCAGGGTGTCTCCGGCTACGTCTGGGTGTTACTGTAAAGCCCAGCGTGTCTTTGTCTTCACCAATTGATATCCTCATGACATAGTCCAGGACAATTATGAACAGATATGGTGCCAGTGTGTCTCCCTGAAGCACTCCTGCAAGAATTTCAAATGCATCAGTTTCGCCATCTGGTGATATAACTACCGCTTGTGTGTTGCTGTACATTATGTCAATCGCTTTAACAATGCCGTCTGGGATACCGTATGCTCTAAGGATCTTGAGCATTTTCCCTCTGTGTATTGAGTCAAAGGCCTTTCTGAAGTCAATGAAGGTGATGATACATTCAAGATGCTTGTCTTTAATACCCTCAATCAGTTTTCTTAAGGCCAGGATGTGTGATGTTGTTGAGCGTTCAGCACGGAACCCATTTTGGTTTGGTCTTAGCAATGGTTCCATATGAGGACGAATGCGGTTGAGTATCAAGCGATTGAAGATCTTAGCTGCTATGGATGTCAAACTTATACCTCTATAGTTGTTAGCTTTGCTCAGGTCACCTTTCTTGGGGATTGGGACAATACCACTGAGGGACCATTCACATGGTTGTTCACCTCTTAGTAGGGTACCATTACAGATTTCTAGTAGGATGTTGTTGAATCTACCAGTTTTCCATACCTCAGCTGGTATTTCGTCAAGCCCTGCAGCTTTTCCATTTGACATCTTCTGAAGTACTTTCTGCAGTTTCTCGTTAGTGAAGGCTACAGTCTCAATTGGCAAGGTGTTGTCAAAGATGTTTTCAATCTCCTCATCTGGATTACTGGCTATAGGTGGCGAGCCAAGTAGCGTGGAAAAGAAATCCGTCCATTCCTTACATCGTGCAGATGGGGTGTTTCCTCGCAATCGACCAGCTCTGGGGGTTGTTCTTCCAGTGATTTCATTCATTGTTGCCCATGCCAATCCACTCTGCATTCTCTGAGATGCTGATGTGATGTTGGAAATCTTCTCCTGGAGATATTCCCCTTCAACTTTGGTATATGTGCTGTCCAGTTCCTTTTTGGCATGCTCAAACGTCTCTTTATTGAGTTCACTGCTTGTATCTGTGAATTGCTTGTGAGCATCTCTCAGACTCTTCCTGGCTCGACTTACTCTTTCATCCTCCCATGAGACTTTGTTGCGCGGTCTTTTACTTTTCTTTGGTAGAGTTTCAGAAGCAGTGTTTTTGTGTGCCTCGATGAACGGAGAGTATTTCTTATCCGCTGTGATTTCATCTTCATCTTGTAAGGAGCACAGGACACTGAATTGGTTTTGCACCTCTACTGCATAAGCTTCTTGGAGTTTTACGTCAGTCCTGAACTTCTTCCAGTCATATTTGCTTGTTCTCTTGCTCACAGCCTTTGTGGCTCTCAGGCTCAGTCTAAGCTTGGCTGTGACGATCCTGTGGTCTGAACCAACACTGACAAAAGAATTGTAGGCATTGCAGTCACAAGCGCTGTTCTTCCACTTCTTGTTGATTGCTATGTAGTCCAGTTGCGATCTTGCGCCGTTGGGGTACTGAAAAGTCCACAGTTTTCCTTTCTTCTTCTTTAGCATGGTGTTTATTGCTTTCAGTTCACATTCCTCCAGATAGTCTTCCAGATGTTTACAATTTCTATTTGTCACTTTGTTGTATGCAAAATTCTTGTCCCCTTTACCAATTTGTGCATTTAGGTCTCCCAAGACAACCAGAACATTGTGACGTGGTGTATTTTTGGTAGCCTGGCGCAGATCATCGTAAAATTGGATAACCTCAGAGTTGTCTGCACAATTTGTTGGACTATAGCAGCATATCACTGTGGTAGCTGGATTTCCTGCAAAGTTAGCAACAATGATCCTGGATGAGATTTTCTGAACACTGCAGAGTGATTTGGAAGCAAGTGGGTTGAGTAGAAAGCCAACTCCTCCGACAGAAGCTCCTATGGTGTTGCGAGTTGATGACGATGTTGCCATCCATCAGCCAAGTTCTGATATTGTACTTCAACATCTTCGTAATACATTCTGTGTTCTTGTAGTGCAATGACTGATATGCTGTACAATGATGCCAGTGCCACTAGTTCTCCAGTCTTAGATGTGGCTTTCAGTGTTCTTACGTTGAATGTTGACATATATACTTCTTTCTTACACTTAATGAGTGTTGACTCGGTCCTCCACTGTTTATCAGCTGTGGCCCTCCTCGAGAGGTTTAAGGTCGCAGCGTCATACTGCGTATCAATTACGCCGGTGGAATTCTTCAAGTCAGAGTTAACAGGGGCTTTAACCCTGGTGCTGTATAGTTTCTTCATCATGGTTTCTTTCTATGGCTAGCTCCCAATGCAACATGTTGCATTGAAACCGTCTACACTGGCGAGTCGCCAATCTCTACCAGTGTCTGGGTGGCCGTTGGCTCACATAGAACTCGTCCGCCCTTTTACTTGAATCGTGTTTTTAGTTTAAGTTAGGGTGTCCAAACACCCTCCACACTAGGTTCCAAGAAATCTGGTGGGGAAGCCGGTTTAGTCGCCGACAATCCGACCCTGACAGGTAGTACTGAGCATCAGGGTAACAGTAGCAAGTCACCTGACCTGACCTGACCTGTAAACTTCACTAAGCAAAGTTCACTAGACCTTCAAACTACTCCAATAGTCCTAGATCTACTGACCATTACCTTAGCTATTTTACCCATAGCTGGGTGGTTTATGTTCAGGTTTTTCGGTCAATTTTAACTTAAAGATAAAGGTTCTGATAACTTTCTCTGTTTGTTTTCTTTAGGTTTGTCCCTATTACAAACAAAACAATATCAGAGAACTTTTGATAAGAATACAGGTGTCTGAAAAAATAACTTTCTCTGCGTACGTCCGCAACGGAGGGTTTTCACACCATATCTCATTAACCGAAAATGGTACAGCAAAGGAATTTTCAGGTTTTATACTCCTACTAGAGATACTTGAAACACAGGTGTTAACAATCAAGTAACTGGTATAGTTAAGATTTTGCAAGCTCTTAAATTGTCTGAAATGTACGTCCGCAACTACGGAATTGCCCATTTGGTAAATCCAATAGCCGCGTGGAAAGTGCTAAGGAACGGGCTACCCAGAGCAGGTTTTCTCCTATAACGTCAATGTACGGCAAATAATGTTAATAATGACGGATAAAGACGAGATATTAAGATCAAAGACTTTAATTTGCCCATTTGATTGTAGCAAATTGTGTGCTAGACAAAATTGCAACATAAACCATTTTTGATGAAATTGTTTCAAAATGCCCTTCCGAATATTATATTAAAAATCGATAACATTTGAAGTTGGGGAAAAATGTTGATTTGCATAACAATATATGGGTACATTTAGTCATATTAATCGGGTTACCGGGCACCCCACCATCAAGGACTCCTCCAAACCAACTTTCTTGACTCTTTTCATGGTCCTAAAACAATATTCAGGATGTTACTAAAAACAATTTCGTGTTATTCAAGATGGCGTCCGAAATGGCCGTTGTAAAAATAGTCTATAAGAGTATACATTGCATCACATTCAATAAATCTGTACGTATTTGGCAGTGTTTAAAGACGTTTAGTTTGATTCCATAGCGCCCTCATTTACACAATCAATCGCACTAACAAATGTGAGTGAACATCATGTTTTAACAATTTGACTCTGTGGATTGAAGGGAGGATTGAATATCCTATTAGCTTATACTATTTACGGAAAAAACATTATCTGAAAATCATATTTGTAAACTGTACATATTAGCAGATTAGTTAAGAGACCAGGTTACTTTTATACTAGACCTTGTAGTCGAGTTGCAGGCGACCTTAACCGTGACATGACTTACATCTGCGATGTTATTGCATTATATGTTAGCTTAGAAGATGTAGATTACAAATCCGCCGGGTGCCAAAATTCTACTTTTGGGCAAAAAGAATTATGACCTCATTTGACCTTTCTGCTTTTTCCAATTGTTTGAAATTTAAGTGTTTATCATTATTATGCATAAACATATCATGTATGGTATCAAATTAAAGCTGATAACCCATATAACACGTTGGTATAGGCTCCATGCCAAATATACGTAGCAGTAATCCATTAAAGGTCATTAAAGGTCATATAAAGTATTTGACCATGTACTTGTATACAACCAATTACAATAGCGTGAATGAAGTAGTTCCAATCTAAAATATGCTTCCATCTTATGGTTTCTAATACTTTATAGTGTTTAGATTACAAAACTAATGGGTGCCTAAAATCATTATTAGCATAAAATCCGTGACGCCTTATTTCTCTCAAATGCTTTTCAATTCAGGAAATGCACGTGTGTAATGCATTTTGACAAACTATAGCATGAGTAATGTCAAATTGCATGTAATATCTAACAAAATACATATATTATGTACATCATGTATACATATGGATATATTGTTATTCAACAGACGACCTTTAATTTAAAGGTGAAGCTCATTTAAGCCAATTTCAACCCATTACTCCTCGTCATTTTTCTCCCCCTCTTTGTCATCCATATCAGCGTTGGAAGTATTGTGATGCAATGTATTGATATTCATGCATTTCTCGCCAGCCTTGAAATGACAATAGGTGGTACAAGAGAATGAAGCTAACCTACAGCTGCAGTTCCCTCTTGAACACGGTGCATCCGATTTGCAGCCACAGGCAACTAGTTTCAATATGCTAGGTGGTGCGACGGAGCTTTGGTCATAATCAGGGACTGGGATACCATTTTCCATTCTCCAACCAAACTTGGATACATCCATCAATGGTGGGTCGGTGAGATCCGCCGCTCTCCATACCATAACTTGGTGACGGGCGCGTTTAAAATGTTGTCTGGCTGCTTTGTCGGTCGGTGGTAGAGATTTGATTTTTGGTGTGTCAACTTTATTGCTGAAAAGCGCGAATCGCAAAGTGTTGAGATTGGATGGTATCTTACCACCATACAACCAGATTATAAACGCCAGACCAGCTTTTAACCATGTATACTCAGATGATTCTGGATCTGAAAAAGCAGAGATGTCGCAGACTGGCTTTATAGCAGTAGATTTATGGCAGATACTTTGCCCTTGCCGAATGGGTAAGACACCGTACCGCAACCGGAAAGTGCATGGGCTGCCAGCAGATTTGTACACTTAACTCCTAACTTCAAGGAAGATGCATTGATGTCTATTGTATGACCACTATACATCTTCATAGATATCTGTACAGGTGGCTTGTGGATCCAGCAGAAGAACACTGAAGAGCAAAGATGTCTGTATCGTCTGCTAACACTTGGATGTGATTTTTCTCCGGAAGGAGTTCAAGAAGATGACTTACTATCTGAACATCTGCTTCCTCATGATGGTATGTTGAGTCTTCTCCAATCAGTCGCAGATGGTCATTGCAGCCGTCAGTGTCACAGAGAAACTTGATCAATGCCTTCTTGTTCTTGCTACTTTTCATCATATCATGTTTTGCTGGTAGAAGTGTATTACCTGTAAGCACATACTCTCGAGGCTTGTTTCCATTGGCTCGCCTTTGGCGTTCATGTGACTTAGTTGAATGATTTTCATACCTGTCAAATACGATTCTGGATCTGTGAGGTCTACAAATGGTAGGGTATTCTAAAGCTTACCCAAAAAATAATTTAGATATGTTTAAAGTAACCAACTATCTATCTACTCTCCAAGTTTAACATACAACTGAACTATGCGTTTTATGGTAAACATGTTTATCTCATCCAAATGGTATCATAATAAATTGAGAAAACAAGAAACAATCAAATAGGCCTATTCCGATTATCTAAACAAATGAGTTTAGTCACCCGAATGATTTGTAATATAGGCATTAATATAAAGTGAAGATTAAATCAATGTTCAGTTAAAACTTTATCGTTCAGGCTATTTTAAACGGTTGTATAACTATGCTTTATTAGTAACTCTTCATGACCTTAAATGACCTCTAATCGAGTACAGGTACGTATTTCTTTCATGAAACACACACCAATGGATAATGAGGGTTATAAGCTTTAATTTGATACCATACATGATATGTTTGTACATATTCACAAAGCAAACTTAATTTTAAACAATTGTTAAAAGTCTGAAAGGTCAAATGAGGTCATAATAATTTTTGCCCAAGTGTAGAATTTTGGCACCCGGCGGAATTTTGATCTACATACTCTAGGCTATCATATAAAGCAATAAAATCGCGGATGTAAGCGATGTCACGGTTAAGGCCAAATATCGGCCTCTGCAACTCGACTATTGTATTGATATTCTCATCTAATTGTTTATCTTTTTATGTAAATTATGTTATTCAGCTCCTATATGTGACTGCCTAAACAACGGGTTATGTTTTGGAAATGAGACTACTTCATGCCTCTGCCCGATACAGTGGGAAGGAGTGCTATGCGAGGAAGGTAAATGATACTTGCATAAATTGTTACGATCAAAACCGATGTGAAGTAGGCTGTATTGAGCCCAGTTTATTACATCATGCATTTAATTTTAAAATCAATTTTACTTGATTTTGGATTTCACTGACCCATGTAATACATGTAAAAATTCAATGTTGGGTTATATATCTTGTCAATACTTTGAATTAATATTTATGGCACGTAGATTTTTCTCCTACTAATATATTAAGAGGTCAATGACTGCGTATCAGTTGTTTTGAGATATTCAGAAAATTCTACGAGTAAATCAGGGAATAGGGAGTGTACCTTGTATTTTGAGGTGATGCAGGGGACGGGAAGTGTACCTTTTATTTTGAGGTGATGTAGGGGACGGGAAGTGTACCTTGTATTTTGAGGTGATGCAGGAAACAGAAAATGTACCTTGTAATTATGGTAACTATGCGAAAGGGAAATGTACCTTTTATTTTGACGTGATGCAAGGGACGGAAAGTGTACCTTGTATTTAAGGTAACGAGGGAAAAGGGAAGTGTACTTTGTATTTTGACGTGATGCAAGGAACGGAAAGTGTACCTTGTATTTAAGGTAACTATGAGAAATGGAAGTGTACTTTGTATTTTGACGTGATGCCAGGAAAGGAAAGTGTACCTTGTATTTAAGGTAACTATGGGAAATGGAAGTGTACCTTTTATTTTGACGTGATGCCAGGAACGGAAAGTGTACCTTGTAATTATGGTAACTATGGGAAATGGAAGTGTACTTTGTATTTTGACGTGATGCTAGGAAAGGAAAGTGTACCTTGTATTTAAGGTAACTATGGGAAAAGGGAAGTGTACTTTGTATTTTGAGGTGATGCAGGGAATAGAAAGTGTACTTTGTATTTAAGGTAACGAGGGGAAAGGGAAGGGTATCATTTATTTTGTCCTGATTCAAGGAACAGAAGGTGTACCTTGTATTTAAGGTAACGATTGGAACGGGAGGTGTATTTTGAGATGATGCAGGAAACATGAGGTGTGCCTTGTATTTTGAGATGATACAGGGAACGGAAAGTGCACCTTGTATTTCAGGTAACGATAATAACGGGAGGTGTACTTTGCATTTTGAGGTGATACATGGAACATGAGTTGAACCTTGTATTTTGAGGCGATACAGCTAGGAACGGGGAGTGTAACATGTATGTAAGGTGATACAGGGAACGGGAAGTGCACCTTGTATAATGTAACGAGGTGAACGGGAAGTATACCTTGTATTTTGAGATGATGCAGGGAACGGGAAGTGTACCTTGTATAGTGTAACGAGGCGAACGGGAAGTATACCTTGTATTTTGAGGTGATGCAGGGGACGGGAAGTGTACCTTGTATTTTTAGGTGACGCAAGGAACAGGAAGTATACCATGTATTCACGTTGATGTAGAGAACGGTAAGTGTACATTGTATTTACGGCGATGCACATTCATGAGCATTTGATTTGGTCGCACTAAACATGTTTATTCATGAGTTTATAAATATTATTAAACCATTTGTAGATAAGACCGACCTCGCAGTTCCATTCGGTATGACATCTAGACAAATATCAGATTCGCAATTATTGGCCAGTAGCTTCGTACAAAGCCATGACGCAACAGAGGGTCGACTTGAACTGGGCTCTGGGTGGATTCCCAATAGCGATGATGCAAGTCCCTTTTTTGGGACACGTTTTCCAGGAGACGTGAATTTCACAGGGTTTGTGATAGCGGGCGAGGTACGAATTTTGTTGTGATATAAATCGAGTCTAACTAATATTAATCCAAAGAAACCGCATGCATATCAAACTGTCATTGTCAGAAGACGATCGTGACAAGTTGACCCCAAAAATGCATTTTGTATTGGTTTAACACACGTTATTCGAGATTTACATAAATGATTTCCAACCTTATACATTTCATCTGAAAACTAACCCAACCCACGGGTAGTTATGCCGCAGACGGGCTGCGGTCCACGTCCTACTCTTATGTCGCCAACATAACTGTAGTATTGATCTGAGAATATGGGAAATATACACTGGTTTTCAATTTATCTACACCTTGCATGCATGGAAAATGATATATATATTGAGATACACTTTCTGTACTATTTTCAATATAAATGCAACCTTTTTTCTTGCAGTTTGCATCATTTTCACTTTACTTTGAAGGGTCATCAGGGCAAGATGAAACGATTGAGGTAAATCGAAAAGTATTTATTCATTGTTGACAAGCGTGATGATGTACTTTCTCTTTATAGTGCTAATAAGTGTCTGAATACGTTTCTTCAAGATTCATAAACCCTTTAAAATTCAAGGCAAATATAAGACAAACAAGTAAAACAACAATAACAACAAACACCACACCCGTTTTCTTATTTTAGGATCATGACAATTGACGTAATAGAAGTGATAGGATTTGAGAATTGTTTAACACTAACGATATTTTAATTACTGTTTTAGACCAGGAAGACGTTAACTCTAACGATATTTTATTCACAGTTTTAGTATAAAACATAACATTTCTAGAAGTCAATTTCCCTAATTCGAACCAAACTTGGTCTTCCATCTCGTACTGGTAAAGTAAAGACTCTATATCAAGAATTTCCATTACCGTTATCAATATTGATGTTAAAGCTGTATGAAAATAAAACTATTTAGCGGAAGTTTACTAAATTGAATGATATCAATTGCATTTTGTATACTACAGATTTTCAACGATCCAACTGCAGATATGGAGTCTAAGTCTCGGGTGTTAAAGTTGGTATTAGACCAACCTCTGATCACCAATTACATCAAGTTTCAACAATCGGATGGTTATAAGATCAATATGACCTTTGAACTCTTGGGATACGTTCTAACAGGTAAAGCGAAACATTATAAATATATTCAAAATAGTGTGTTGAAATGCGAATTTGGAAACGACACGGATGTTCATTAAATGGAGCTAATCATGGCTTAACTTTGTTGTTTTGTGGCAAATCTGGTACAAAATTATGCTGAAAAGATTCATCCATTATGTCCATCTAGTTTGTTTGGTCAACAAAATAATCGGAAGTCACTCTATACGACGTAAGCATTGTAAGCAATGTTTGTTGAGGTCCTTATGACCCGTTGTTGCTGTTCACGTGTCGTTGCCATCTTTAGGAAACAACGATGTACAATAAATCAAATTGTTGTTTGTGTATAATGATAACATACATTATCTTTACATTAAAATCACACAAATGATATAAGTATGATCTTAACATTTTATTTGCAGTTTGTAATGAGAATCCGTGTCAAAACGGCGGGCTTTGTATCACATACGGCAATGATAAAGTCTGTGTGTGTCCAATCCCAAAATGGAGCGGAGAATTTTGCGACCAAGGTACATCGCACGTTTTACTTTGAATTACGTTTTTTACTGTATTATTAATATTCTTTTAAAACCCGAAAATAATAATTATATATAAAAGTAAGCTAGCTATCTATACACAAACTGTTTGGCTTCCCCCGTGTTTTCGGGTGACATGACCAATACTATGAGAATTGTTTTTATTCGTATTAGATATGACTACTAAGACCTCAGCGATGGGTTTGGAATCCGGGGAAATACTGGATAGCCAATTGGCAGTCAGCAGCGTGGCATCTGAAACTACTCATGGTGCGACTGATAGTCGTCTAGGTGTTGGGTCTGGATGGATACCGGCTTATAATGATACCGATCCATCGATTACTGTAAATTTTATGAAGGTGGCGCATGTAATGGGGATCATCATCCACGGAAAGGTCAGGAAGAAATATCATGTTTTATACAAATTAGTTGGGCAAATATGTGTCAGTTGTTGATAGAATCTTTGTGAGCTGTTCAAATAAAGCTTTAAAAGTATCGAAACGTTAAGACACCCTGTACTTAGATCTGATTATAGATCATCTGACTGCTCCAATACAGTGTCCAGAGCGAGGTACACAGTCAGTGACCAGAGTAACCAGCTAACATAGCTAGGTTAATTTCATGCCCATAGGTCACAGTAGTGGTCAGTAATACTGTATGGTCATGTAAGCTATTTATTAAGCAGATCAGGAGATGTATGAATACATGTAACTGGCACTGTTACTTTAACTGTACTCATACGGATACTGGGCATATGATGCCCGTACAGGTACTGTCGAAAAAGTGACCAATATGCGGGCATAACAAATGATTTGAAACTATTTGATGGATATCTGTAAATACTTTTTAAACCAGTACGAAGATTTTGGCATATCGTGTCCGTCACCATCTGTAAAAGGGGTGCCCCCCCCCCCCCCCCGGTGAGGGTGCATCAATATATGTACGTTCTCTCTCTGTTTGTATCAAGGTATCAACAAGACGTATCGTCAATTGTACACTTCTTTAATTACTAATCAATCATTGTACAGTTTCAGTCAATGTCATTTTCTTTCGACGAAGAAGTTTTGCTGCTAGATAACAACGGTAACAAAACAGAGGTAATGAAGATGTCTTTTTTAAAATACGTAAGGTTATAGAACAAAATAGGCACAATAATGTCACATTAGCGATATGCTAATTAGAGGGTGTTGCCTGGTTGCATGACATATTGGGGGTGTAGATCGTTATTTATTTGAATACTATTAGAATAAATATGTATGTACAACTTATCATGCAGGCAAACAGCAAATCCGAAGGTGGCTAGTTCAGTTTCAGTATTACTTTAAATTCTTTTACTATACTGTACTTTTGCTAACTTTTCTGATCCAATGTTATGTTAACATCGTTTATGTGCAATAGAGCCGTGGTATAAATGTCAGTCAAACGGTACTGTACTTATCAATGTGTCCTATTATGGGTCTATGGGCATCACCAGTCTACTTCACCTTTAAATTATTCATAATAGAAATAAAACTCTATACAAATAATTGTCAAACTAAAATATCATAGAGTGATAATTATGTGAACATCGGCTTTAACTGATTCAGACTGATCTTTACCTCTGAGCTTCAAGAGTACTATTTTTCATTCCAGTTCTTCAAGTTCTTTACGGATCCTGATTCTGCTAGCTCTGGTGGTGATCGACTTCTGATTGCAGTGGTTGATAAACCATTTGTGACAAGTTACATTACGCTGCATCCTGTGTCAGATGTCGGTGGTGATTTAAATATCACCATGGACATATTTGGTTACTTTCCACAAAGTATAGGTATGTGTCGAAATATTAATAGATTTTGGTATGGTATTCCCAAAAAGTTCAAATGTAGAATTCATCGCAGCCATATTAAATCGAAGTTGCACCATTAATACCATTAGAACATGTAATTTCTGTAAAATGCCCACAGGGACAGTCTAAATGATCTTTACATGTTTTATATGAAAGGTTAGTAAATTAATCGATAGCAGATTGTTAACTACGAAACTAACCTTGTGGTATTCCATAGAAACGGTCATGATGTCTCTGATATGCAAATTCGTAAGTATGAGTTAATTTTTGAAAATATCTCCATTCTAGATATAATCTGTCTGGGAAACTGTTTGGATTTGGTGACACCATCATCGGTTTTGAGTATACGAATAGCCGTGAATACTTCGTCGAGATACGCCGATATTCTTAAGTCTTATATCTGGTCTATGGAGGTTTTAAGTATAGCCGAACCAGGACAGTACGATATCGTGGACGGATTATCAAACATGACCATCACTGGTAACTTTAAAAAAATTAAATGCCGTATTTGAAGTACATGTACTACATCAAAATATTATATTTGATAAAATCACACCAAAATAACTGTGAGAATATAAACTTTCACTACCAAAAATAAAATATATAGAATTATGTATTTTAGTCGATAGGACGTGAATTTACTGTGTAATAAATACATGTTTATATAATAGAGAGTGTTCGACTCGTGCAATATTTTTCCATTTCGCGCAATCTTGTGTCACACGAAAATTCAATTTTATTATTATTTATAACAGACTGTTTTAATTAACCCGAACTGACTTTAATTTAAGCGAAATGGAACACCGATCTTAAAAATGTACGTGTGCGCATCATCTGTGCATACATATTCACGCGCACATCTTCTGCGCCGTACAATTTTTTTTTTATATTGTTGTCACACCCGGGAAATTAGTACACACTATAATAGTCAATACGCAGTTTTATTGTACCGTTTGGGAGGCCCATATAAATAATGATACTAATTACTAATGATATATTTTCAAATACCAGTGTTGATATTGACCCTTGATGTTATTCACATATATAAGGTACACCAATCAATGCACAGTATAACATCTGCTTCATGCCATGCAACTTCAATGGCAATGGTTATTTATTTCAGGATTAAATCGCGATGTGCTTGTACTGAAAGAGGGCGTTCTCAAAACTGGACGCTCATATCGTCTTACAATCAGGATATCTTCAGTTGAAGACAATTACATGGATTCCCAGATTTATGAATTCACAACTAATACACCGCCACCTATCGGCGATTGTTCAATTACGCCGGAATCGGGTAAGTAAAATACATTGACATTATTATCGATCCTCGAAATAAATCCACTGTTTTAGTTGTCAAACACAAAATTAGGAGTCAGAAGTCACAATAAAATCAGTCACAGCAATTTTTCTATATTTTCGACAATAATATAGCCACAAAACATGCAAAATCAGCAACTTGATCCTACGAGGATGTTATGATATCAGGCCCATGTTATGATACAGGATATCGTTTGAGATTATTCTATGTATTTATGTTTCTATATGTGCTTAGTGTAATTTCTACTCTACAGATATATACTTATTTTATTTGCCCGTATGTAATAGGATTTGCTGCACGCACCACGTTCACCATATCTTGCTCTAGTCAATCCAGTGAGACCAGTAATAGCGGTTATAAATACCAATTTACAGAATATCGTAGAGATGATAGTGGTTTAGAAAAACATCTCAAAGAAACAGACTATATTGACGGTGTAGTGTTATTCTTACCTGTTGGAAACGCTTCTGATGATTTTATGCTTACTGTGATAGTGCGAGCAGTAGATAAATATGGAGGCTCCTCAGAAGGTTTTATTACTGTACAGGTTAGTTGTTAGACAAATAAGAAGTTTTAACGTACATGATATTGCTATAGGATTGGGTCACAAAAATCATGCTATGTCTATATAGAATCGTGCGTGACAATGTGGATGTGGAGTATCACGAGTCGCACTTGTATTCACGTTAAGTGTGATCTTGCGTATCATTTTTGCGACTCGTAATTCGGTGTTATCGTGAGTGTAATTCTACCCGGAATATCTCGATGGAATGTTGCAATAGAATCTGCATGAATATATGAATATATATATATGTATATGGCACAGCCCATCAGTAGAAAGAAGACTCACATCAGCGTTCAATTCTGCACGGACCATCTTAATTTAAAATGTTAAGCAACGCTTGGAAAGCCTAAACGCTAATATGGTTATGATGCGTTGACTCAGGTGAACGTGTTTAAATCTGTTCTCGTAATGTTTGAAAACGGGAAATATAAAAAAAAAACCGCTCAATTAATAAAAAAAATTGGCAGCGACAATTTGTATCGTTTCCTTAAATGAGAACTTGTTTGCTGGTAACAAACCGATATGAAAAGATCCAGTATGTCAAAGATGATGAGAAAACAACGGACCTAAATCGATTTATTTTTATTTTTTTATGCTGCAATAAATAAATGAACTTTGGGAATCGATGGGTACTTATCAGTTTGGGACAGCCTGTATGACGTATCTTTTCCCTGGGTAAGTCATAATGAAAATATGCATCAATATCAAAGGTATTCAAGAACTGGCAATAATGCAGGATGCAGCAAACTCCAAGCTATTACACCAATACAATGCTGTTACATATGCTGTTAACTGCTACGAATAAATTGTCTTATAGGTAAAGATACCGGATCTTACCAACATTACAAATCTGTTAGCTTTTGTGAATAGTGAAGACCTGCAAACTACCGACAGATTGGAGAGATTAAATGCATTTCTTTCTATTGTGAATAGTATGAGTTATCTCGGTGAATCGGTAAGAAAAACGTTATTGCTATTCCTTAGTCACATTTTAAAACCAGCGATATTATCACATTACAATTTTGATGGTAAGTGCGCCTCACATGACCGATACTTACGTCACGATGAACGCGATTAGAATGAAGTTTAATTAGAATTAGGATTAATTGGTTTACTGACATTTCGAGCATGCTTCACTGGCTATTCTCTACTAATATGTTAAATCAAGGCCCGTGGGAAACACCTGTTTAGATGTGGCGGGTTGTTGTTGATCTGACATGTCGACGAGCGAGCTGTTGATATAGAATTTTAAACAAAATACAATTTAGAGAGTACTCAATCATGGGTCACGAATACGAATTGGAAGTAATGGTACCAGATTAAGTAACTTAGAGCGTAAGAAAGATGCAATAATCCTATTATGTATTTCCTTTAAAATGCATGGATACGAGAAATAATAAAGGTTTAACCCTAACTTCTAAAGCGTGTTATTGAAAATATAACTATCAGGCAAGAAAGATTGGTCAAATTAATGGAGAAATGCTCGGCCGTGCAGGCGAAGGTAATCGAACCCGGTGTGAAAAGAGCCATGGTCCCTTGGAGCCATAGTCCCCTGGAGGCATTGTCCCTTAGAGGCATGGTCCCTGGAGCCATAGTCCGGCCTCCATAGACATACACGGAATGAAACGTGACACCAGTGTTGCGTGTAGGGATACCAATTATACTTGACTGTACATAGCGGACTACATCGGGTAATTGAGCTACGGGGTTAGGTTGACAAATCATAAGATTTCCCTACTCATATGTTAGCCCGCCTGATCACGCTACGAGACGTGCTACCAGCACATAGCAGTGATTTGTAGTGATATTTAGTGATGAGTATTGCTCATCGAATACTAGATGTTTCTATGCATTATGTGACTGTTTCAGATACCTCTCGATGGCAACACTAATGATACGACGGACAATGCTGATGCACTTTTGGCTAGACAGATTCAGGTATACTAAACGGCTCAAAAAAAGTTCGGAAATTGCATTTTAATCGTCAATATATCATATAGTCCATTATATATGTGTATGTTTTTCATATCAATGAAACACTAATGTGTTTTTCGTTCTAACGATACCTTATTTGTAGCAATCACCTATTCCAGTGCTTAGCCATAGCCACTTGCATGAGAATAGATGGCGGTCTCAATCTGAATGTTATAAAATCACCCCTATTTGATTATGATTGACTTAGTGTCTGTTGGCATTTATCCGCCGGAGTTGAATAAACGCTGGGAATAGTCGACGTTTAATCTAGACATTACATTGATGCACTCTTTTGATTATTATTTTAACGTGGAAAGTATTACTTTTGCATCATCGTTAGTAAGTGCTGATACATTGTGTGCGCCGTATCGGTAGCCTGGTAAATGAAGCGAAGTGATTGTGACGATTTCCTAATGGCAGCAAAAAACAGTGGTTCGGAAGTCACGTAGAAATGGTGGTCCCGTGCATCGGAAGAGCAATATCCGAGCACGTTAAAAATGTTACAGACTCTTTCGTAAAGAGTAGGGGATCATTCCGGTCTGCATCTGTTCATACATCTAACGGACCTAATGGAAATAAGCTATATAAGCTTATTGGGTTATCCAGGGTCGTAGGACCCAAATCGTCGTGCGAGTGCAACAATATCGTATCTGCATTCTGCTGTATTTGCAAGAGAAACATTTTTATGTTTTTCATACTTATTGTGTTTTTGAGTAAAAATATTATGTTATGGAAGTATAACGGAATGTTTTCTTTGATGATATAAATTGAACATCGTGTCATAAAAATAAGTATTTGAAAAGATATTGACATTTTTAGATAACGTATCTGCAATAACAAATCTAGTGAGTGCAACAACAACGTATGTGGCAGATACGTTATTATTGCACTTAGAAAACTTGAGGAAATATGAGAAATCAGAGTGCAACAACAACGTATGTGGCAGATACGTTATTATTGCACTGAGAAAACTTGAGAAAATATGAAAATCAGAGTGCAACAACAACGTATGTGACATATACGTTATTATTGCACTGAGAAAGCTTAAAAAAATGAGAAAACAGAGTGCAAGAACATCGTAAGTGGTAGATACGTTGTTGTTGCACTCAGAATAATATAAAATTAAATTAAAGTGCACTTACGATATTGTTTTTTATTAATTAAAACATAATTAATTTGTTTTAGAACTTCAAAATTAGCTTAAAATTAGCGCAATTACTTACTCTTTCAAAATATATAAAAAAGTCAATTTCGCCAAAATGTCACTTACGTTATTGTTGAACTCGCACGACGAAATGATCTCAAATCAAATCAAATCAAATAATATAGGAGTAAAAGAGTAACGGAGTAAAAGAGTAAATAAGTAAAGTGACTCTTGAGCCTCGCGTATTCATGTCAGTGTTCAAAATCATTTCATGACCAAAACCTGCTATTTCAAAACGGATGCTTCTTTTAAGATATCTTTTAAGAAGCATTCGTAAATCCCTTATTTCGTTAGTTATTTGCAATCTCATTATATGTAACCTATTCACGTATTTGAATCTTAAAGAATGCTATTAAGCTTTTCTTTGGGAAATAATTGAAATTGTACAATTATGTAAAAAAAATTGTAAGTGGATTTAAGTTTTGAAACCAACAATAATTCTAGACTATATAAACATACATCAGCCTCAGGTACCATTATTACCAGAATGCGGGTGTGAGCCTCTCTTCGGTCGAAGTCGAGTACAGCAATTGCTGCTATTTGTCGAATCGAATGACGGACACTGATAACATTCGTTGGATGGATCTAAGGTTTCTACCCTGATAACATTATTCAAGAATAATAAAATAATTGTTGCAAGTTGTCTAATTCGTTTCGTTTTTCAGTTACGGACAGCTTTGATTGAAGCACTGAATACATTTGCTAAAGACGTGGATTCTGTATACGAGGCTAAATTAATGGTAACAGCAATAGAATATGCCTTAGCTATAGATGAAGAAGTAACATTCAGTGCACGGGTAAGGATTCTACCAGTCTATATATGGGTACCGTCATAAAAATGATCTACCCGTAGCTTTTAAAACCTTCTTTTCAAAACGTTCAGATGTTCACAACTACCGAACAAGACATGGCAATGATTTTAACATGACAAATAACAAAAAGACTTTCCCCGACCGTGCTATTCGAACCAATGGTCCAATTTCCAAATCTTTAGAGCATTTCCGAACCCAGTTAAACCTTATCCAAAATTACGAGTAATCTCTTCTATTTGAGCCCGTCCTTGTTCTATCTTGTATATGATGTTGTGGGATTCTTATTGTTTATTTTAGTATAAAATGTTTGTTTATGTATTGCTTGTTTTAAGGGGTAGACCATAAACGGGCCTCATTGGCTTTCCAGTCTACTCCTCCATATTGTGTGCTTTTTTAATGTGTTTTGATGTATTTTTTTATATGGAAATAAAGATTGATTGATTGATTGATTGATTGATACCAAAGATGTGTGATGTGTCATCAAAACCTAACACAAAATCAAAATATCTACGCATGGAGTTGCTAGATAAATGTGTTCAGATTAAAAAAAGGGCTTCTGACGATGGCTATCGGCTGCAGTATAAAGTTTACCTTTGTAGTAGTTGAGATTAATGCTTTCAGTTTTGAAGACTAACAATATAATCTTCAAATTATTTGAAGATTAAAAGAGTTGATCGTTTTACTTCGTTATTATACTAAAGAGAAATATTACGCTTTAATGTTCATCGCAAATTTACTGAAAAGTCTAGCAAAGATGCCAGAATATTTGTAAATATTGTTTTGTATGTCAATAATCATATATACGAATCCTTCTTTTGTAAAAGATTGAAATTGTCCACACTTGCTATTCACGGACGGATTCGGTTCATCAACGTATCGCATTCCATCGTTATTGACGGATGGATTCTGTTAATCAACATATCGCATTCCATCGTTATTCAAACATATTCTGTCCAAATTTACGCTGATGGCTGCGTATCCGGAGGTTAATCTTAGATTTTTATATGTAAAAATTCTAACAAATGTGCTTCATAATAATTTGAATTAAGCATCTTACTTACCTACCCTGTAATGTGTAGATAATAACAGAAATTACCATTTGATCACCATTTGTTCTTTGTAAACAAGCTATCATTGATTCCAACCTTGTTCGTTACGATGGATGTCTTGTACGGTAGCACCGATGAAGTGTCATCTGACACCGATGAAGTGTCATCTGACACTAACGCAGCTGATGGGAACACCGACGATGATACAGCAAACAATAGCGGGAACACAAACGGAGACACAAACGGAAACACAGACGGAATAACGGATGGAAACACAGATGGAAATGCAACTGGAAACGAAAGAGGAAATTCAACAGATGGAACAGGGGAGAGATATGGTGATGCTAGAGAAGTCAAAATATATCCAAGAAGATTCTCCCTGGGTAAGTCATAATGAAAATATGTATCAGGAATGTCAACCATCGTCAAAATACAATAAACAAGTTTATTTTTGTCATATAGAGTTCCTTGTACATTCTTTAGTTTTACGCTGTCGGTTCTATAACAACATTTTTTGTTGGAATAACTTTGCTTTGCATCATATCGTCATGTTGGTAGTTACTTTTTACAACAACAAAATACCAAAAACAAGGAATAAGTACCTATGACACATTACTAATTATTCTTTCAGGTATTCTGTCCATGTTACATGGTGTCACGGAGGTTGTTACAGACTACACACACAAGAAAGAGTGTTTACATTCCGACAATTCAGAAACATCTATGAATTTCGAACCTCGGGTATGTATTACTCTGCACTAAGGCCTATCATTATGTTCTCATAATACATTAGAGTTCTTGATGGGTTGTTTATTTATTCGGTTTGGTGTGATCATATATATCGCATACAGGATACGCGGATACACAATATAAATTTTTATCGAAATTGAGGCAATTCCATAGAAGTTTACTTTCACAGCTTGCAAGACCTGTTTTCATGGTTTGATTAACTTTATTTTAAAGCAAACGTTGCAATACTGTATGAACTAACCTCCTTGACACCAAATATGTTCCCTTTTTAAAAGCACACCCTTCTATACATTATATTCATAACTATTTTGTTCAAAATACTGTTTTGACAGAAAGCAAAGGTGAATGAAGCACTAGAATACATAGAGGGCTTAGTCATAGGCAATCTCTTACGTACCATGTGGCCTGGCGAGCAACCAATGGAACACGTGACGCCATTTGCAACTATGACGCTGCAAACATTATCCAGTTCTGACAGGACGCGTTTCAATGAGTCAATCGGTCAAGAAAGTGCAAGCGATAAAAACGGAGGTAGCACTGGAAATATTGATATCCCAACAGAGTTCATTGCAGAAGCTATATCAGATGGCATCATTGGTGTTTCGGTATGTAAAAAAATGAAAAATATTTGAGGACAAAGAAAAAGGGTGCCACAGTTTAAACCGTCACAGGACCGTGAAGTGCGGTAAACAGGATATTGGAGCACTGCTGCTAGGTAACATTACTTACTATGAGGAAATTATACACTTACATTTACAATCCAATAATGGTATACAAATATTGAAACCTGATAGTGTAAAAACTATATAAAGAGGTTAAATTTGGATTTTTCCGTGATGGAACAATCCAAATTGGACCGGGTGATATAGTCTTACTATTGCACAAACAAAGAAATACTATGTAATGATATTCCACGTTTTCATTTCAAGCCATGGGATAGTAAAAATTGCATAGTAAAAAACAACATGGCTAAAATCAGGCCTATCATTATATAATATATCAATAGTAAATGCCTGAGACAGTAAAAACTACATTACGAGGTCAAATCGGAATTTTGCACGAGGCAAAGCCGAATGCAATGGATCAATCCAATTTGGACCGGGTCACTGTTGAATTAGGCCAATATATAGTTACTATTGCACAAACAAAATACATGCCATATATATGTTTTAATTGTAATGATATTTCACAACTAATTTCAAGGCATGTGATAGAAAGACGTTCTAATCCACGGAAACCATGAGCAATCATCCATAATCAAGTATGACAAAACGATTTCATATATTTCTATTTGTATGACCACAGATGGTTAGCAGAACTGCAAATCCGTATCCAGGAAGTTGCAATATGTCTGTCGTCAAAAATGTGGAACTGAGAAACGAAAATGGAAGTCAACTAATTGTTAAAGATACTAATGCTAAGATTGTCGTATCGTTTGAACGTGATAACGTAGAGGAAACTACAATAGAAAAGGAGAAGTTCCCAACTGATTTAGACATGATGTTGGTGACCTTTGACCTTGAGCAACCAGGTGCAGTTGGTGCTGAGGTATTTATACAGACAGAGAAGCAAAAAGATGTTTGCGTTCTTATACTGTCACGGAAACGTAAATCGCCTACGATTGAAAACAACGATGAAATGTTTATGATCCGAGCTAAAGGACGCGGTGAGCGCCGATTTCTTTTTAATGACCTTGAGATTGGAGATGCCGCTAATCCGCCTAAGCATCATTTGGGATTCAAGGTGGTGAAGTGTGGAAAAAGTAACGTGACCAACGAATATGTTATGACGTCAACTGTGGTGGAAAACCCGCTAAATTTGACATTCAAAATCTATACACATGTCTGTAACTTCTATAATGCTGCGAAGAATAATTGGGATGGTGAAGGATGCAAGGTAGGAACATTAGTTGTCAGTTTATTTCTGATTTGTGTATGTTTCTCTATTGGTTCTACCTATTAAAATCCTATCACAACATAATATAGTGCAAAATACTTCTATTGTATGATATATTAGACCTCTTTTTAGGCTACCTCGGTACCGTCAGCATAGCTGGTCTAGTGGTATGACATACACTTTGGGTTTGGGTTCGAATCACAGTATCGTCAGATTTGTATGCACAGCCTTTGCGTTCAATTTTATCAAAATGGGTACAAAGTGTCTTAGTCCGGAATACTTACGACTATAGGCTACTTCGTGATAGTTTATTCATAGGTCACACCTGTTTTTATGTTTAATGGTCGTTCTGAGGAAAATAACACTGAGTTCCATAGGGATCAGGCTCAATTATGCAAAAATCAAGATAATATTTAATATAATTAAATCTGTATTATTGCCTGATTCAGATATATAGTAGCAAATTCTGATATCTGTTTTTATAATTAGGTCAGCACTACATCGAGCTTAAAGAACACCATGTGTGACTGTGATCATCTGACTTCATTTGCATCATCGTTTTACGTTCCGGTTAATAAGATTGACTTCGCCTATGTCTTTGCCAATGCTAATCTATCAGAGAATCATACCGTGTTCACAACCGTCATATGTTTGCTGGGGTTTTATGTTCTCATGTTGATCTGGCTGAGGAGAAAAGACAAACAGGATCTGATGAAGGTTAGTTCAATATATTGCTCTTTATGTAAATTGAATTACCACACTGATGTTGGCTAATGCAATGGAAACATTCAGGGGCTTGACATGAATACTCATACATTAAATTAAGCGGATGATTAATGGCAATACTCTTCATTAATACCCACACCTAACCTAAATGTGAGGGTCTTAAATTGATTTTTCGAACAATCAAATGGTTTCCTCATTCTTGTGTTGACATATAACAAAATGCGATGTGAAGCGGTCAGCACTCAGCACATAAGAACATAGAAAAACATTAGTATGGATTCGTTTCGTGTATCACTTAAGAAAGTACCTTTCACAGATAATTATGACAACAGATAAAAGTAAGAGGAAAGAAATGTTATAGCCTTATTAAATGTTTAATTTATTATTCTTATTTAACTACAGTGGTCAGCTCACCCCCTGTTAGACAATGCACATGGTCAAGGGTATTTCTACGTGATATCTGTTCACACTGGTTTTGCTACCAATGCTGGTACACGATCCACCGTTAGGTTTGATATGGTTGGTGAAAATTGCAAAACGGGGCAGCGAATATTAGGTGATGCTGATGGGTTTATGGTAAGCGTAACAAGTATGATAGGATTTTATTGTATTGCTGGAATTACAGAATCAGACAGATACATTGTATAGATACAGGTATAATGCAGATACAGACGCAGATGCAGTTGCAGTTGCAGTTGCAGTTACAGTTGCAGTTACAGTTGCAGTTACAGTAGCAGTTACAGTTACATTTGCAGTTACAGTTGCAGTTACAGTTGCAGTAGCAGTTACAGTTGCAGTTACAGTAGCAGTTATAGTTACAGTTACAGTTACATTTGCAGTTACAGTAGCAGTTATAGTAGCAGTTATAGTTACAGTTGCATTTACAGGTACAGTTACAGTTACAGTCGAAACTACATGTACATTTACAGTTACATTTACAGTTACAGTTGTGGTTACAGTTTCAGTTACAATTACAGTTACACTTTCAGTTGACGTTACAGTTACAGTTGCAGTTAGAGTGGCAGTTACAGTTGAAGTTACAGTTACAGTTGCAGTTACCGTTACACTTTCAGTTGAAGTTACAGTTACAATTACAGTTACAGTTACAGTTATTTAGAAACACAAATATTTCACAATATTAACATTCTGATATCAATAAATAAAATCATATTTACATCACAGCATCTGGATGATGGCTCACTGAACCATTACGTCTTGAAAACATCGCAATGTGTTGGTGAACTGCAAAGTTTACTCATATGGCATGATAACACAGGAGAGGGGAGCTTTGCCTCCTGGTACCTAGACTGGGTCATGATTTCTGATCTGCAAAGTGGAGAAAAGTAAGATAGTAATTTATTAGTTGTTTTCCAATAAACCAGAACCAAATATCAGATGCAATTTAGCTATCCAACAACACACATGGTACAATCCTAGGTTGCAATATATATTGTGAATGCTTGGCCTTACAAAATGTAGATGCCACTTTACTTCCTGGTAAATAGTGCTGCTTATAATAATCACTCTCCTATT
Source organism: Ophiura sarsii (assembly GCA_035610835.1). Lineage (NCBI taxonomy): Eukaryota > Metazoa > Echinodermata > Ophiuroidea > Amphilepidida > Ophiuridae > Ophiura > Ophiura sarsii. The sequence continues at coordinate 71,952,303 of CM069450.1, read as the reverse complement.
ATGTTTTATATGTTTTAAAAATGTACAGTATCTCAAGTATAAAGTGTACCAGTTCTAGGTCAAGGTATAGGTATTTTGTTTTTGTCACAATACAAATAAATTTATATTTATTATGCCCATAAAATTACACCAACCATTTGCAAATGCTCTCTTTTTTAACTGCAAGAGAACTGAATATTTGATTCAAACTTGTCAAACTTTACTTCAGATGGGTGTTTGTGTGCGGCGATTGGCTTGCCATTGACAAAGGTCAATGTAAAATATTCCGTTCACTTAATCCAGCCAATGAGGAAGAAGCGGCAGAGATCCAGGGCGATTTCTTCCGTATTCTACGTGGGACATTCGCAGACGACAACCTCTGGGTGTCTTTATTTACTCGGCCTACTCCCAGCAGCTTTTCCCGCGTGCAACGACTCTCAGTGTGTCTTACATTTCTGTTCCTATTCATGATTGCCAATGCCATGTTCTACCGAACAGACGACGAAGCCGAGGACTTACCAGAGGGAAAGAAACTGCGCCTTGGTCCATTTGAAATTGACTTTCAACAAGTGTACATTGGTACTATTAGTATCATGGTTATTATGCCTGTTAATTTGATACTGGTGGCGCTCTTTAAAAGTGTGCAGATGTCATATGAGGGTCACGAAGATCTTGCTGTCATTTCCGATGGCACTCGGTCAAATACACGGTTTAAACAACGATGTTCCGCTCCACCTATCTTAAAGTACATAGCCTGGATGTTAGTATTTATATCGATCGTATCATCGGCTTTCTTTGTGATCATGTATAGTCTGATGTGGGGTCATGAGAAATCCAAGTCATGGCTGATGTCAATGTTGACATCCTTCTTGGAATCCTTACTCGTGCTGGAGCCATTCAAGGTGAGGAACAATAAAAAATATACTCATATCTACCTGGATCAAATCAAATCACATCAAGTAATGACAAATCAAATTTGTCAAAATCCAACTAACTGCGTTTTCATTATCACCGTTATTATTTTGATTCCTTCTATAATGCTCTATAATGTTGGTACTGGATGACGTCATTGTGTATTCCAGTCAAATTTAAACGTCTAGAATATGCATATTGTGAACCATTTTATTAGTTTGGATACGAAAAATAGCGAATACTTTTCTTCATGTTTATTGTAGGCATTGTGTGCTGCGCTGATTATACTGATGGTCTTTAAGTGCACCAAGAAAGCTAACTTTCATCATCCAAAAACGGTGGTGTTTCAGGAGGAGCTAGCATCATCACAAGGTTAGAATTGCTTTTATTTTATTAAATTACAAATATGAAAATAAATCGATTTTCGTAGCCATCCCTTCTCACTTTCTGAGATAAGGTAAACTTTTTTCCTTTTCAATTTTCAAAATGATTGAGTTTCTAATACTGAAATGTTAATGGTTGATAGGCATAACTATGTATCTATAAACTGCATTCACTTTCAAGTGTTTTTATGAATTCTAGGGTTCTAACCCTTATAAATCAAACATAAAAAGAGCCTCACAATTTTCCTAATGTTGCTGAAAGATGCTGGCAATATACATTCTGCATGAAAAGAGCCATATTTATGTGTCAATTTAGTCAAAATGAAAATAAAAACCACCTCTCCTCTTCACTTTTTGATGGCCAGTGCTACGAGAATATAATAATTAAGTTTAAAAGACCTTATGATGGATCAATTATTACAATTGCCAACATTATTAGCAACATTTGAAGACATTTGGAGCATATGTTGCAACAAGATATCATGTGAAACTCGCGTCCAGGAACCTCACTTCCTATCAACATGATAAAGAAATATTGCAAATTGTCTAATCTTGAATATATATTGAAGAGTTGGAAACTCTAAATCTGCTATAGTTTGATCATCTCAAAGTCGGCGAGCTTCCTTACAGCATACAGAATGGTGTATGCGCACATGAACGCAACAAACGCATTGTGCAGCAAATGCGTGTCGGGCCAAATTCGCGTGCGTATGGCCAAAATTTCGCCGTTCGCTTGGAGTATTTTTGCGTGCGAAGAAATGAAAACCGCACATTTCTCGCTAATTTGGAAATGATTGAACTATAGGTGGATGTCCGATAGATTTTGTCGCTAAGCACGCTAAATGTGACATGACAACATGCTACAGTTCTATTGGAAGGTTACCTCTTCCTTAATACGACAACAGGGATTTTGATAGGAGTAGGTTATTACGTGAGAGACTCACGGCGACATGTATTAGTGTTAATTATACAATGTTAAGGTTTCATATGCCCTATACAGTCAATCTTTTTTAATTAAAAATAATACTTTGCATCATTCTTAAACAATCTTGCCACCAATCTGAGTTGGGAGATCATTTTTACATACCAGATGTTAATCTGCCAGCGATTAGTTGATCAGCTCATTCATCCTACCTATTATCAACCCGTGACCCGATACAACATTGTCTAATTTTACTATTTGTATATTATTCAAGAATCTACCAAAATTAACAAAGCTGTGAACAACATTGTCGACCAGAATGTTGAGGAGTGGCAGAAGAAGACCGCAACAGCATCCCTATTCCGACAGGTTATGTCTCACGTCTTCTTCGTGATAATTACTATTGTGATTATCATTCAATATCGAGATCAAATGGCATTCTATATGACCGAGACCGTTCAACGTGTATTTCAAGGACCCGAAAAGGAATTCTCTGAGGTAGGCTTTGTGGGCACATAGGGTATCTTTAAAAAGAAACATTTGTTATCATTATCAAAAATCTATGGCAAGTATTAAAAGACCCGGAAATATGACTTGTACAATTCGAGGTCAGTTTATCTATAATGAGCTTCTGGGAAGTTATGAATAACAAACTTGGATGGAAGTGTTCCCTGACTACTCTTACGTAATTGTTCATTTTTTTCTCGTAATTACTAAACCAAATGAATTGCAGTTTTCGTCAAATTATGGCAGACTAATTTGTCTTTGTTTTCGTTTGAAATCTTCCATTCCGACTCTTATTTAGGAAGTTCTAATCCCCTAAATTCACGTTGTAATTTTTATTGGGACACCCTGTATATGTATAACGTCTGCTCATTGAAAACACCCCGGTAATCCCGCTTTAGATGTAGATTTCAAATCATCTATCAGTCAGCGTAGGCAATAGGTCAAAATTAAATTTGTCACGATGCAAATATTGTGTAAGAGCGTCTTGATCATAAAAAAGTTATTTGAAATTAATAGCATTTCCAAGTCGTTTTTCGTTCACATTACTAACGCAGAATATGTTACCTTTCAGATACGTAAAGTAGGTGACTTTTGGGATTGGACCAATCAGATTCTGATTCCTTCAGTATTTCCCCCAACCGACTCTATTCCACCAATTGATGAGGATCGAATGGTTCTAGAGAGCACCATGTTCCTCACGGGACCGGTCAGATTTCGACAACTAAGAGTAGGCAGTGACAGTAAGTTGTATGATTATTTAGGAAGCCGTTTACGTTTTTGTGTGTTGTGTCTTATCGGGACCATGAGCTAATGGTTAATGTGTTTTGCATCAGACTATCCTGAGACTAGAATAGTCTCAGGGACTATCAGGGGTGTATCTGTATCTATGTGTCTACGTCCAACTTACCTTTAACTAATGTCTGCAGGTGCCGTGTCCCAAAAATGCAATACATATATGTTGTGGTCGTCGCAAAATGCAATACATATATGTTGTAGTCGTCGCAAAAATGCAATACATATATGCTGTAGTCGTCGTAAAAATGCAATGTTGTAGTCGTCGCAAAAAATGCAATATATGTTGTAGTCGTCGCAAAAAATGCAATACATATATGTTGTAGTCGTCGCAAAAAATGCAATACATATATGCTGTAGTCGTCGTAAAAATGCAAAACACATATGTTGTAGTCGTCAAAAACAGTTGTAAAACATTCGAATAAAAGCAGTGTAATAAATAGATGAAAGATCTCTCAATGAGCTTGACAAAGGTTACCCCGACGAAGGTCTGAGCTATACAGTGTTAACTCTAGTTTAGGTAGCAATCTAGCAACACTATTTGTTGTCATAGACTATAGTTTAATCAGTTCCAAATTGGAGAGAAATATTCGGGTTTTATCTCTCCGCGCGCAAACGTAATCCAAACGTACGCGCGCGATTATGGCTACATCCGCGCGGATTTGGCCGCATGCACGCGTGACGCATACCGAGCACGCATATAATGCACAGTGCGCTCGGTGCCTTATGCGCTCCAGCGTCCTTCTGTATTCATTCGCAGCAGTGAGAAGGCTTCGCCAATATGGAACTGATCAAACTATAGACGGATCTCTGAAAAAGAGGCCTGGATTAGGGACCTTAAGGCACATTTAGGTACAGTTTAACAGTCTCTGCCTCTAAGAGCGTACCATGTGGTGATTCATGGGTCCTCAGATCAACTTTTTAAAAATACTAGTGATACATTACCATAACATTATACTACTGCTAAATTTTAAAATTCCTTAAAGTTTTGGTTCGGTCGTAAAAAATCACCGAAATTTTAGGAACAAATCCCAGTAAAATGATTACTACGTTCCTTATAAGTATAACTATGCGACCATGCACATCCCAACGAAAGGAAAACATATTTTGAAACCTCCAGCTGGGTACACAACAAAAGTGAAACAAAGTCATTGGGATCTCGTTGGCGCGTCACATTACGCTGACCTTGAAACCGTGACGAACAGCGTCCTTAGCAGTTTTCAAGCCCTTATAGTTTGACGCGCCAACGAGATCCCATTACATAAACAAGTTCATATGGAAGAACTCAGACCCTTTAATATATTCAAAAGTAAAAATTGTTGGGATCTCGTTGGCGCACGGAGATAATCCAGGTCAAAGGTCAAGTTGTACCATTTTGAGCCATTTTCGCACCTCCGTAAATCCGTGCGCCATCTTTAAAACACCTTGGAAATGACATCTACTTGCAAAGATGGTTTACCTTGAATAAAAAAATGAAGAAACTGGTTTGGGATCTCAGATTAGTAATAGCCCTTTGTGCATTGTCCAAGTTCTTGTAAATCAGTGTGCCACTAGAAAAAACTTTGGGATTTTGATGGCGGTTATTTCTACATGATCGCAAAGTTGAGGTGTCATCAGCTTTATTCTCGAGCCTTTTTGGGCCATTTATCAGATTATCAGAATATCAGATTCCTTTGGTGAATTTTGACATGTCATATAGGACAATGATTTTCATGCATTTTAAACCATTCTCAACCCATCAACTTTAATCTGTTGCATGATGTTTCATACATTGCATATTATGTTCAGAATTCAACAACCCTGTCGAATTCGGAAGACACGACTTACATATTTTGAAATCGACATTACACACTAACATAGATGTGTTCAGAATAGTCTAAAATGCATAGAAAACAATGTCCTATAGGCCTATGACATGTCAAAATTCACCAAAGTAATCTGATATCCTGGGACTTGGTCTGAAATGGCTCAAAAAGGCTTGAGAATAAAGCTGATGACACCTCAATTTTGCGCTCATTTAGAATTAACCGCCATCAAAATCCCAAAGTTTTTTTCTAGTGGTATCTATTGAATGGTGCCCAAACTAAACAAATAAATCAAAAAAATAATGGGATCTAGTTGGCGCACTGATTTATAAGAGCTTGAACAATGTATGTGGGGCTATTACTGACTCGCATGCACTGTAAGTTGACCTTAAGCAAATTTTTAAAAATCGTTTTAAAAAAAAATCTGAAAGATCCCAAGCTGGAATCTTCATTTTTGATTTAAGGTAACCCATCTTTGCAACTGGAAATCATTTCCAAGGTGTTTTAAAGATGGCGCACAGATGTACGGAGGTGCAAAAATGGCTCAAAATAGTAACATTTGACCTTTGACCTTGATTATCTCCATGCGCCAACGAGATCTTCCTTTTGAATTTGTTAAAGACTCCGAGTTCTTTCATAGGCACTTGTTTATTGAATGGGATCTTGTTGGCGCATCGAATTATAAGGTCTTGAAACTGCATAAGAGCGCTGTTCATCAATGGTTCAAGGTCAGCGTAATATGACACGCCTACGAGATCCCAACGATTTTGTTTCACTTTTGTTATGTACCTAACTGGAGGTTTTAAAATATGTTTTCCATTCGTTGGGATGTACGTAGCGCGCATAGATATACTTATGGGGAACGTAGTAATCGTTTTACTGGGTTTTTTCCCTGAAATTTCAGTGATTTTTAACGACCGAACATTTGGCTATGGTATAATGGTATGGTAATGTATCACTGATTTCTTTTATAAAGTTGATCTGAGGACCCATGAATCACAACACACCCCAAAATGGTACACTCTTACAGGCAGAGACTGTTAAAACGACAAAATTATTTTTGGAAACCTTGATTGTTACAATCAGCATACTCAAGTTAACTTAAACAGTCATTGTTCCCACCTATACCACAACATGCCGTTGTTGATTTTCAGAAACCAGCCTTAGCCGCCTATCCTTTTAGCCATTTTCATATGCATTCTAGTTTTATGGTTTTTTAAATCAGACATAAGAATTAATTTAATATTTCACTTTGATATATGCTTCATTTCTATAGAGGAATGTCGTGAGTCGGTGTCAGTGACGAAAATTGGATCTCGATGTACCCCATTGTATTCTTTCAAAGTTGATGAAAATGATAACTTTGGACTAAAATGGGGCGAGGAAACCAACACCACTTGTATTGATGAGGAAATGAAGTTTTGCCCGTGGAGGCACCACTCTTCTAAATCGCTTCCTAACCCGATTTATTATGGGTCGTCAGGGGCTAGCTACGGTGGAGGAGGCTATATCGCTCAATGGGATTTCACATCGGAAACTGCGGTTGAGACTAGCAAATATCTGCAGGAGAACGACTGGTTGGATGAGTACACGGCAGCAGTCTTTGTGGAGTTTACTGTTTATAATGCCAACATCAATCTCTTCAGCTATGTTAGTTATCTCGTTGATTTCACTCCACTTGGCAACATTCAGCCATATCCATATGTCTACACATTCAAGTTGTATGATTATACCAGCGCTGAAGACATCCAAGCGATAACAGTTACCCTAACCTACGTGCTGTTTGTCATGTCATTGCTGTATTTCCTCATTCGAGAGATTGATGACATGAAGAGATCTGGTAAAAAGTACCTGCTATCAGCTGGCAACTGGTTGGAGATCTGTATAATATCCTGTAGTGTACTGTCATTGTTGATGTACATGGCGAGGAAGGTGTTTGTGGATGCTGTGAGTCTACAACTTCAGGATGCAAAGGAATCAGGTAGGATTATTTTGTCAAATTGTTCATGATGGTCGTACTCTCTTAAATCAAAAGATTGAAAAGTCAATTTTAAAGACTGTGCTGAGGGAAGGATCTTAAAAGATTAAAAATGTTCAATCTAATAAGGTGAAATTTCAGTCTGATATATTGAAATTTCACTCTATTAGATTTAATATTTTCAATCTTTTATGATCCTTCCGTCAGCACATTCTTTAAAATTGACTTTTCAATCTTTTGATTTAAGAGAGTTGGACGTTAGATCTTTTAAGCATCCACTTCATCTCTTACTGTTTGAAACAGATCCCAAAGGGGTTAGAGTATATTTTAGAAGCCTTTTTCGAGTGGATGTTTATATACACGGCAATTTATAATCCCCAACTATTTGTCTCACAGCTGGTTTAAATAAACTCTGCAACAAATTTGATAGAACTCTTAATTTGTATTGAGTTTCCCTCTCTTATAGATTCTTAGTGTAATTTATGTAACCGACGGAAATGATGGCGCTGTTTAATTTGCGTTAATTGAATTGAATTAAATTAAATTGAATTGAATTGAATTGAATTGAATTGAATTGAATTGAATTGAATTGAATTGAATTAAATTAAATTAAATTAAATTAAATTAAATTAAATTAAATTGATCGAATCGAATCGAATCGAATCGAATCGAATCGAATTGAATTGAATTGCGAATCGAATCGAATTGAATTGAATTGAATTGAATTGAATTAAATTAAATTAAATTAAATTAAATTAAATTAAATTAAATTAAATTGATCGAATCGAATCGAATCGAATCGAATCGAATCGAATCGAATTGAATTGAATTGAATTGCGAATCGAATCGAATCGAATCGAATCGAATTGAATTGAATTGAATTGAATTGAATTGAATTGAATTGAATTGAATTGAATTAAATTAAATTAAATTAAATTGATCGAATCGAATCGAATCGAATCGAATCGAATCGAATCGAATCGAATCGAATCGAATCGAATTGAATTGAATTGCGAATCGAATCGAATCGAATCGAATTGAATTGAATTGAATTGAATTGAATTGAATTGAATTGAATTAAATTAAATTAAATTAAATTAAATTAAATTGATCGAATCGAATCGAATTGAATTGAATTGCGAATCGAATCGAATCGAATCGAATTGAATTGAATTGAATTGAATTGAATTGAATTGAATTGAATTGAATTGAATTAAATTAAATTAAATTAAATTAAATTAAATTAAATTGATCGAATCGAATCGAATCGAATCGAATCGAATCGAATCGAATTGAATTGAATTGAATTGAATTGAATTGCGAATCGAATCGAATCGAATCGAATCGAATCGAATCGAATTGAATTGAATTGAATTGAATTGAATTGAATTGAATTGAATTGAATTGAATTGAATTGAATTGAATTGAATTGAATTGAATTGAATTAAATTAAATTAAATTAAATTAAATTGATCGAATCGAATCGAATCGAATCGAATTGAATTGAATTGCGAATCGAATCGAATCGAATCGAATTGAATTGAATTGAATTGAATTGAATTGAATTGAATTGAATTGAATTGAATTGAATTGAATTGAATTGAATCGAATCGAATTGAATTGGATTATGTTGAAAAGATTACATATTTGTATGGCTAACTATAAGTAGCTAACTTTAACTTCTGTTCATGATGTGGTTATTTTCTAGGCGGCTACGTGAACTTCGACCCTATAACTGTTATGGATCAGATTTATTCTGTTATTCTTGGAATGGTTGGTTTCTTATCAACATTGAAGCTTAATATCTTGCTGTCCTTCGACAAACGTTTCACTCAGCTCAAGCGTACTCTGTTATACGCTAAAGACGATCTTCTGGCGTTTGGGATATTCTTCTTTATATTTCTCTTTGCCTTTGCATGTGTGAATACTCTGGTTCTAGGACCGGAGGTAGATGACTATAGTGGACTTTTGAGGACAATGGAGACTTTACTGGTAAGTTTAAGCTACCAACATGAAGAGCTCATATTCTGGAAATAAATGTATGGGTTGTGCCCGAATATGAATTGGATCTGTTTTAAAACATAACAAACTATCGTGATCATGACCGTGAACTATTTCTAAACAAATACAAATAATCAAATAGGTTTTGTAGTCAGATATCCTCAAACTATAACATTTATCATTCAGCGTAAGGATATTCATTTTCTGTTTAGATATGCAAATTAGGTAATTAATACGCATACAATTTGAAGTTGTTATGTTTTTGTACTTTGTGTTATACTTATTATATACCCAAAGATTCAGATTCCTGCCACTTTTATTTAAGAAAAATGACCAATCCCTTCCCATATACCTAACGTTTTTCGACATTTGGAACAAATGCTCAGAGTGAGAGTTTAACGAAATAAATTGTTTTAAAATAGAGAAGAGTGAGGCGTATGTGAAGAAATAGCTAAGAAGGGTGTGGTTAATTAGGGTTTCCCTTACATACAAAACTTGAAATAACTGCTTGTACTTGTTTGTTACTAGGTGTTACTGCTCGGTCAATTCAAAGTCCAGCGATTCTCCAGTGCCATGCAGCTGTTCAGCACAACATTTTTCATCATATATTGCGTGGTCCAAGGCTTTGTCTTGTGTCGTATCTTTGTTGCAATCATATGCGATGCATTCACTGTTACAAGGAAGGAAGATGCGATGAACAAAGGGGGCGTGGACTTAGAGAAAGTGATAACTTCAGAAATAAAGCGATATTTTAAGGAACTGTTTTCATGCCGAGGTAAGATGTTGTTAATTATCAAGAGTTGCGTGCACTTTCTAGTATATTGCATGAATTATCAAGAGTTGCGTGCACTTCTAGTTGCATTTCTCCTCAGCGCGAATTAGGGGTCGATAAAATAGGCGCTCCAAGAATATCTGTTCTTCGTGACTTTATTCACTGACGCCAAGTTCGCTCAATATTTAGGAAAATATGAATTATTAGGGGATATGAGCCATTCTTAGTATATGGTATTTGGAAAGAAACATAACAACTTATTCCGTTATTCAACTTATGAATTCCTTTAAAACTTGAGGAATCCAAAGTTTATTTGGAATTGTTGTTACAAACATATTTTTAGGATAATCGATGAATTTTGTTCCAGTTGTCTTTTATGTATGTATGAAATTTGTGAAATCATCTGCAAACAATCTACAATACAGAGTGGATCAAAACAAATTGTGCACTGATTGCAACGGCTGTTTGATCTTTGATTTGTTCATTGAACCGTGAAATTGTTGCTTGTATACAACGTGTTTAATAAAGTTTATCCTCCGAAAAAAATGAAATTAATCGATTGAAAAATAATCAAAATGTGACAGTTTTTGTAAGCTGACCCATTTTTTTCACCATTCCAATGGGATTTGCACAGGGAACAAGGTTGAGACAAGGTGTGGTTGCTGTAACATGACTAAATTGAGTGAGAACGGTGGCCATATCAATGGTGGGCTTCGTTAAAGACCTAAATATCAACAAAGAGAAGTATTATATCCATTTCAAATTGCAAGGAAGCTAACATTTTAATTTATATATTACAAAACTTTAGCAGAAGAAGTATTATGGTATCAGAACTTATAATTTGTGAGCCTGTTAAGTATTTTTCACAAATGTGATTGACTTCATACTAAAGTGCAATTGGTCAATAAACGAGTGCCTTCACACCATTTCATTTATGCGATATTGTGATATGCTATGGTACATTCTCAATGTTTTAAACACTTTTGTGTGTTTATTTCGCCTCATAATGTAGAGAGTGAGCGCCCACTACATTTCATCATGATACATGTACATTGTCTTAATTGTGTACCATTGGAATGGTGAAAAAAGAGGTCAGTTTACAAAACTGATCACATTTTGCTTATTTTTCAGTCGATTCCTTTCATTTGTTTCGGAAGATGAACTAGATTAAATAAGAAAACACCAATTTCATGGTTCAATGCACATATCAAGGTCAAATTGTCGTTTCAATTCGTGCACAATCTTTTTGCCTTCACGTTGATTTGTGTCATCTTATTTGCATATTTACAGCCAAACGACATGATGCATATGAATTGAAGTCATCAGATGAACTCGCGTCAATACGTGTAGAGGATCCCGAACCTAGAAAGGAAGCATGGGGAATTATAGACAAGTCTCCTTTACCGCCAAAAACACCACCACCTGCGTATGAGTCCTTATGGAATCCCCAATCGGAATCATGGTATACGAGGCAGAGGCCAGATACAAAATCTATTGAAACCATGTTTTCTAGGGCGATGACGTCATTGGATAAGATATCATGTACAGTCGACCGTATCTGATCAAACACGTTGGATTATTTCAAACATATATTTCAGATTTTTTTTTTAGAATTGTATTAATTTAAAGATAGGTGTTCCGATTGCTGGCCCGATTTTCAACTTGATGTTTTCTATTCTACATGAAGGGTCATTCTTAAAATATTCATTTTCCAAGGTTTGAGTTGCATAACTCCAATGGTTCTTATTTTAGAAGCACAAGGTGGCATGATATTTGCCCATTGAGTAGTACACAAACTGGCCGGGTGGTTAACCACCTTTGGCAGTAATGCGCTACATTTTGGCCTATAACGTCTAAAGGAACATATCTTGCGCCTACGATTTTACAGAAATAATGAAACAAATATTTTGATGTGACAAAAAAACCTAAAATGATCGGAACATACACCTCTAACACAGGATTATGTACATAAGTATTATTATTCTAGAATTGCTGTAATTATGCTTAATTTGATCGAGAGGACTAAAAATTGGAGCGTTTGTGTTTGAAAATTGTATAATATTATATTTAAATCCTTATCTAGGGGAGGATGGGGCAACTGGACCGGTTAAGCATATTTCATGATATAAAAGCTTAAAGCTCGTGTAAATATTTATGGAATTGCTATGAAAATATCACCCATGTAACTGTTTACATATAACATATAATCAATGTTAAAAAATATCCAAACAAAAGGCCAATTACCCAATTACCACTAACTAATAACTTTACTTGGCACGGTCCAGTTACCCCATCGTTGGGGCAACTGGTCCTATATGTTCCAACGGTTAGAATACACAGAAATCATTGATTGACAACACGGTAACTAAGCAGTATATTCTTTACAAACTCATTTCCATATTATTTAACGTGTAAAAATGATACAGGTCTCATGAAACCCATGTTTTATACAGTTTCGTGGTTAACGTGTAAAAAGCAGTAATACTAATGTTGTACAAAGCAAGCGCAATTTTCGACTGCACGTTTATTAGATAAAACGGTATGAACCTAGTTAAATGGTTACATGGTTGTGATATTCAGACGCCCCATACATTTGTCTATATATACCCCTTTCTTTAATGATTTTATTTACTTCATATAATCATCATTTAGTACTTATAGATGAGGTGACCGTTGTTTACATTTAGGACGCTCTCTGTTGATTTGAGACAAAACACACCGGGCAAGAGTTCCTATAGTTTACATAGGCCAGATCAGGTTTTCTAACTAGATTGTGGTGTCACAGCAAATTGTTATCAAAACTGTCTTTAAACTTGCTTAGGAATGCTATAAGCTATCGCATTTCACACAAAAATTAAAAATAAATGAGTTTTACGATTCATTAGAAAGAAATTTCGTGTTGTTTTCATTAACTTAACTGTATATTCTGCCTGGAGGGAATCAACAGAGGGTGTCCCATTTGTAAATACATGTCGTCACCGGTCACACCATCTATAATAAACCATCTTGATATTTAGCCAGCTTTTCATGTTACAGGGGAAGTTAGTCAATATGACAATGATGACCCAACGGTTGATATACACAAAAAGCAGTGGATAAAATACATAAATCATGATATTTCGTCATAGCAAATACCTTTACCGACACCATTCAAAATATAATAAAGATGTAATTCGTAATACCGAGGTTTTAAACCATTCTAAAGCAATTTCATGTCATATTGTAATCCTTCAATATCAGAAATAGTGGTATTAGACCCGAAATGCCCCAAAATGTCTAAGAACTTGAAAGAATGTGAATTATTTCATATTCTATTCACATTTCAATACCGAGTCATGTTTTATTGACACTAACAACTCATTTTCAAAATGAATTTTACAATTTTGATTAAGTTTTTGCAGGCGGTCCAGTTGCCCCACACCCCTTCGGACCACTTACCCCAACAAATGACGTAGCACTTTGTCGAGATGAAACATCATTAAAACACGCCTGTGACGTAATAAATTTTACGCCAAAATGTTTTAAAACATACCACCATTTGTCAATATAATCAATAACTCCAATACATTTCAGAAAAAAGGCAAAACTGCATTTTTGTTTTTAGCCATTACACAGATTTCTGTAGCCAGTGAGTATCTTTGAATTCGCAAATATTACGGCGTTCGGGTCCTACAAGTAGACGAGTTTCTTTAGATAAGTAAGAAATGGTGTACTTTGTTATTTGCAAATTCATGAACTAATAACTCTACCAAATGAATACCCGTGATAATGATTTAAGTTGTAGCATTCTTTAAATGATAATATTGATCGGAAATCCAAACCACCAATGTGCCAAATTAGCAATATGCGCCATTTTACGGTCATTTCAACCACAACCTATGGTTTTAATCATATTTCGGAAAGTCCCTAAGCACACTACAATATAGCACCCATCAAATGCAATATGCACCTAGTATCGTTCTGCATGTATATATTTACTGTTGCATATCTGTCAATCATATAAATTACATTAAACATGATCTAAACCCATCTTCATATATCGCCCATACTATCTGTGAATTTTCCATCAGTCACTCAAGGAGTTAGCTTCAAAGATATGGAGAAAAATCACATGTGTAAATACCCTAAAGTTCCAAATGTTTTGGATTGTAGAAGGTAAAGATATATGTCAAGTATCAACAAAAGTCGTATTGTTCAAAAGAAAGCAGTATGCCCATACAATTACAAAATCCTTCATTTCGGACCAGTTGCCCCATATTCCCCTATTGGATCAATTTTAAACATTATTAGAAAGCAATGCAAAAGTACATATGGCTCATACTTGACTTGTACGTAAGATTTATACGATTTTGCACAACCATAAGTACAAACAACTTTAAATGTGAACAGAGACTAATGCAAATAATTATTTCTTTATTACTGTGCAAATATTTGCCCTTGTTTAGCCCAGCTTTTATTGATGCTTGTAAAGTGTGGTAATGCAAAATATTACTTTGGCGACTATCACATAAGTCTTGCGTACAAGTCATTTATACTTACGAGCCATACGCACTAGTTTTGCAATTCGGCCTAATTGGTCATTCAAACCTGTAATGCGACTAATGTCAATGTCAACCCTGTCTCATAAAATCCAATCTTAAACATATCTATTGATTCGAATGCGCCAGAAGCACATGGACCTTTGTCTCTTTTTATCGTTTGTGCGCACTGGCTTATTCAGTGTAAGGATAAAAACTCTAATCATTTAGTATACCCAGAGAACTAAGTAAACTTTCCCACTTAACCGCTTTATCCCAAGATATTTTTTCCAGCAGGTTATAATGCTAATTAGATCAAACCATTAACGTTTTAACCCTAATATGAATTAGATACATAAGTTGTCTTTAAAATATTCCTAATTTTGCAATTTCTAGAAAGCTTCTTAGTCTAGTTAAATGAGTAGGATATTTTAAAGAATTTTATACTAGGTATTCAACAAAACAGGTGTCACTTTAAAGATGGCAAAATATTTAATTAGGTGCAAGAATCACGTACGTCATTTGACATTCTCACAAAAAAATCTGCCACGAAATGCCATTTTTAGCTAAAAATTGTTTTTTTTTCTCCAACTTTGAACCTCTTTATTTAAATAGCCATGATCTGAAAATGACCAAACATATTAAGCATACCATTTCTCACATGTTTATCAGCTGATGAAAAATCAGAGGTGTATTTTATTCAATATTTATACATAGGGTTCCAAAAATGCAAGTTTTCACAAAAAATCAATAAATTCAAATTTGGAAATCCCCCCAAAATAACAAAATATCACAAGTTCTGTAAGTAGTAAACTGATAACATACATTGTGTATGATGGTTTTAAACCAACGCTATAATCAAATATTCATATTAATTATTCAAATTTCAAATATGCAAATTAGCCATCATTTTTTGACATCATTAAAATATTCCTAAATACATGTATATTAAGGATGTGTCACCATGTTTGACAAAAGTATATTGCACTACGAATTCGAATACGTTTGAAATGAGACAAAAGTGTGATACCACCAACAACATTTGAGCAGTCTAATAGCCATCTTCAAATGAAAAACGAAATGTCGATTCTATTAACGCGCGTTTGTTGTACCTTTACTTAGATGGACATTTTGTGTTTGCAGGCGGCATATGGACAAACCCATCCATTGTCACGCCATAGTACGGCAACCAAAATAAACTTTCTATCTTTTATTATTCTCTTTCTAATGCATTTTTAACCTTTAAATAATAAAAGTTTAAGAGAAAATACCTGGGGAAATTGATCGTAATATTTTAATCAAATATTGACGCAACCTATGCGCCCGATGACGTCATAGCCATCCATTTGGGCCAGACTGGAGATGTCAGAAATATTGCGGGTCCCAATTAAAATGACTGAATAAAGTAATAACCATATATCACACCCCACCTACTGCATTATAATTGAATTTCGATGTAATGTTCACATCCAGGCCTGATGATCAATATTGAATTGATTTCAAGATTGAATTCAAATGAAATTATATTTTGTAGCTATTGTTTTCTTGTATTTTCTTGTAAGAATATAGGCGAAACTATAACACACCATGTATAAATACTTTTCACTGATATTAAATTCAAAGAGAATAGCACATTTCAAATTGTTCATTCATATTCTCTCTTACAAATGAAAGAATAATAAAACCACGGCTATTCTTAATTGTCTTTTGTGTTTTCTTTACTTGATAGTCCTTGATTTGTATCGTTGTATAATCTTGATCGTGATCCCACCAACTTTACGTGTGTATACTTAAAACTATGAATCCCGATGCTGCAAACGGGCCTTATAGCATAGGACATGTACGATTTGACCTAGACAAAATTGCAACCATTTTTGATGTAATTGTTTTAAAATGCCCTTCCGAACATTATATTAAAAATCGATAAAATTTGAAGTTCGGGAAATGCTAATTTGCATAACAATATAATGGGTACATTAAGCCATATTAGTCAGGTATATACAGGGGTAACCGTGCACCCATCACCCAGGACTCCCCGAAACTAACTTTTTTGACTTCCTTTCATGGTCATAAAACATATTCAGGATGTTACCAAAAATAATGGTGGTATGCAAAGGGTTATTCAAGATGGCGTCCAAAATGGCCGCAAAACTAGTCAAATTTCATAAAATGACATGTAGCTTATAGGAACTAAAATGTATAGTGAAAGTATAGTTTTAAAAGTGGGATGTATGTATTAGACAACCTGACACTCATATATAGAAGTTTTGCTTTATTAACATACCTAAATCTAAGATGGCCGCCAAAAATTGTAAAATTCCATAAAATGGCATATATCAACCAACATGTATTTAACAATGGAATGTATGTTAGACCACTAGAAACTAATTTTCAGTATTTTGGCTTTGTTAACATACTTGAAAAAATGACTGTAAATATTGTCAAATTCCATAAAATGGGATGATATCAACCAATGCCAGATTTCACCATACAAGCATAATTAGGAAGAACAAGACATTTAATTCAGTTAAAAACATCGAAGGACACGGTCGGAAGCCAACGGTGGAATTTTGGCGGCCATTTTGGATTTAAAGTAGGTTTACAAAGCAAAATTACTGGATATGAGTTTCTAGTGGTCTAACACATACATGTCATCGTTAATACTATACTCTTATAATACATTTTGGTTGATATATGTAATTTTATGGAATTTTACCAATTTTGGCGGCCATTTTTAGTGGCCATCTTGGATTTAGGTATGTTAACAAAGCAAAAATACAGGATATGAGTGTCTAGTGGTCTAACACATACATCCCGAATATTAAAATTATACTTTCACCACGCATTTTGATTGCTATATGTCATTTTATGAAATTTGACCAGTTTTGGCGGCCATTTTGGACGCCATATTGAATAACACGAATTTTTTTTGGTAACATCCTGAATATGTTTTAGGACCATGAAAGGAGTCAAGAAAGTTGGTTTGGGGAGTCCTGGGTGGTAGGGTGTACGGTAACCCCTCTATTATACCCGATTAATATGGCTTAATGTACCCATATGTACCCATATATTGTTATGCAAATTAGCATTTTTCCCCAACTTTCCCCTGACTATAAACAGTGAATATCATCTAGATAAACTTTGAGAGATGTTTCAAATTTGTGCTTTTTACTGGAAACATTAGCGATTACGGCGACATGTCTATGGTCGTCAGAGAGGTAGTCGACTCTATGGGCATACTTTGGAAAATCGAGCAGGCTTTTTAGTGAGAAAATGTGATAATATTTCTGAAAAAAATCACTCTACAAGGTCCAATTTCGCAATTTACTGATCTAAAACAGAGTTTTATATCAGTGTTTTTGTACATATCCCTATGGAGCCCTATTTAGTAGTGTGATCCCATAAGGACGGCGCACCCGTTTTGCGCCCGTTCGCAGGGCGCAGGGCGGTGATGGACGATGGAAGGTGGTGAACGTCGACCATCTCAGCGACGGGCTGCGAACGGGCGCATGCCGTCTAGTTAATTTTTTGCGAAACGGACTCTCAGCAGGCATGTTGTATCATAGATGTTGGTCGTACGAATTCCGGAATGCAAATGAAACGGCGAGCTTGAGCGCTCAGCTTAAAAAGGGCGATTTGATTACGTAATCGACCGGTGAGGACCCGGTATGGAGGTGGTATTCACACGGTGAGGACACGGTGAGAACGGTAAGAGGCCGGTGAGAACCTGGTACAGACCCGGTGTAGAACGGCATGGACCGAGGACCTGGTGAGGAGGTGTTATGCACCCGGTGAGAACGGTAAGCTAGAAATGTATGAGGACGGAGAGCCCGGTACCAGGCCGGTGGGGACCCGGTATAGACCTGGTATATAACGGTATGGACCCGGTGACCACAACAAATAATCAATGCGGCCGTTGACATTTTTTACTCATTGTTTGGACTCTGTTGTTTTGCTATTAGACGGTAAGGTGGCCGCCTACCATCTCGGGCTCAACAAGTTTTGAGCATGCTCAAAACTTCCTGCCGGGCGCGGATGGCCGGTAAAGTCCCCTGAACGTGTTCAACGGACTGGAAACGGCCCACCGTGTGTCCTCACCGTATGCCGCCGTCTGTGCCAATTTGTGACACGGTAAGGGGTCGGCCAGCTCACACGGATACATGTGACTAATGCAGAGATTCCCGGAACGTGAGTGAAGCGGCGAGCTTGAGCGCTCAGCTTATAAGGGGCGGTTTGATAACGTTATCAAGGCAGTTCGGCCATTACCCAGGCGTTCTGGCCGGTGAGGACCTGGTGAGGAGTTGGTATGAGCCCGGTTCCAGGCCGATGAGGACCTGACATTTTTTGCTGATTGTTCACCGTGTTGTTATCAACAACGTGTGAGCTGGGCCGCCCAGCTCACACGGATACATATGAAGGACCCATTTAGAGACATACTGAAATCCCATGATATTAGTATCTCTACTGTATACTACACCTTGAGTGAGAGTATTATTGTGTTCAGTTTTGTTAACTTATTTAATTAATTAATTCCAAATTCAAGCTTGGAAAATTGCTTTGCCTATGTGATGCAGCACATCTAAAGGGGGACTTTGCGGATGTGTGTTGTTCAAGATAAAAAACGGACAGAAAAAATGGAAAATAATAAGAGCTTTCGCCCATAAAATCTGAATGCTTTAATCAATTTTCATACATTTTGTGTCGTTTTATGGCTTAGAAAATGCTCTGAAAGCACACATAATAAACTCAAAATTGACTTCGCTTGCAAAGTTTGGATGTGCTGCATCACATATTTTCATAAATAACCGATTGTGGCCGAAAATATCACTTACAACGTTCTTGTACTTTGATTCCTTTGATTATTGACGTATTCAATGTCATTTGTAAATATTCATTGCATCCGTATAAAAAGTGACTAAATAAGTAATTATAGTTGCTGTGAAAGAAAACCAAATGGTTCCTTGATTAACTATTTTGTTTGAATTTCAAACGGTAATATAAAATAAGAATGATAAAGTTACATATCCATGGAACGACTATAATGGTTTAACACAATAAAAACCTATAGACTCGGACAAACTGTCGTGAATTAAATTAACTCAGACCTTAAAAATACATGTCTCGAACCCGGTCCCTCTCGCATTCATTTCACTTACTACTCGGCTGGTATCATTTGACAGATCCTCGCGTGTGTTTGATTGAGTTTCGCTCGTCATACTTACTTACTTCCTTACTTTAGTCGACCGCGGTCGGAAGCCATGATGAATTTTTGCCAGTTCACTCTGTCCTGCATTAGACATTGCGTAGCTCTTGCTGGCTGATGCCAGCATCTTTACTAAGCAGCGTGGGGTAGGTCAATCTTGGTCTCCAGTAGACTAGTTGAAACACTGGTCATAGATTCATGCTCATGAATTTTACGGTCAGAATCATGCTCATGGGCCATTATTAATGGTTAATATTTACAATAAAAATCTATACAAATAATATCGTTTTCCGAAGATGTTAATGATCGCATGAATATGTAAAATAAAAGTAAAAGAATAGGCCTCAAAAATAACAACTTTTAATCTGATTTTATATGTAATAAATGTTTAGGACTGATGTTAACATATGCTGGTTCCCTGCATCTATGGGCTCCACACAACTTATCCATAGATGCAGGTACGCGCCGATTTCCACTCGAAGCTGATTTGCTGCCATAAAAAATCCACAAATAAATTCGATGAAGCCAGCGTCACGCTTAGAATGATAACAAATTTGCTGATTGGCACAAACTACACGTGTATCGGCGCTAACCACAGCGCCGGACTTCACACGCACATGCACGCATGTCATAGCGCGTTCCCCATCGCGCCGTATCTATGGCAGCGCGACAATGACGCTTCAGCGTTCGATGCGGTATCTCAGCTACAGTGTGTTGATCGTTATTTACCTTATGCCATAACAGAGCGACAATGCAATGTGTTGAACTTACGGTTACGGCCGGCAATTGATTTGCCCGTACCTGCACCTATGGATAAGTTGGGCCGGGGATCCAGGGTGCAGGGAACCAGCATAATGTTAACACTGCGGTTCAAACATAAACCTGTCAGCAGCTTCTCTACCATTTATACTTAAAGTAGTAAGTTACAAGGTACGTTCACAAACTAATCTCCAATTGAATATTAGTCACGAGATCACATTAACATCTGGCTCTAGCCGAAGTATCTATCCAATTGATCTGTTCAGTATTAGTCGCCTTACTCTTCAGTTTCACGCCGTTCATGTCATTATATTATAGTATGGTGTACTTTACTGAAGTGACACATGACTTAATAACAAGGCACTTGGCATTGGTATAAAGACACACGCCCTCATGTGTTGGGATTGTTCTTTCATTTAATAATACCCGAATACTGTTTTATTTGTATTTGTATTTATTTACGGTGCTGAGTAGTTTTTCATAAAATTACTTTACTAAATGTCCTGACCTAGTGACCGTAGGTCGATTTTTAATCACTAATCACTAAAGTATCCTTTTATGATTCACTGCTCAGGTCGGGTGGAAAAGGGTATTATGTCAAAATATGTACAGGGGTCACTAGAGGTCATTGCAGATAACAATTTTAATGGGACTTGTTGCATCTTGTGCACTTCGATAAGACAAGAAAAAAAAGGAAAGCATGACATCCGGATCAAAGCTCACGAAAGGTTCATTAGAGATCAAATTGTCATTTTTCATTCAAAATGCTTCTTGAATTGGTCAAAATGACAGATGAAGACGTTCTTTGGTCTAAAGAGTCCCTATGACTATGCACACAAAACGCAGACAAATTAAAAAAAGTCTCCACAAGGGTCGCTAGAGGTCATTGGAGATAACAAGGCAATCATGTAAGACGTTTTACGATTTTAACAGGACTTTTTGCACCTTGTGCACTTCGATAAGACAAGAAGAAATAAAAGTCATGACATTCGGGTCAAAAGTCAGTTAAGGATTACTAGGGGTCATTGCCTTATACAGGGGTAAAATGTAATGCATGCTCCGTTTTTGATCGAACTTGTTGCATCTTATGTCTTTTGATGAGACAAGAAAAAAGGTCAATCATTACCTCAGGGTCAAAGGTCAGGAAATGGTCACAATAGGTCATAGTATAAAGTACCCTTCTATATGCTAAATAGCTATGTTTTAATGGTGACCTCCGGGTCAAAGGTCAGAAAGGGTCAATAGAGGTCAAGATATCAAACTACCTGATTCATTCAAAATCACTGTTTTGCTTTCTTTGTAAAACTTTTAAAGGGTCAGTCATGACATATCAAATTAAAGGTCATTAAGAAGTCAATAATAAACCTACTCATGTATTCAAAAATATAGTATGTGTACAAACAATTTTCCAAAAGATTAAAGTGGGTCTTTCTCTGTGACTTACGGTTATAGGTCAGTAAGTAAAATGTTAAACACCCTCGATTACTGTTCGTGATATATGATATCAATTTAGCTCTAGTTTCAATTTAAACTGCTTGCCTGAATTTCGAAAAGGGCGTATTCTGAAAAGAACAAAGCTTTAATCAAGATTACTCCATTCCAGATAGCTATTCTT
This sequence comes from Ophiura sarsii, assembly GCA_035610835.1. Taxonomy (NCBI): domain Eukaryota; kingdom Metazoa; phylum Echinodermata; class Ophiuroidea; order Amphilepidida; family Ophiuridae; genus Ophiura; species Ophiura sarsii. The sequence continues at coordinate 71,930,158 of CM069450.1, read as the reverse complement.
ATAATTACAAATAGGCTACAGGAGGTGAATTACAATTTTGAAATTATACAAAATCTTCAAATATTATGCAAATCCCCCTGGGCGAACATGCCCCATCATGAAAGGGCAAATGTGCCCCATATCACAATTAGTGCATTGACCCGATAACCTGCATGCATGTCGGGTTTATAACTGAATCAAATCCATAACCAATCATATACCTATGCGTAATGATGATTTGATTTACATTATAATCTTCTGTACGAATATCTTTAGAAAACAAATTGATATCAAAAATGGATGAAAATTCACTTGTGTGATGCATAACTGGTTTTTACCAACATATACGGAGATCTGCCATGTTACCATGGTAAAATCGCAACAAAACAGCGGAATATATTGCATGTTCGTCGAATTCAACCAGTGGCCGCAATGATGAGAATCATGTGGTGTGCGAACCTGCCCCGAGTGTGTACATGCCCCGCTCTCCCCTACACAGAGAATATTAATTCGTCAAAAATATGGTCTTATTTGACAAGTGAAACATTTGTCAGGAAAGGTTCGTCAGTTAAGGAATATTATGTAATGCTAAAGGTTGTTTTTTATGATAAATGATCAATTAGTAGTATATTTAATTAATTTTCAATATAGCAAACATTTTCACGACTCATTGACTTTTAATGACAAATTAATGAATGACAAATCAAATGACGAATTAAAAGAATATTTTTTACTCAATAATTTGTCATTTAACCCTAACACTTCCCCCCACTTTTTTTAGAATTTTTTCTTCAACGCGGAAAATCGACCAAAATATCCCCCCGATCCCCCCGGGATTTGATCCAGGGACCTCTCGCACCACAAGCGAGGGATTCCACACTTCACCACGGCTCTGGCACACAGTTCTGGGCAGTGTATAGCCCAGACTGTATGTATTGGGTCCATTTTTTCATCAAAAAACTTCCACGCCGGGTGGTACCAACGTGCCCAGTCGTGGTATTTTGGGGTATATGGTAGTGTTAGGGTTATATTAACGAAACTTAGAAAAATTTTGAAGAAAAATCAAAATCAAAATCAAAAAAATTGCTCGTTAACCCAACACTTCCCCCCACTTTTTTCAGAATTTTTTCTTCAACGCGGAAAATCGACCAAAATATCCCCCCGATCCCCCCGGGATTTGATCCAGGGACCTCTCGCACCACAAGCGAGGGATTCCACACTTCACCACGGCTCTGGCACACAGTTCTGGGCAGTGTATAGCCCAGACTGTATGTATTGGGTCCATTTTTTCATCAAAAAACTTCCACGCCGGGTGGTACCAACGTGCCCAGTCGTGGTATTTTGGGGTATATGGTAGTGTTAGGGTTATTATGAATGACAAATTAAATGGCAATGAAATGACTAATCTTAATTTGTCGTTTCAATTGTCATTCATTAATTTGTCATTAAAAATTAAATATATTTCAGTCAAGGAAATGTTTGTTACGATGAAATTTAACTAGAAACACTCTAAATTGTTCTTTTAGCATCACAAATAAATGTGCACCATTACAGAATATTTCTTGAATCCCAAACCTGCTATTTCTTATGACAAGTTTTTAATTTGTCAAATAAGACCCCTTTTTTGACGAATTAATATTCTCTGTAGATGTAAACACAGAAAGACATTGTTTTATTGGCAAACGTGCAATTGGTGTAAAATCCTCCAAGTCCCTTTCCCCATGTTCCCAGGCAAGTCCCCTTCCCCATGTTCCCAGGCGTATAAAAAGAAGATCATTCCATATTCAGCCACTTTGACGATGGTCTCGGGTCAATAAACTATATAGAGAACGTGACAATATCTATTTCTACGCAGCTGTGTGAAGGCAATCCACTAATTAGAATATTAATCAATTTTTGTACAAATTGTTCACAGGTTGTTATGTTGCTATGGTAATGTTCTTGAAAATTCTTGGCTTGGCCATAAAGACTATTTTGTTTGCGGTCAGAAGTCAGTGAGAAAATGTGATATTACGACATTTTTCTTAAGTATGATAACATCCTAACAATAAAAAGGTCCAGTGTGATCATGTGATGATGCTATAACAAAAACATGAATGGGGATTTTCACAAACTTCTTATCACTTATAGTTACAACTACATAGCAACATTTTTGCAACTGTAAAGTTGAATATTTCGATAATTAAAGCAGTAGACAAAAACATCATACATAACATTTTTTCTTTCATTTATATGTATTATTATTTTATTGCATTTTCTTTTGATTAAAATGTAGTGAAATTAATCATTTGCTCTACCAGGACATAGCTATACCTTACTTTAATTATTCAATCATTAGCATTCTGGTTACAACGGTATACACTTCTAGAATTCTTGAACTCAAAAGGAAGGAAGACTTTGAAATACAATTGCTCGATTGAAATATAGAAATTGATATATCAACTCGAGAAAATGTAGGATTGCATTAAACTTTAACGGATCTTGGAATACAATGGAGACCGGGAGATGGTGGAGACACTTGTTTGTCCTCCAAATATTATTAATGAAACTACGAGTTTGCTCGGGTAAGTTATGAATAGTCAGTAATCATGAAATAATTTAATTTGAGTGTGAATACATTTGGTAAGGCGACGAAACACACACCCTGTTTTACTGGCGGACAGATCTTTCAAGTAGGGTATGTCGGTCGGCTTTTTAAAACAAAACAAATTGTGAACATTTTGCCCAAAAAAACCGTTGATTTTACATGATTTGAGATAAATGTATCTAAAACAACAAAAAGTGGGTCGGTCAGGCCCGTAAAACAGGGACTTTCTTTTCATCGCCTATGGGTCCACATGAGAAGTAGCGTATCTCCCGGGGGTCAGGGGAGGGGGGGGGAAGAGTGCTATTATAGAAGCCTTTTTAACACAAATGTACCTTAATGATGGCCAGATTCGGGTGCGCTACGCGCGCATCGGGTTAGGATGCCACTTCAATAAATGTATCATTTATTAATCCACTTCGCTCGCGCCGCTTACCAAATGATAATATACATTATAGCCATGGAATTTCATAGACATTTTAGAATTTTGTAAAAATGTGTGAAATATGTCACAAATTGCCTGAAAATCAACAAAAATGTAACATTATTAGCATACGGTTACCGAGCACGATTCCTCCACCCGCTCTAAAATAAATGTTGGGAAAAAGCCCTGACTGAACGACCCTACCTGAGAGGTCCATTGCCAGTACAACAGGCTTATTTGTTCGTCGCCTAAACACTATTATTATTATTATTTCTCCACAGCGCTTGATTGTTTATCTATTCTTACAAACGCTTTCGAAGATCCTGATAATCCCATAGCTTGCTATGTTGTACCCGATGCAAAACCAAGGTTGACATGGGACGAGGCCGTCGCTTACTGTGACGCCCTCAGCGTTGTGGAGTATTCTAGCGTTGCGGGGTACACGTGGTCTCTTCTAGAGGTCAAAACTAATCAGGAATTGGAATTTATAAGAGGAAGAGTCCTGGATTTAGGCGAGTTGGGGTATGTCATGATAATACCTTTTTATTGTCTTCCGTAATGACGCTCCATGATGTTGTGTCAAGAAATCATATAGGTACCAGACACGGATACATTGAGTTCAGTGGTAACCCAGATAGCAATAATACGTTGGGCCAACGTTGGACCAACGAAAGCACTTACGTTGGCCCAACGTCAAAAAATGACGTTTGACCAACATAATTTTGTCCGGCAAGCCAACGTTGGCATAACGTCAGTTGTTTGACGTTGGCCCAACGTTCCCAGATAGCAAGACTACGTTGGGCCAACGTTGGGCCAACGTTGGGCCAACGTACGAACGTTGGCAAAATGTTGGCCCAATCGTTACACACCACACACACCGGTATAGACTATCGGGGTGACTGCATAAAGAGAGTGTTGGTATTGGTAGATAATAGACCTGCTTAAGTGTTTCTAGAACTTCGATTCGAGATCTATATACTATATCTTACATCTCTTATTATTGGTGTTTTTAATGTGGTTGGGCCAACGGTGGCTTGCCGACCGTCACCTACCGACCAATTGCCAACATCATTTTGACGTTGATTTGCCAACCAATTACTGACATAAAATCCTGTTAACATGTTAAAACTCGACGTTGGCCTGACATTGGCCCGACGTTGGCTTTCCGACCGCGACCTTGCCAACCATTGCCAACGTTGGCCCAACGTAGTCTTGCCATCTGGGAATAGTCTTCTCCGTATACCTTGTCTGTTTTCCTTGTCACTCTATGAACAACACTCTCTGGCCTGCGACGCTGTGGTGTATGTACCGATAGAGGGCTCACTCACTATGATCCAGTGGCCAGACAGTGGCAGAGCATCCCCCCACCGACAGAGAAAAATCCTTAAAACGCCGTTTGTGCCCCCGCCCAAGCCCTATTGTGCCCTGCCCCATTCTCCGGATGTAGTGTGTATAGGCTTTATGACAACTTTATACATGGACCATTTTTCGAGCGCGTTTTGTATAAAACATGCCTTAACTCTTATCTTTCAATATCGCGTAGTAAAAAGCCTTTATACGTCCGAACAGGGACAGATAATTTGGTAGTTTTTTACAATAAACTATAAACTCTTACACAGCTACAGAAATATCACCTTCACATGTTTCTAAATGTACAGGCGTCAAATTCAATATTAGCGCGTTATAAAGGGGTGTGATCATGGTGATACTATCGTGACGTGAATGATGCATCAAAAGCATCGTTCCTAGTGTGCTAAAAGCGCTATTCTGTGGTAGATTTAATGTCAGTAGACCGTGTTGGGCGGTTCTCGGATGGGAGAGGTTTTGGCATGGCGAAGTATCAGAGAGTGTTGTTCGATTGTGTGACAGTGACATTACAATAGTCGTTTAAATATCAGAATATCTATAATTACCTTGTATAATACTGTGCACTGAAAACGACCCCTTAAGTTCGAATAACAAAAAGTTAATGATGGTCGAGGGTTGATTTTCTTGGCCTCATTCAGCTCACAATGCTAATTTTAAACAGATAGTCATTCTATTGAGATCACCAGATGCCTAGAAGCGGTTTGAAGTTCCTTAGATTCTAGAGAACATGATAATATGCTTCCTGTCATATGCATGATATTAGAGAACTCAGAAAGTAGACATTTAAATGCTAGTCTTGATCATGTCTACTCAGAAAGTAAACGTTTAAATACTAGTCTGGACCATGAATCTAGTAGCTTCATGGCTGGATAGAATAATACGGTGGGTCTTGAACACATGCGTTACATTATGCCGACGTAGCTTGGCCAGCTGCGACATTGTTTGTGTTCCAGGAGTTCTCAACGGCTATTGTGATAGTATCGTTCAAACACACAGCTTTAAGTACTCCCTTAGATTATAATACGACGTATAAGAGGCTTCAATTCTTCAATTCAATTCGGTGGCCGCTAGAGTCGGATGACCAACTAATACAGCGGGTGATGTCAAGGTGCATGGGTGTACCAAGTGCGAGTAAAAATTCACAATATATACAGGACAGTTAAAATAGACCATGTTTGCAAGTTACACGGTCCTGAGGGTGGGGAGTGCTGCTGTTTGAAATCCTCACAGATGGTGCTACAACTGCGCTGCCTGGTAGCCCATTCCCAAACTGGTATTGTTCTGATGAAGAATGAGTACTTATATGCGTTGATGGAAGCATAAACCACTTGTTTCTTAATTGCATGGCTATTGCGTGTTGTTTGAGGAGCAGGGTTGACTTGTTTTGGAAAAGGAATATTGAGGTTTCCATGCTGTATTTTGTAGAACAGTATTACATCATGAAGTAGCCGTCGGTTATGTAGTGAATCTCAGCCATGACAGCACTGACACTAGGCTGCGTCCGCCGGTAGTCCCTAGTGCAAAATCTGGCTGCTGCATTTTGACCAGCCTCAAAGCGCTTAGATCCCTTGATGGTGTGAGGTGACCACGGACTGGAAGCATATCTAATTGTTGACGCACCAAAGTTTGGACAACAGGAGATGTTTCGTCGCAACATACCAAGTGTCTGGGAAGCTTTGGAACTCACTTAGTTGCAGTGGTCATTCCACGTAAGCTTGCTGTTAATGCTAACTCCCAGGTAGTCGACAGATTCACCTGGCCATGTCCTGGGGACAGCTTGGTTTTCCATTTTATATTCATAGATGGAAGGCTCACTTTTCTTGCTAGCTGTCATAATGGTGCGCTTACTGACATTGAAGCCATCTACCAAGTCTTTAACCAGGTGTGTAGTACAGTGTAAAGAGGTCTTTTTGCATAGTAAGGTAATCTTCGTGTGAATTTGAGGGCCTGTATAGAATGCTGTCATCCCCAAAGAGGCGTATTTCTGACTGAAGGTTCTGGCTGATGTCATTAATAAATATGAGAAAGAACAGGGGTCCTATAACTGAGTTTTGTGGAACACCCGAAGTAACTGGTTTAGGGGCAGAGTTCTTGCCATTGACAACTACAGTCTGTGATCTTTTTGACAAGAAAGCTCTGATCCACCCAGCTGTGTTTCCAACAACACCACACTGGTTCAGTTTACGCATTAATCGTTAATGAGGGACTCGGTCAAAGGCTTTGCTGAAATCCAACATAGCAATGTTAGTCTGGCAACGAGCTTCAAGATTGTACGCCCAGTCATAAATGGCTAAAACTAGTTGGGTTTCGCAGGAGAAAACCAGGTATAAATCCATGCTGCCTGAATGTAAGTATTATCATTGGTGTCCAGATGGGTGGCAACATGACTAAACCCGATGGTTTTACATTAGGATACAGGTCAGCGAAACTCTCTTATCCACGTTATCGGGCCAACGTTGCATGTATTATCAGTGTAATTTAAAATATTGCGGTGCGCCCCCTACCCTTTTCCCCTGGCGTCCAAACTGCGTTCTTGGATACTTGTCAAAAATCAGTCCTTTCGACCGAGCATCAAAGATTCTCGACAAATTCCTCTTTAATCACTCGTCATTGAATGGTCCGTCAATGAATGACCGCATTGTTGTACAAATGTACGATTCTCACACCAAGGAGTCTCTCTGATCTGAACGATCCCCTTTTGGGACAAAATATAGAATTCTAACTGACTGATTCTTATTTTGTGCCTCTTCACTTAATTATTATTATTATTATTATTATTATTAAGGATACTTATAAAGCGCATTTCCCATGGACCAATGCGCTGTACATTAAAAAAACAATCTAAAATACAATAGTTACAGCATGCAACAAAATAATGACACATGATAAAATACATGACCTACTTATTACATCAGCAATTATGATAAAAACAGATATATATAAATATACAATTAAGAAACCAAAAAATATGCACAATGACTAGCAATTAATTTGGGAAAAGGTAGGTTTTTAAGAGCTTTTTAAAAGCTTTCACATTGGGAGCATCGCGTACATTATTTGGTAAGCTGTTCCACAACTTAGGACCATAAGCCGAAAATGATCTATCCCCATAAGCTCTTTTTGTTTTGGAGATTTCTAGTCGGGAAAAATCCTTCATGGACCTAAGGCCAGTACGGTTACACCTGTATTTGTGCAGCCGATCCTGTAAATATGAAGGAGATGAGTCATGAAGACAGTTGTACACATGCACCAAGATCTTGAAATCCATCCTCTGCTGGACAGGCAACCAATGCAACTCGCGCAAGAGCGGCGCGGCACTAGTACGCTTACTAACTTGAAAAATTAGACGCGCCGCGCGATTTTGAAGCTTTTGGAGACGTTGCACTGCCTGTTTTGGAAGACCGCATAAAAGCGAGTTGCCATAGTCCAGCCGAGATAGGATCAGAGATCTTGCTGCATGTGCACAAGTAGTTTGGTCAATGAAACGACGTATTCTTGCAATGTTACGAATATGGAAATTTACACTCCGACATAAGGAACTTACATGGCTATTCATGGTGAGGCTATTGTCAAATACAATACCAAGGTTCTTAATTGAAGCAGAAGGCCTGACTACGGATCCACCAATCTTCAAGGTAAGATGGGATATACCAGCTGCACATCGAGGAGAGGAAATCAAGAAAAGCTCAGTTTTTGAGTCGTTCAGTTTTAACTTGTTCTTAAACATCCATGACCGAATCTCAGCGATGCATCTGTTGAGCCTCAGCTGTGCAGCAGCCATATCCTCATCAGACTTAGGATTAAAGCTAACATAAAGCTGAGTATCATCAGCATATACATGATACGGAACCTGATGACGCCTGATGATTTCCGCAACTGGCTGAGCGTATGCCGTGAAAATTGGTGGACCAGCAACAGAACCCTGTGGAACACCATATTGCAATACACGATTTTTTAATACTCACCAAGGACACATACTTTACTAGAACGATTCCTTAAATAGCTTTCAAACCAACCCTGAACTAACCCTGTGATACCAAACTCCCTCTGCATTCGCTGAACAAGGATGTCATGGTCAATTGTATCAAATGCGGAGGAAAGGTCTAAAAGCACCAAAATGATTGCATTACCTCTGTCCAGCTCATTCAGCATGTCATCTTTCACTCTGAGGAGGGCAGTCTCTGTGCTGTGATGTGATTTATAAGCACTCTGAAAGGTCTCCGTGAGGTTGTTCTCAAGCATGTGTTCGTTGAACCTCGACACTGCAGGATACTCTAAGATCTTACCAAGGGTGGGCAGGTTAGACACAGGACGGTAATTTTTAAGCAAGTCCGGGTCAAGAGTGGGCTTCTTGAGCAGGGGCGAGATAACAGCCTCACGGAGAACAGGTGGAAAAATCCCAGTTCTAAATGAATTATTGACAATGGACATTATGATGGGTAAAAATACATTAATACACTGTTTTAACAACCATGTTGGAATTGGATCTAGAGGAGATGTTTTATTAGGAAGTTTTGAAATCACTCTACGTATCTCCTCCTCACCAACACCAACAAACTTGTCAAGAGAGGGAACATGATATTGCACTTCATTAATATGATCAGCGTCATTACAACATGAACTAATACAGTTATCGTGGATATTCACAGAACCAGCCTGGTTATCCATGTCAGATCTTATTTTACACACCTTATCACAAAAATATTTCGAAAATTGTTCACTAAGAGCGGAATGTGAGCCACAGGCAGGCATCTTACGGACAGATGCATTCAAAAGAGAATTAATAGTACTGTACATTGATTTAGAATTGGCGTTAGCTAACGTGCTTTGAAAGTGTTCAGTCTTATTCATAAGAATCAAATGGTTTACTTTTGCATTTTGGGCAACATATATATCACGATCTTCAACAGAATGAGTCTTTCGCCATTTGCGTTCAAGTTTTCTACGTTCTCGACGCGCAACCCTTACCTCTTTAGAATACCACTTAGGGCTACGGATAAGTTTTTGTGATCGCGTGTGCTCAGAGCAATGCTTATCCAATACTTCGCGAACACTCGTATTGTATAATTCTGTCTGCAGAGAAGGGTCGCTAGTCGCAAGAACACACTGCGTTGCTTCACGAAGATCCGACGTAAACGTCGCCATGTCCAAATCCTTAAAAGATCTTGTTGTAATTGTCCTTCTGTCTGGAGGCGGCTTCAGCTTGTTCACTGAGCACTGAATCATGTGATGATCTGAACCGAATCTAAATGGTGACACAGTACAGCTAACCAACGGATCATCTTCAGGGCGACAAACTACGTGGTCACGGATATTACCAAGCTTATGTGTTGGACGTGTAACAAACTGATGTAAGCCATGCTCAGAAAGAGATGTTAGATATTGAATGACGTCAGATTTGAACGGCTTATTTACGTGCACATTCAGATCACCGAGAAGAAGGAGCTTACCAGGCAACGTAGAAATTACACTCAGAAAGTCGTCGAATTCTTCAAGGAATTGAGGATGTGAAAAGCCATTCACAGTGGAGGGCGGAGGACGATAAATTGCAATCAAACGAAATGTCTTGGCTTGATCACTAACGCATGCATATTGAAAAGTATCAGCTTCAAAATTAATTTTGGAGATCGACAATTTCAAATTGGATTTACTGATAATAGCGATGCCTCCATGAGCTCTTCCATATCTATCTACACCAGTCCTATAGAAATTCAGAAATGAGTACCCTGATGGAGTACATTCACCAATAATGACAGGATCATCCATCCTAAGCCAACTTTCTGTGATGACCAAAATGTCAATGTCTTTGTCGAGGATATAATCATAAACAGTGGTGGACTTGTTTCCTACAGACTGAGCATTCCAGCAATGAATGTCTAAGTTATGTTTGGGTGTAAATGATAAATGCTTTAGATTGTCATGATTAACACCACCATGTGTATTATGAATAGCGACACTTCTATCAACGGCATCATGAGTGCGAATTAGTCTAGTTCTGGTATTTGTAATAGCGGGAATATTGCGTACACAAGGTCTACGGATACCTCTTTTCCCTCTTTTCCACCATCGTTTGCTTTTTGTGGTTGGTGTTGATGAATGGAAGGGGCAGGGATGTTGGAGCAAATTTAGAGACTCTAAACGCCTACATAATTGCACGGATATACCACAGTCTATTGTACTTTCCAAGCCGGGCGGGCTCAAATCAAGTGAATGAAGAAAATCAGGTGAATAACACAAACGATCAATATTGTTATGATTGCTTGCCGAGTCATCCATGATGGTGATGATAATACCAGAGATATTGATTGAATATCCAATGGTGTAGTATAGCAAATACGTGTAGTGTACAGTACATACCAAATCAACGACGAAAGTCAGCATTAAAATCCACGATATTGCACGAAATGCATACATAAAATTCACAAATTGAGGAACCATTATCATCCTGGAATCATATAAAACACCTACATACAAGTCACTGTATTAAAAAACATCATTTCACGGTAGAAATTTAAAAATATTGCGGAGCGGGTGATGTAAGCGACCCGGTCAGGCGCTGCATCAATATAGATTACCCCACCCGTGTGTGTAAAACCACTTAACAAATTGAATTATCCTTCGTTTGGAGTCACTGTCCGATCGTTGCCCTTCAATGTCAACGTTGAGTGCCATCTCGGGTGGAATGTCTGTCATGGACTTGCTCCTCCTTACATCACCGACTTTCTTGTCCCCATACGTACCTGGAAGGCCGAATCTACGTTCTGGTGAAGACAAGCTACGTCCTTACACTCCACGCTCTATTAGAAGATATAGTGACATGTATGTCCATGCTGATGCCCCACGACTCTGGAACTCTCTGCCCACTGATATTCGCAATAGCATCTCCGTCATGATTTTCAGGAAGCGGCTAAAGACTTACTTGTTTCCACCAGCGTAGATGCACCGCGTCATCTTGCCTCATTCTGCATTCATGTCTATATACATTGAACCTGTTGTGCAATTCTGCCTATATATTGTTTTACCATTGTATTTTTAATATCATCCTTGCTTGGTAGCCTTTTTATGTTATGTTTTAGTCTTATTATATGCTTGGGCTGATTGCATGCTTGCGGGGTATGCCCTTCGTTTGTGGGGTGCGGTTGGGGTGTGTGTGGAGGGTGTTTAGCCATATGAGGGTATGTGTTAGAGTGGGGTGTGAGGGGTGTACGTACATGTATATCATCCATATGATTGTATTCTTACTTATTGCCTTTTTAAATTCCATTTCTTCTATTAATATGTTAATTTGTTGTATATTACTTGGTACGTTTAATCATGTGTGTATTTTATATCTGTACAACGGTTTGGTCTTTTTTAGAAAAGGCGCTTTATAAATGCTGTTTAATAATAATAATCTGTAGCTCAGATCATAATGATCAATGATCAATGATGAATAACCACACAATATTACACTATGATGCTGTCATTTCCCCATGATTTGCAGAAGTCTAGATTCGTGGTGGGTTGGGCAAAATGACCGTGACGAAGAGGGCGTTTGGAAATATCTCACTGACCAACCCGATTGTGACACAACTGGCGTTTACCTTAACTGGGCCTTAATCGAACCAACCGGATCAATCGACGAAAATTGCATTACGTTTACTCAGGCCACAGGTGCTTTTAATGACGTACTGTGTGTGGAACAGCATCCTGTCATGTGTAAAACAATCGGTGGGTACTATAGTGTTTTATATAATCTGTTTTATATTTACAATCAAGAGTAAAAATATTTATCCCAAACATCAGTGAGGAATAGCATATTTGAGTTCAGCGTCATGATCCCATGTGTCGACATTGCTCTGGTATATAGTGATATTAGTACAGTGGCGTAGCTAGGTTATTCATATTGGGGGGTGGGGGCGAGAAATGTAAATGAACTGACAAGATTTGTGTGAGTCAAGAAATGCGCGCGTAGCGCGAGAACATTTTCGACTTTACACCTATTTTGTGTACGATTGAGCTACATTTTGGCTCAAAACAACCTTGAACCAAAGAATATATCATTTTGGGAAGACATTATATGCCATATATACACGACGCCAATATTGAGGGGGGCGGTCGTCCCCCTCGCCCCCCCCCCCCCTCGCCCCCATCGCCCCCTCTGGCTACGCCACTGTATTGGTAGACAGGTTGAAAAATGTAGTAAAAAAGAGCGGCAGACAGCTCGACTAAATCCACCAATCGTTTCTCAGGGGATATCGTTAGGAGTTCTCTAAATCATAAAACCCATTTTCTTTATAATCGCAATATAAAACCCAAACAACATTTTAGTCTATGTTAAAGAATCTCTAAAAACTAGCTTGTAGTGTCAAACAATTGATGAGCGGCAACAAACTCGGCCTATCACTGCATTGGTCCAACTACCATATTGCATTGCAGGCTTATGGCACTGTCATACCAACGGCGATCAAGCCAGCTACTGCACTGCGCTGAGAAAGTATCAAAATATGAATAACACGCAGGGGAGCGCGGACAACTGTCCGATATTGGCAATTTTAAAATAAATGTCGTTAAAACCCATTCACGTTCTGCTGCGATCATACCCGCATTCGTGCATTGCGCTGAAAGATTATCAAAACTCGAGACGAGAGAGGGTCCCCATGGTCGCCCCTGAGCGCCAGTGCACCACGCCTGTTTTGTGCAAGCGACGTGAGCGTCCCGTAGACGTAGCAAGGTTGCATATCATTTGGTTCTCTGCATAGGACAGGTGGACGTGGGGCTTGCTTTTCCCCGCCCTCTATCCTTGGGTGTTGAATCCCTGAATTTAGTTTTTGCCATGTTTTTTATGTTGTTCACTCACTAGTCAAGTCCCGAAAACAAAACTTGGCATGCAAGAGGCTCTGTTTATTTTACGCTATTTGGAGCGTCAATGGACGGATTCACCTGGTGCGAGGAGAGCTTCCTAAATGGAATAAGATTGCTTCATTTGCATAATGTCTCACTGCAGGACCATTGACCAGTCATAGTGTGTAGAGATAGAGAGTCGAAGTACATGTACATCTATAAAACCAGTTCGAAGCTCTCCTCACATTATAGCGGACCATGCAAAGGCGAATATGTCCATTAGTTCATGCATGAATGGAGTACACCAAGCACCTGTTAAATGATATAGGAGGGAACGCAATGGGTCGTACTTAGAGCGCAATGAAAACGTGACAAGCGGGATGGGAGCTACCTTATCTTAAAGATTTGACAAATGTGAACATTTTTCCGGGCTCTTCTGGCATATTATTCATATGTTGATACTTTTCAGCGCAATACAAGCGCTGGCTTGATCGCAGCAGAGCAATAACAAGCGCGGCGCTCTGTTTGGCGCTCAAGGGCGACCATGGGGACTACCGTCACATCTCGTGTCCACTGCGTCACCAATGCGTTATTGGATACCTTGGTACTCAAATAATTGTTGATTATTTTTTACGAGTTGATAGTTTTCCATCACAAATCATACCCAAAGTTTACGGATTGTTTGTACCCAATTACAATTAGAGCGTACGGAAGAGATTTAGTGCCAGGCGGTTAGGGTTATGAACGCACGAACTCACGAACTCGTGCCAACAATCCCGAGTTCGTTAGTTCATGACTTGTACAATTTGAAAATAAAGAAATATTAAAGACATTTTGGCTCCAAGTCACGAACTCATGAAACTCCTAATTTGTTCACTTCTAGCGAGTTGGTTACTTTTATCAAACAAACCCAACCGCCTCTTTCCTGGAAATATCCCGGGAAATATCCTCTGAGTTCGTGAGTTCGTGAGTTCGTATGCTGCAAACACAACCGCGTGATTGTGTGGATATCGTGTCGTGAGTTCGTGTGTTCATATGCTGCAAACACAACCGCCTAATTTTTGGCACAAGTTCGTGACATCGTGAGTTCGTGTGTTTGTCAACACAAGCCGCCGGATTTTCAGCACGAGTTCGTGACTTCGTGCGTTCGTGTGTTGCAAACACAACCGCCTGATGTTTGGCACGAGTTAGTGACTTCATGTGAACACTTGCTAAAACATGCAGAACTAAATATCGTCCGTAAATTCGGCTCATATGCATTCCATTTCTCGTCATCATAAAGCAGGCCCTCCAAAATCGGACCCTAAACACTGACATGCAACACGTGAAAATACTCGTAAAATAACCCGGGAAAATACCAACCCTATACGCTGACTTCAAGAGTATACCCTTTTCACAAAATAGCATTGTTACCCTAATTGTTACCCTAATCGAAGGGTTTGTGACTTTTCTATTTTCATGAAACCCACAATATGGAAATATTGTTTGCTCTCATGATCATCTTGCACTAGCCTCCTATACAAAATTCAATTCATTTAATTATTTGTATTCATAGATTTAACCATATCTCTATAGTCTATGATTTAACATACGCTATAAAAGTCAAATTGTAGGCATTTTCACAACTGATAACTGCGTTAGACTCATGTTCAAATGAAACCCATTATTGTATGCTCCTCCCCCCTCAATAAAAAAATGTGCACAATTCTCATTGGCATTTCTTTGTTCGCAATTTGCAGTTGTTCAGTGTGTGTTTCTTTATTTTCAAATGTTTAACCCTCTTTATCCCCCCTCCCCCGGGTCAAGGATACCCGAATTTACGGACGAGATTTAGTTCTGCATGTTTTAACTCACGAACTCACGAACTCGTGCCAAAAATCAGGCGGTTGTGTTTGCAACACACGAACGCACGAAGTCATGAACTTGTGCTGAAAATCCGGCGGCTTATGTTAACAACACACGAACTCACGAAGTCACGAACTCGTGCCAAAAATCAGGCGGTTGTGTTTGCAACACACGAACGCAAGAAATCACGAACTCGTGCTGAAAATCCGGCGGCTTATGTTGACAACACATGAACTCACGAAGTCACGAACTCGTGCCAAAATCAGGCGGTTGGGTTTGCAGCATATGAACACACGAACTCACGAACACACGATATCCACAAAATCATGTGGTTGTGTTTGCAGCATACGAACTCACGAACTCACGACTTCACGAACTCAGGATATTCCATGAAAAGAGGCGGTTGGGTTTGTTTGATAAAAGTAACCAACTCGCTAGAAGTGAAAAAATTAGGAGTTTCATGAGTTCGTGATTTGGAGCCAAAATTTCTTTACTATTTCTATATTTTCAAAGTGTACAAGTCACGTTCATGAGTCATAACCCTAACCGCCTGGCACTAAATCTCTTTCGTAAGAGCGGCACATACAAGTTGGCCTAGACCATTACACCTCTTGTTGATCAACAATGTTAAGTGCTCGGTTCCATTCCATGCATTGCGAGTGTGCACTGACTGTTGTATTGACTGCTGTTGTTATAGATGACTGGTTTGGTCTATATTCTATTTGGTTTTCTCTGGACAGTGACGTAACTTAACAGATGTATCCTTCGCCTTTCAATGCTCGTGTGTATACGCTAGCGCAGCGAGTAGATGCGCGCGTTATGTGCTGCTATTAGTAGAATACACTGTTACGTCACTGTCTCGTGTTGGCCAACTAGACTATATATTGTTTAGTTTATAATGGACACCCCTTTGAATTACTCGCGCATACCAGCACGCAAGCTATTCTTTGACAGGCAATTCGCACGCACATCGGCACGCAAGCTTTTGTTTGCTTGGACGCGATGACGTTACAGGTGACATCGCCTATTCCTTATATTATACGTGGGTACCCGCCCCCTGGCTTACTCATCGTTTGTGTTTTGCGCCTTTTGAATAAAAATTGTTGACGAGCTACGTGAAGGTGTAGACAGACCACGTACATGTATTGTATTTTGATACTCATGCAGATCCTGCAGCTGTGACCGTACCTGCTGTAATCGATGTACCAGCTGCGTACATGTGGACAAAGGATTTTAACGGTATGGTATTCATGAAAAATGTGACGACTGTATATGGTCACGCGTTATGAACTCGCCTCCCAATAGGGTGGTGCCGTTACATTTTTTAGCTTCATGCTGTCATTTTCCTCAAATATTTTTAAAACCACAAAAGCTATCTCAACAAATTTGGTATCATTTTAAAGCCCTAATAACAAGCTATCTGCCTGCAAAATGGCATTGGTATAGCTAATACAGAAAGGGAGATACAGCTGTTTGATGTTTGGGGACCAGGGGTGGTGCTGGAAGGGGTGTTTCTGGAAGGGGTGCCGCCTGTACAAACTCAATGGGGATAATCCCATGCTTTGTTCTTTTTACAATAACTAGTCATCCCCTAATGTTAAAAACACAATTTTGGTCCCATTTCAAAGGATACTTAGTAGTCATTAAGTATGTGGTTCAACAGACTTGTCAACTATTATTAACAACTAATTAATTATGGATAAGACAATGATCATCAGCTTTCTTCCTATTCGCTACACAGTCAACATGAATAATCAGCCTCAATTTACCGGATTTATAAAAATGACTATAACAGAAAAAGTTTTCAACCTATGATAGCAAAAGTATACATTTTTGGAAAGCTTGTAACTAGAGGAATTCAGAAATGCAGTTTATATCAGGGAAGGGTTCATCCTTAAACAAATATTTCTGAAAATTCTAAAAATATATAAAATAAAAATTTGAGATATTCACTAGCCGGTATAATTACCATACCGACGTAGTAACTTTGACAAATATATCTCATCTAATGGGTAATTTCATGAGGAATTCAAATATGTAAACAAAATAATGATAGGGATAGGTATACAAAATATATGGATCTCAAATTAAAAATTAAAAAACTCTGATATTTTCCGAACATTTCCGATCATACCATTTTAGTTCTTGGTCGTACTATAATTTTAATGACATATTTGGTTTTCTCATGCAATTTCCCTTCAGAAAATGTATACTTTTACTCCCTCAGGGGGGTATACAAGCAAATATAAATGTGTAAAGTTAAATTCATGTCGCGAAAGCCAAAATCCGTGTGTAACGCGAAAGGAGGCGAGCTTAAAACACATGACCATATATATATATATGCAGCGATGGAAATACCCACATGACTTTCCACCCGGGGTAGAGCGACCCGGGGTAGACCGACCCGGGGTTGATTAACCCTAAGTCGACCAACCCTGGGTGGACTACAATAGCGCCCTCACGGAATAAACCATAATACTGTTTAAAAAACACCTTGGAAACTATATTCATTCTAAATTATATTTTAAAAAACTCAGGGGGTTGGCTGTCGGGGATGTAAAAACAAGGATGGATCATTCTAAAACAACCCCGGGACTGTCCAGCCCCGGGACTGTCCAGCCCCGGGACTGTCCACCCAGGGACTGTTTCTAACCCTAAACCTAACCCTAGTCCACCCAGGGTTGGTCTACCCCGGGTCGCTCTACCCCGGGTGGAAAGTCAGAAACCCAAAACTTCCATGAAATTTGACCTGTTGATCTTATATACTTTTATCAACATTAACGCACTGTGTGTAGTGTGTACATGCAGTGTAGGACTTGACTGATTCCTTAATAGTACATACTGTATATGCTATACTTCAGAAGTAGAATGGTTATAACGATAGTGATAGTGATGAAAGACACGGATTTTGACGATGTACTTATACATTGTGAGTTATTTGCCCCTGCAGAAATTTCACAGCTGTATGCGGCTCTATGGATATTTTGCAATACCAGTTATAGTTGCAGCTGTGTGATTGGATATCAGGGTTGAGTGTCGTAGCCTCTGAACCAACCAAATCACAGTTTATTTGAAGTTTGGCGGGTCTAACCGCACACACTGCTTTGACACAGTTCCATATGTGCAAACGGTTATCCATGATGCGACCTTGTTAGCAATTATGTTAGAGTACATTATTATCTCTAGAAGGCGCCCGCAAATGGGGAAAGTCAATGAATGGCATAGTCAAATAATGGGAATGAGAAAGTGGTTACAGTGAGATTGCTATTAGCGCTATTAGCGCTATTACTTTAGCGCTTACAACGCTAATCAAGTGCAATTAGCGCTATTACTATTAGCGCTAATTGCGCGACTCCTAGACTTGGTTCATCTTCAGAAATTGCACTTTAGCGATTACAACGCTAGGAACACGGGATATCGCGCTAATTGTGCTACAAACTAATGTGTTTTTAGCGCATTAGCGCACATTTGTTATGAAAAACATTTGTGATTTATTGTTATATTTAGAATGTTCAGCAGCTGTGATTGGCGCATTTGTTCATCCCACCATTCCAAGTCGTTGTTATTATTTGACGCCTGAGACAGCAACTGGATTGAATATTGCTTATCATAAGCAGTCCTGTAATTCCGTAGGTGGCTCGCCTTTGAATATTGAAGACAGCGTAACAAACACATTCATTCAGGAGAAATTCAGTGTATATGAGTCATTGAGGTAAGCTGTTGGCCCTAATATTGAGTTTAATTAAAGGAGTGATGGTCCGAGCGATTTTTACCTCTACATCGTATAAACCCCCATAAACAATCATGAAAATGTTATCATATGCAGCTCATACATAGCCAGAAGGAACGATACCAATGTTGAGTCGTTTCGCAAATAAATGACTCGAACCGTCGACCTTGGAATGCATTAGTCTTACCGCTGAGCACTGATGGTAGCATCGTTCTGATAAAACATGCCTTGCTTGCGATGAGTGACCACCAGATCCTCAAACGCTATAAGCCTCGCCAGCTCACCTCTGTGCAGTGGCTACAGGGTGCTTATTTCTAAAGGTCACCGGTTCCAGTCCATGGGTTCACTGTTCCAGTGCTCCAGTTCCATCCTGGGAAAAGAACGAAACTCCATTCTGGAATACCCGGACACCCGTGTTATCTTTATCGCAATAGATCGGATGATTATCCCACATTTAGAACTGTAGTGCAATCTTTTATTATGATAGCATACTGAATTGTAATTATAACGGCTATTGTATCCCATTTCACACAGCGATTGTCTTTGGATGAGTCAAAATGACGAGACAACTGAAAAAGTCTGGACATCTCGCGATCAATCGAATTGCAATGGTGTGTTCTTAAACTTTGCCGAGAATGAACCAAATTCTGATACTTACGAGAATTGCGTGATGATGCAAAAGAACGGATTATGGTATGATATGATCTGTGACCATACCTGCAACATCGCATGCCAATTCGAAATAACCCGTGAGTGTTAGATATATTTTACTCATTTCATTGACAGTGTGGAATCACCAAATAGATGCCATTCAATACCTGAGAGTACGGGGATGAAGCAATTATCATAAGGGAAATAAAATATATTTGGAAGATGATGCAATAAGCGCCATCGGTAACAGTTATTTCAAGTGAAATAGACTCCCTAGTTTAAATCAACGTAATCTTAAATCATTTATTATGCAATGCAAATATATCGTGCCTACCACAGACTTTGGGGCACTCAATATTTATAACCTCTACACTCCATACATGATTATGATCACTACCATTCTCGCACTAAGGCGAGGTATCCATACTGGATGGCAACATGTTGGGCATGAACAAGAGTAGGCCATACACAACACGATTTGTGATCTTACAGGCAATCACACGCATAATCGTTTAGAATGGGTTTTGAAAACCAGATATATGCATCAGTAAGCTGACCGATTGATCGATACATCAGTAAGCTGAACGATTGATTGATCCATGTGAAATCGTAACACTTAATTACTCAAATTTAGCAAATACTTGAAACAAGATATTACAGAAGCGGTGCCCTTGACAATAATTGAATCCTATGATTGATTTAACTGTAAATATTTCCCCAAAATTCCTATGCACAACTTTAATTACACACACACAATATCAAATTTGGCATCATTTTTTTCTTCTACGGTGTGGACACCTCGCCTAAAGTGCTTATAATATGCTAGGAAAATGATATAGTGATTTATAGTGATAATATATAATATGCGAGTAAACTAATATAGTGATTTTGGCAATTTACTTTACGCCCCCAAAATTTAGGATGAACCGTACACCATTATCGGTCGTTAATACTACAAAAATCTCAATGTTAGTTGAATTTTATATTTACACGACCTTACAGCCATTTTAGTCGTTGAAACAAAAATCTCAAATTATTGCGAATTTGACTCCATTTGACCAGTACACACTAATAATAATACTTCATTCTCAAAACGAATCTTTGGAATTGAAAAAAAAAATCCTACTATAGAAACATCTCAATTTGTATCGAAAGGAGAAACAATCATTGCTCCGGATGTGATATCCCACAGTGCATTGGTGTTTACCCTTTATTGCGTGCCTTGCAAATTAAAGCCTCCTCAAAAATTAACCCGCTTGCTCAAAATGTCACGATTGATAGTGTGAGTTACTCTGTACTGAACGTCATTCTCGAGGATCATTCACTAGTTGTGTCACTGTTTGCCAACGATTGTTGCTAAACCTCAATTTTGTCTTTTACAGCTATTTTGACAGAGATTTCCCAGCCCCTGACTGCACTTGCTGCTACTACCTTAGCTGCTACTACCTTACGTATAACAACAGGTAAAAAGGCACAACAAGTTATTTGGTATCGGGAAGCGCCCTCAATTTATTTAAAACAAATTTGGGGTTTTGTGCTTTTTAAAAGCTTTCTATCAGGCGCAGATCTAGGGGTGGGGGCGCCCACTGGTAAAAGAAAAGAGAGTGGGAGAGGAAAGGGGGAAGAGGGTGAGAAAGGGAGAAAGAGCCTTTAATTGAGTGAATAAAATAACGTTGTATGTCGTGATATATATATGTAGGCCTATACACAGGCCCGTCGCAACCGAGCCGCCCCGGCCGCCCATGGCTGCCGGTGGCCGCCCCACTTTTTTGCAAAGAAAGAAAAAAAGAAGAAGGGAAAAAGAAAAGAAACGGGGGAAAGGGACTTTATAAAAAAATAAAGAAAACACTGATCAGTTCAACTTATCGTCAATTGGTGCTCCATTGTAGACAGAGAGGGATTTCTATAAATTTCGTGACGTATACGTAGCTAGCAATTAATATCAAGAAATACAATTTCTTACTTTGAATGGTCGGGATTATGATTCCATGTTATGATGAAATTGAAAGTTGAGCCCTGATTCTTCACATGATGCCATTTAATACTTATTGTGTCCATACTCTAACAGTACTTATTTACAGTAAATGGGTCCCCGGCGCTTTTTTAACCTTTCGGATTTGCGTTATTACGGCCCGATATGATTTGGTTTTAAAAAGATGAATTTCTGCCAAAAACATAGTCCGACGTCAGAAAAATAACTTGATATAGCTGGAATGGTTCCTTCTAAAGGTATTCCAATAAACTGCGCATGCCAATTATCATTTATACATTTCTGCACGTGGAGTTTTCCATCACCAGTTGATCTCAGTTGAAAATTCCCTTAGCGTTACAGTGCCGATAATGAGCTAATTGATATTCATGAGGTGATTTACTACAGCGATTTTACTGGAATTTTGACTTGCTCGATAAAATCATGAATTGTAATGCTTTTAAATCATGAATCTGAATAGGAAACATGAATTTATTGGTATAAAATGTACAATGAACACAATGAAATGGTAACTGGGTCTGATGGTTTAATACTTTGTCGACAACACAGTGATAACTTGCAAGCTTCCAGAGGGGGAAATACTTATGCGCGGCAGTGTAACTGTTAATGGTCATGATGGTGCTCTCAAAGTTTAAATTTATAATGCAAACAAATACATACTTTTATTTCTAAGGTTGTCCACCCACTTCGGTCGCGCATGGCAATAAGTGTTACGGGGTTTACACAGTGAACACCTCATCAGACAACATGAACAGTTTTGGAAACGCATATTCTTTCTGTAGAGCATTGGTACCCGCCGCCGGTGAACTTGTTTTACCCGTAGATGTGATTGAGAATGACTTTGTGCAGAGTCTGGCGACATTAACGCAGTAAGTTCTGTCAAATTCTTTGTCTCAGTCCACGTCACAGTCTATGTTGATTAATTGACGAAAATGTGAAAGTGTAATACACTTACAGTAACAACTTTTCTCGGTTGATTTGTTACAAGCGAGAGGTCATCATTTCAGAATGTATGCAGAGTGGGTCTTACAAGATATAACACTTATAGAACCAATATTATATTTATATTGAGAACAAGACAAAAATCGCTTTTCTAATGTAAAACGGTTAGGTATATAGTTGTATAGCTATTACTATCATACGCCAGCTGAGGAGGTGTTCTGTTTGTCACGTATAGTTATTATAAATATTTAAAATATAAGAACGCCTTCTACTCATTTTTATTTTAAAAAGAGTTGACAACAGACAGCTTTTTGATTGACCCATTATCATAATAAAACGATGTTATTATTTGAGAATCTATGACACCAGTGCGTCGTTAGTTGATAAAGTGTTGGGTAAAATTTATTGTTTTACAGTAACAAACTCTAAATCTTGAAAAACGGTGACTGCAAATAAGCATGCTATTTTTATTCATTTTTAAACAACAGAATTGCTCAGTTTTGGCTTCGAATTGAGGGTTCAAGCGACGGTACTTTCACGGTGTACGACGGTACTCAATCCGTTTCTTTACCTTACATGAACTGGGATCCACAGATTGATCTACCGAGCTCTGTCATGCAACCCTATAATTCCTACGCGATGAATGTGAATAGCGGAAAATGGCAGGCAGTGTTTTCGGCGCAGACACTTGGAGTGATTTGTGAATTTGGTAAATACTAAATGCTGCATGCATTCAATGTAGACATAAACATTATTCTCTCTTCACAATATCAATGCGAATTTGCAACAAATATTATAATAATACTATAATAATAGTAATAATAATAATATAATACAGAAGTACCTATATCAGCACAAAACTATCCTTAAGGCGACAGAGAACAATGCGTTTTACTCCGTCTTTTGTTCGTTAGGGCGAAATCTATTGTTTAAAATTACGTTAAGGCGAAATTTTAAGGAAACGAATTTTGCCTTAAGGGCCAAAAAAGGATGATTATTATTACATTAGTAAGTCGGTACCACGCGCGTCCAAAGAACTTTACTTTTCATCAGGAGATAGAAAACCCCGCGCACAAACATTCACTTATGTAAGCCGCTTGAGACATCTTAGGCCGCGCTGCAAAAACAAGTACGTATGGTTCATACGTAAGTGACTTGTACGTAACACTTATACGATACTGATCAAAGGAATATTTTGCATCACGATATATACAAGCCACCATTCAAATTAAATTGAACCCAATTCAAGTATTTCAAATATCATTATGAAATATTTGCATTGGTCTCATTTCAGTTTTCATTGGTGTTTGTACGTATGGTGATCATGCAACATACGGTCCCCTTCTTCTTCTTCTTCCGATAAAATGCAGAAATTTAACCTTTATTGCGTGCCTTGCAAATAAAAGCCTCCTCCAAAATTAATCCGCTTGCTCAAAATGTCACGATTGATATTGTGAGTTACTCTGTACTAAACTTTATTCTCGAGGATTATTCACTAGTTGTGTCACTGTTTACCAACGATTGTTGCTAAACCTCAATTTTGTCTTTTACAGCCATTTTGACAGAGACTCCGACTACAATTGCTGCTACTACCTTAGCTGCTACTACCTTAGCTGCAACTACCTTAGCTGCTACTACCTTAGCTGCTACTACCTTACGTATACCAACAGGTAAAAAGGCACAATAAGTTATTTGGTATCGGGAAGCGCCCTCAATTTATTTAAAACAAATTTGGGGTTTTGTGCTTTTTAAAAGCTTTCTATCAGGCGCAGATCTAGGGGTGGGGGCGCCCACTGGTAAAAGAAAAGAGAGTGGGAGAGGAAAGGGGGAAGAGGGTGAGAAAGGGAGAAAGAGCCTTTAATTGAGTGAATAAAATAACGTTGTATGTCGTGATATATATATGTAGGCCTATACACAGGCCCGTCGCAACCGAGCCGCCCCGGCCGCCCATGGCTGCCGGTGGCCGCCCCACTTTTTTGCAAAGAAAGAAAAAAAGAAGAAGGGAAAAAGAAAAGAAACGGGGGAAAGGGACTTTATAAAAAAATAAAGAAAACACTGATCAGTTCAACTTATCGTCAATTGGTGCTCCATTGTAGACAGAGAGGGATTTCTATAAATTTCGTGACGTATACGTAGCTAGCAATTAATATCAAGAAATACAATTTCTTACTTTGAATGGTCGGGATTATGATTCCATGTTATGATGAAATTGAAAGTTGAGCCCTGATTCTTCACATGATGCCATTTAATACTTATTGTGTCCATACTCTAACAGTACTTATTTACAGTAAATGGGTCCCCGGCGCTTTTTTAACCTTTCGGATTTGCGTTATTACGGCCCGATATGATTTGGTTTTAAAAAGATGAATTTCTGCCAAAAACATAGTCCGACGTCAGAAAAATAACTTGATATAGCTGGAATGGTTCCTTCTAAAGGTATTCCAATAAACTGCGCATGCCAATTATCATTTATACATTTCTGCACGTGGAGTTTTCCATCACCAGTTGATCTCAGTTGAAAATTCCCATAGCGTTACAGTGCCGATAATGAGCTAATTGATATTCATGAGGTGATTTACTACAGCGATTTTACTGGAATTTTGACTTGCTCGATAAAATCATGAATTGTAATGCTTTTAAATCATGAATCTGAATAGGAAACATGAATTTATTGGTATAAAATGTACAATGAACACAATGAAATGGTAACTGGGTCTGATGGTTTAATACTTTGTCGACAACACAGTGATAACTTGCAAGCTTCCAGAGGGGGAAATACTTATGCGCGGCAGTGTAACTGTTAATGGTCATGATGGTGCTCTCAAAGTTTAAATTTATAATGCAAACAAATACATACTTTTATTTCTAAGGTTGTCCACCCACTTCGGTCGCGCATGGCAATAAGTGTTACGGGGTTTACACAGTGAACACCTCATCAGACAACATGAACAGTTTTGGAAACGCATATTCTTTCTGTAGAGCATTGGTACCCGCCGCCGGTGAACTTGTTTTACCCGTAGATGTGATTGAGAATGACTTTGTGCAGAGTCTGGCGACATTAACGCAGTAAGTTCTGTCAAATTCTTTGTCTCAGTCCACGTCACAGTCTATGTTGATTAATTGACGAAAATGTGAAAGTGTAATACACTTACAGTAACAACTTTTCTCGGTTGATTTGTTACAAGCGAGAGGTCATCATTTCAGAATGTATGCAGAGTGGGTCTTACAAGATATAACACTTATAGAACCAATATTATATTTATATTGAGAACAAGACAAAAATCGCTTTTCTAATGTAAAACGGTTAGGTATATAGTTGTATAGCTATTACTATCATACGCCAGCTGAGGAGGTGTTCTGTTTGTCACGTATAGTTATTATAAATATTTAAAATATAAGAACGACTTCTACTCATTTTTATTTAAAAAAGAGTTGACAACAGACAGCTTTTTGATTGACCCATTATCATAATAAAACGATGTTATTATTTGAGAATCTATGACACCAGTGCGTCGTTAGTTGATAAAGTGTTGGGTAAAATTTATTGTTTTACAGTAACAAACTCTAAATCTTGAAAAACGGTGACTGCAAATAAGCATGCTATTTTTATTCATTTTTAAACAACAGAATTGCTCAGTTTTGGCTTCGAATTGAGGGTTCAAGCGACGGTACTTTCACGGTGTACGACGGTACTCAATCCGTTTCTTTACCTTACATGAACTGGGATCCACAGATTGATCTACCGAGCTCTGTCATGCAACCCTATAATTCCTACGCGATGAATGTGAATAGCGGAAAATGGCAGGCAGTGTTTTCGGCGCAGACACTTGGAGTGATTTGTGAATTTGGTAAATACTAAATGCTGCATGCATTCAATGTAGACATAAACATTATTCTCTCTTCACAATATCAATGCGAATTTGCAACAAATATTATAATAATACTATAATAATAGTAATAATAATAATATAATACAGAAGTACCTATATCAGCACAAAACTATCCTTAAGGCGACAGAGAACAATGCGTTTTACTCCGTCTTTTGTTCGTTAGGGCGAAATCTATTGTTTAAAATTACGTTAAGGCGAAATTTTAAGGAAACGAATTTTGCCTTAAGGGCCAAAAAAGGATGATTATTATTACATTAGTAAGTCGGTACCACGCGCGTCCAAAGAACTTTACTTTTCATCAGGAGATAGAAAACCCCGCGCACAAACATTCACTTATGTAAGCCGCTTGAGACATCTTAGGCCGCGCTGCAAAAACAAGTACGTATGGTTCATACGTAAGTGACTTGTACGTAACACTTATACGATACTGATCAAAGGAATATTTTGCATCACGATATATACAAGCCACCATTCAAATTAAATACAATACAATACAATACAGAAAGCATTAATTGCGCCATTTCCAAAAGGCTCAGAGCGCTTACAAGATAAAACCTTAAAATTACAACTTAAACTACAAAATGTGAGTGTAACATGAGCATAGTACGTACAATATATTATAGCAATTACAAAATAGATTAGAAACAAAATATAAACAGAAAAACTGTTTAAGGGAACAAATGAGTTTTAAGAGCTTTTTTGAACACACTTGTAGATGATGATTGTCTAATACAGATAGGTAGCTTATTCCACTCTTTTGACGCACAAACTGTGAAAGTTCTATCACCAGCTAGAACTCTAGTGATAGGGTATTGAAGACGTAGATAGTCATTAGAAGATCGGAGTGGTCTCTTTGGAACATATAATGATAAACAATTTGACAAGTAGATTGGTCCTTGGTTATGAAGACATTTATAAACACACAGAAGTAATTTAAAGATGATCCTTTGGCGTATTGGAAGCCAATGCAGTGATTTTAAAAGTGGTCCAGGCGAATGTTTTCGGTCGACTTCAAATACAAGACGTGCAGCCCAGTTTTGCAAACGTTGCAGGCGAATGATGTAAGTAGATGGTAGCGAAGAGAGAAGGCCATTACAATAATCGAGACGTGAGAGTATCAATGAACGTACAGCATGTTGACATGTAGGTTGATCAATATATTTCCTGATTCTGCCGATATTTCGTAAATGGAAAGTAACCGTTTTGCTGACATTTGTGATATGTGATGACATGGTCATTTGTGAATCAAAGAAGGCGCCTAAATTCCTTACGGTCTTCACAGGTTGAATGTTTTCATTTCCAATAGAAAGAGTTATATCAGATGGCAGATGGTGTTTGCGATTGTATGTAGATGCGGCAATAAAGAACTCTGTTTTGCTATCATTTATCTTTAATTTGTTTGCAGTCATCCAGTTCTTAATATCAAATATACACTTTTGGAGTCGAGTTATTGCACTGTTAAGGTCACCCGGCACTTTGGGATCTAATGATATGTATAACTGCGTATCATCGGCATACTTATGATGAGACACATTATGATGATTTGCAATGTCACCAACTGGAAGGGTATAAACAGAATATCCAACAGGTCCGACTACAGAGCCTTGTGGCAAACCAAACTGCGAGATGATTGGATCTGATAGTTCACCAGCTATATCCACTTGGGTAGACCAATCATTTAGATAGGAACGAAACCAATTTAATGCAGTTCCTTTGACACAAATCCGTTCAGAAAGACGTGAAATTAAAATGTCGTGGTCAATCGTGTCAAATGCAGCTGATAAGTCTAATAACACAAGAAGAACAGCTCTATTAGCATCTAGTGAAAACATGATGTCATTTTTCACTTTTAGAAGTGCTGATTCAGTACTGTGTAGTGCTCTGTATGCAGATTGGTAAGGGTCTGCAAGATTGTTCAAATCCATATGTTCTGTGAGACGTGAACATGCGATCTTTTCAATTAATTTACCAACAAAAGTTATATTGGCAACAAATTGAACCCAATTCAAGTATTTCAAATATCATTATGAAATATTTGCATTGGTCTCATTTCAGTTTTCATTGGTGTTTGTACGTATGGTGATCATGCAACATACGGTCCCCTTCTTCTTCTTCTTCCGATAAAATGCAGAAATTTAACCTTTATTGCGTGCCTTGCAAATAAAAGCCTCCTCCAAAATTAATCCGCTTGCTCAAAATGTCACGATTGATATTGTGAGTTACTCTGTACTAAACTTTATTCTCGAGGATTATTCACTAGTTGTGTCACTGTTTACCAACGATTGTTGCTAAACCTCAATTTTGTCTTTTACAGCCATTTTGACAGAGACTCCGACTACAATTGCTGCTACTACCTTAGCTGCTACTACCTTAGCTGCTACTACCTTAGCTGCAACTACCTTAGCTGCTACTACCTTAGCTGCTACTACCTTACGTATACCAACAGGTAAAAAGGCACAATAAGTTATTTGGTATCGGGAAGCGCCCTCAATTTATTTAAAACAAATTTGGGGTTTTGTGCTTTTAAACGCTTTCTATGTAGTTATAGGCAAGAATGAACCAGCTAGACTTTGTTATTGCACAATGTTTGCATCAAATTAGACCTGTGCTTAGAAACTATTCACAGATACCATTCTCTTTCTTTTATTATTCATTCATGGTATAGTTTATTGTCATCGCAGCCATCCGGCTGAATTGGCACAATATTACAAATTACAAGATACACAAAATTACATTAAAATGCAAGATATACAATAATAGTAGACTTTAAAAACAATGATATCATAAAACCAAACCAAACCCCCTACATACACCACACATTCCACCCGAAATACAACAATTACCCCCCCCCCCCCCCTCCAACACCCCCCCCCCCACACCACCCACACCCCACCCCACCCCACCCCACCGCGATATTGCACATAAAACTTATTACACTTACATGATCATCTGACTGACACCATACATAACAGAAAACACACATGGGAATAACCTACTCCCAAGCTTAAAAGCACGATAATAATAGTATTGCACTTAGAAACACCAATATATTGGACATTCTAAGTAGTTGGGCACGTGACCGATAACATGGCCTATCTATCCTCCAAATCTGGTAAAAAAAACCCTTTATTGAATCAAAAGTTATGTCCAAAAAACCGGAATACAGATGATTTTTATAAACAAATGATTCAGACAATCACGGTCATAATTAGTTGGAACATCCTGATAATAATTACCCTTTCATGCGTTCCCGTTTTCGCACAATTTACACTATTGAAACAATGCTGCCTTTGAAGGAAAGTCTTTCCTCAACATAAATAACTCCCCCACCCCACTGGGCAATTTTGACCCCTTCCAGTATCCCGTAACCCGAAAATCGTGTTTCAACATTGATTCAGGGAGAGATAGGGAGTTTTTAAACACATATATAAAGTGTTCCAACAATATTGGCCGGGATTGCAGCTCTTAACTTGAAACTCCGAATGTTTTCAGACCCTTGAAACCGATATGACCCGCGAATGAAGCCAAGAAAACAGGGGTGTGTTGAGCCGGATACGCACGGCTGAACAACAATGCAAAAAACGCGGGTTGGCAGCTCCTAAATTTTAATTGGTCCAGAGGAATCAAGACAAAGGCCGTCTGAAAAGCCAGGGGGGAAATGCACTGGCAATCCTAGTGCTTGAGCAACTCAGAATCATGTTAGACAGAATAATTCTTCAACTGTTTGCAAACTGTTGTTGTTAAACCTTAATTTTGTCTCTCACAGCCATTCCAACAGAGAGTCTCCTAACTACAATTGCTGCTACTACATTACGTATGCAGACAGAGAAGACTACATTGCTATCAACAGGTAAAAAGACACAACTAGTTACTTTGTATCGCGAAGCGCCCTCAATTTATTTAACAGATATTCAGTGTTTTGAAAACCCTATTACAGCAAGAATGCTTGCAGCCAATTTAATTTAATTCAGTCTTAAAACTATTTCGTGAGCATTCAGCAGTCATTCGATACTCAACATGTTAATGTTGTCATTGTTGTAACCCTTTTTGATGTATGGCGAATATACATCCGACTGCACATTGTTTGTATCCAAAGTACGCCTCATGTATCGTATACCCAAATAGTTAGAACTACGCCCTTAACTTGTGTGTCAGTCATACTTCGAAAAGGCTAATTGTTTCATTTAGTACACAGCAAATCTCATTGTTTCCTACAGTACAGGTAACTGTTTTATCCCTTTTTATCCCTTGCATGTTAATTAGCTGGACTTAGTCATTTTTTGACGATTTTCAGAGTTGCGATTATGAATTTTGAATAAAATGGCATATTCTGGAGTCTGCTGTACAAATATGAAATAAATATCATGTCTGATTTTAATAGAAATGGATAAACCTATGGCCAGTATCTTGCATCTGTGTTTTGTAGCTACTGTATGTACATAGTTTTATAATTAGAAGGGTGTAAACTTGCTAAAATGTCAGTTTTCACCTTGAATGGCACTTTTTGGCAGATTTCCAGTCATATTCTCCAATAATCAATGGACAACATCTTGAGAGCCGTACAACCTTTTTGCATGATTTTTTTACCAAATTTCTACTTTTGCAATTAACTACAACATGAGACTAATTTTGTACACTTTCAGTGCATTTGAATTTTTTGGGTGCTATACCTACTAATATGTACGTCCGCAACAGATAAACATCGGTCAATTTTAACTTAAAGATAAAGGTGCTGATAACTTTCTCTGTGTGTTTTCTTTAGGTTTGTCCCTATTACAAACAAAACAATATCAGAGAACTTTTGATAAGATGCAGGTGTACTGAAAAAATCACTTTCTCTGCGTACGTCCGCAACGGAGGGTTTTCACACCATATCTCATTAACCGAAAATGGTACAGCAAAGGAATTTTCAGGTTTTATACTCCTACTAGAGCTACTTGAAACCCAGGTGTTAACAATCAAGTAACTGGTATAGTTTAGATTTTGCAAGCCCTCAAATTGTCTGAAATGTACGTCCGCAACTACGGAATTGCCCATTTGGTAAATCCAATAGCCGCGTGGAAAGTGCTAAAGGAACGGGCTACCCAGAGCAGGTTTTCTCCTATAACGTCAATGTACGGCAAATAATGTTAATGATGACTGATAAGGACGAGATACCAAGATCAAAGACTTTAATTCGCCCATTTGATTGTAACAAATTGTGTGCTAGACAAAATTGCAACATAAACCATTTTTGATGAAATTGTTTCAAAATGCCCTTCCGAATATTATATTAAAAATCGATAACATTTGAAGTTGGGGGAAAATGCTAATTTGCATAACAATAATGGGTACATTTAGTCATATTAGTCGGATTACCGTGCACCCCACCATCAAGGACTCCTCCAAACCAACTTTCTTGACTCTTTTCATGGTCCTAAAACAATATTCAGGATGTTACTAAAAATAATTTCGTGTTATTCAAGATGGCGTCCGAAATGGCCGTTGTAAAAATAGTCTATAAGAGTATACATTGCATCACATTCAATAAATCTGTACGTATTTGGCAGTGTTTAAAGACGTTTAGTTTGATTCCATAGCCCCCTCATTTACACAATCAATCGCACTAACAAATGTGAGTGAACATCATGTTTTAACAATTTGACTCTGTGGATTGAAGGGAGGATTGAATATCCTATTAGCTTATACTATTTACGGAAAAAACGTTATCTGAAAATCATATTTGTAAACTGTACATATTAGCAGATTAGTTAAGAGACCAGGTTACTTTTATACTAGACCTTGTATTGAAATTCTCATTTATTTTTATCTTTTTATGTACATTATGTTATTCAGCTCCTATATGTGACTGCCTAAACAACGGGTTATGTTTTGGAAATGAGACTATTTCATGCCTCTGCCCGATACAGTGGGATGGAGTGCTATGCGAGGAAGGTAAATGATACTTGCATAAATTGTTACGATCAAAACCGATGTGAAGTAGGCTGTATTGAGCCCAGTTTATTACATCATGCATTTAATTTTAAAATCAATTTTACTTGATTTTGGATTTCACTAACCCATGTAATACATGTAAAAATTCAATGTTGGGTATATATCTTGTCAATACTTTGAATTAATATTTATGGCACGTAGATTTTTCTCCTACTAATATATTAAGAGGTCAATGACTGCGTATCAGTTGTTTTGAGATATTCAGAAAATTCTACGAGTAAATCAGGGAATAGGGAGTGTACCTTGTATTTTGAGGTGATGTAGGGGACGGGAAGTGTACCTTGGATTTTGAGGTGATGCAGGAAACAGAAAATGTACCTTGTAATTATGGTAACTATGCGAAAGGGAAGTGTACCTTTTATTTTGACGTGATGCAAGGGACGGAAAGTGTACCTTGTATTTAAGGTAACGAGGGAAAAGGGAAGTGTAATTTGTATTTTGACGTGATGCAAGTAACGGAAAGTGTACCTTGTATTTAAGGTAACTATGAGAAATGGAAGTGTACTTTGTATTTTGACGTGATGCCAGGAAAGGAAAGTGTACCTTGTATTTAAGGTAATTATGGGAAATGGAAGTGTACCTTTTATTTTGACGTGATGCCAGGAACGGAAAGTGTACCTTGTAATTATGGTAACTATGGGAAATGGAAGTGTACTTTGTATTTTGACGTGATGCCAGGAAAGGAAAGTGTACCTTGTATTTAAGGTAACTATGGGAAAAGGGAAGTGTACTTTGTATTTTGAGGTGATGCAGGGAATAGAAAGTGTACTTTGTATTTAAGGTAACGAGGGGAAAGGGAAGGGTATCATTTATTTTGTCCTGATTCAAGGAACAGAAGGTGTACCTTGTATTTAAGGTAACGATTGGAACGGGAGGTGTATTTTGAGGTGATGCAGGAAACATGAGGTGTGCCTTGTATTTTGAGATGATACAGGGAACGGAAAGTGCACATTGTATTTCAGGTAACGATAATAACGGGAGGTGTACTTTGCATTTTGAGGTGATACATGGAACATGAGTTGAACCTTGTATTTTGAGGCGATACAGCTAGGAACGGGGAGTGTAACATGTATGTAAGGTGATACAGGGAACGGGAAGTGCACCTTGTATAATGTAACGAGGGGAACGGGAAGTATACCTTGTATTTTGAGATGATGCAGGGAACGGGAAGTGTACCTTGTATAGTGTAACGAGGCGAACGGGAAGTATACCTTGTATTTTGAGGTGATGCAGGGGACGGGAAGTGTACCTTGTATTTTTAGGTGACGCAAGGAACAGGAAGTATACCATGTATTCACGTTGATGTAGAGAACGGTAAGTGTACATTGTATTTACGGCGATGCACATTCATGAGCATTTGATTTGGTCGCACTAAACATGTTTATTCATGAGTTTATAAATATTATTAAACCATTTGTAGATAAGACCGACCTCGCAGTTCCATTCGGTATGACATCTAGACAAATATCAGATTCGCAATTATTGGCCAGTAGCTTCGTACAAAGCCATGACGCAACAGAGGGTCGACTTGAACTGGGCTCTGGGTGGATTCCCAATAGCGATGATGCAAGTCCCTTTTTTGGGACACGTTTTCCAGGAGACGTGAATTTCACAGGGTTTGTGATAGCGGGCGAGGTACGAATTTTGTTGTGATATAAATCGAGTCTAACTAATATTAATCCAAAGAAACCGCATGCATATCAAACTGTCATTGTCAGAAGACGATCGTGACAAGGTGACCCCAAAAATGCATTTTGTATTGGATTAACACACGTTATTCGAGATTTACATAAATGATTTCCAACCTTATACATTTCATCTGAAAACTAACCCAACCCACGGGTAGTTATGCCGCAGACGGGCTGCGGTCCACGTCCTACTCTTATGTCGCCAACATAACTGTAGTATTGATCTGAGAATATGGGAAATATACACTGGTTTTCAATTTATCTACACCTTGCATGCATGGAAAATGATATATATATTGAGATACACTTTCTGTACTATTTTCAATATAAATGCAACCTTTTTTCTTGCAGTTTGCATCATTTTCACTTTACTTTGAAGGGTCATCAGGGCAAGATGAAACGATTGAGGTAAATCGAAAAGTATTTATTCATTGTTGACAAGCGTGATGATGTATTTTCTCTTTATAGTGCTAATAAGTGTCTGAATACGTTTCTTCAAGATTCATAAACCCTTTAAAATTCAAGGCAAATATAAGACAAACAAGTAAAACAACAATAACAACAAACACCACACCCGTTTTCCTATTTTAGGATCATGACAATTGACGTAATAGAAGTGATAGGATTTGGGAATTGTTTAACACTAACGATATTTTAATTACTGTTTTAGACCAGGAAGACGTTAACTCTAACGATATTTTATTCACAGTTTTAGTATAAAACATAACATTTCTAGAAGTCAATTTCCCTAATCCGAACCAAACTTGGTCTTCCATCTCGTACTGGTAAAGTAAAGACTCTATATCAAGAATTTCCATTACCGTTATCAATATTGATGTTAAAGCTGTATGAAAATAAAACTATTTAGCGGAAGTTTACTAAATTGAATGATATCAATTGCATTTTGTATACTACAGATTTTCAACGATCCAACTGCAGATATGGAGTCTAAGTCTCGGGTGTTAAAGTTGGTATTAGACCAACCTCTGATCACCAATTACATCAAGTTTCAACAATCGGATGGTTATAAAATCAATATGACCTTTGAACTCTTGGGATACGTTCTAACAGGTAAAGCGAAACATTATAAATATATTCAAAATAGTGTGTTGAAATGCGAATTTGGAAACGACACGGATGTTCATTAAATGGAGCTAATCATGGCTTAACTTTGTTGTTTTGTGGCAAATCTGGTACAAAATTATGCTGAAAAGATTCATCCATTATGTCCATCTAGTTTGTTTGGTCAACAAAATAATCGGAAGTCACTCTATACGACGTAAGCATTGTAAGCAATGTTTGTTGAGGTCCTTATGACCCGTTGTTGCTGTTCACGTGTCGTTGCCATCTTTAGGAAACAACGATGTACAATAAATCAAATTGTTGTTTGTGTATAATGATAACATACATTATCTTTACATTAAAATCACACAAATGATATAAGTATGATCTTAACATTTTATTTGCAGTTTGTAATGAGAATCCGTGTCAAAACGGCGGGCTTTGTATCACATACGGCAATGATAAAGTCTGTGTGTGTCCAATCCCAAAATGGAGCGGAGAATTTTGCGACCAAGGTACATCGCACGTTTTACTTTGAATTACGTTTTTTACTGTATTATTAATATTCTTTTAAAACCCGAAAATAATAATTATATATAAAAGTAAGCTAGCTATCTATACACAAACTGTTTGGCTTCCCCCGTGTTTTCGGGTGACATGACCAATACTATGAGAATTGTTTTTATTCGTATTAGATATGACTACTAAGACCTCAGCGATGGGTTTGGAATCCGGGGAAATACTGGATAGCCAATTGGCAGTCAGCAGCGTGGCATCTGAAACTACTCATGGTGCGACTGATAGTCGTCTAGGTGTTGGGTCTGGATGGATACCGGCTTATAATGATACCGATCCATCGATTACTGTAAATTTTATGAAGGTGGCGCATGTAATGGGGATCATCATCCACGGAAAGGTCAGGAAGAAATATCATGTTTTATACAAATTAGTTGGACAAATATGTGTCAGTTTTTGATAGAATCTTTGTGAGCTGTTCAAATAAAGCTTTAAAAGTATCGAAACGTTAAGACACCCTTGTACTTAGATCTGATTATAGATCATCTGACTGCTCCAATACAGTGTCCAGAGCGAGGTACACAGTCAGTGACCAGAGTAACCAGCTAACATAGCTAGGTTAATTTCATGCCCATAGGTCACAGTAGTGGTCAGTAATACTGTATGGTCATGTAAGCTATTTATTAAGCAGATCAGGAGATGTATGAATACATGTAACTGGCACTGTTACTTTAGCTGTACTCATACGGATACTGGGCATATGATGCC
The DNA here is from genome assembly GCA_035610835.1 of Ophiura sarsii. Lineage (NCBI taxonomy): Eukaryota > Metazoa > Echinodermata > Ophiuroidea > Amphilepidida > Ophiuridae > Ophiura > Ophiura sarsii. Next base: position 71,893,904 of record CM069450.1, on the reverse strand, counting down.
CGTACAGGTACTGTCGAAAAAGTAACCAATATGCGGGCATAACAAGCGGCTGTGTACACGTGATTTGAAACTATTTGATGGATATCTGTAAATACTTTTTAAACCAGTACAAGACGAAGATTTTGGCATATCGTGTCCGTCACCATCTGTAAAAGGGGTGCATCAATATATGAACGTTCTCTCTCTGTTTGTATCAAGGTATCAACAAGACGTATCGTCAATTGTACACTTCTTTAATTACTAATCAATCATTGTACAGTTTCAGTCAATGTCATTTTCTTTCGACGAAGAAGTTTTGCTGCTAGATAACAACGGTAACAAAACAGAGGTAATGAAGAAGTCTTTTTTAAAATACGTAAGGTTATAGAACAAAATAGGCACAATAATGTCACATCAGCGATATGCTAATTAGAGGGTGTTGCCTGGTTGCATGACATATTGGGGGTGTAGATCGTTATTTATTTGAATACTATTAGAATAAATATGTATGTACAACTTATCATGCAGGCAAACAGCAAATCCGAAGGTGGCTAGTTCAGTTTCAGTATTACTTTAAATTCTTTTACTAGACTGTACTTTTGCTAACTTTTCTGATCCAATGTTATGTTAACATCGTTTATGTGCAATAGAGCCGTGGTATAAATGTCAGTCAAACGGTACTGTACTTATCAATGTGTCCTATTCTGGGTTTATGGGTATCACCAGTCTACTTCACCTTTGAATTATTCATAATAGAATTAAAACTGTATACAAATAATTGTCAAACTGAAATATCATAGAGTGATAATTATGTGAACATCAGTTTTAACTGTATTCAGACTGATCTTTACCTCTGAGCTTCAAGAGTACTATTTTTATTTCAGTTCTTCAAGTTCTTTACGGATCCTGATCGTGCTAGCTCTGGTGGTGATCGATTTCTGATTGCAGTGGTTGATAAACCATTTGTGACAAGCTACATTACACTGCATCCTATGTCAGATGTCGGTGGTGATTTAACTATGACCATGGACATATTTGGTTACTTTCCACAAAGTATAGGTATGTGTCGAAATATTAATAGATTTTGATATGGTATTCCCAAAAAGTTAAAATGTAGAATTCTTCGCAGCCATATTAAATCGAAGTTACCCCATAAATACCATAAGAACATGTAATTTCTGCAAAATACCCCAACAGGTAACTAACTCTTTATATGTTTTATATGAAAGGTTAGTAAATTAATCGATAGCAGATTGTTAACTAGTACGAAACTTACCTTGTGGTATTCCATAGAAACGGTCATGATATCTCTGATATGCAAATTCGTAAGTATGAGTTAATTTTTGAAAATATCTCCATTCTAGATATAATCTGTCTGGGAAACTGTTTGGATTTGGTGACACCATCATCGGTTTTGAGTATACGAATAGCCGTGAATACTTCGTCGAGATACGCCGATATTCCTAAGTCTTATATCTGGTCTATGGAGGTTTTAAGTATAGCCGAACCAGGACAGTACGATATCGTGGACGGATTGTCAAACATGACCATCACTGGTAACTTTAACAAAATTAAATGCCGTATTTGAAGTACTACATCAAAATATTATATTTGATAAAATCACACCAAAGTAACTGTGAGAATATAAACTTTCACTACCAAAAATAAAATATATAGAATATGTATTTTAGTCAATAGGACGTGAATTTACTATGTAATAAATACATGTTTATATAATAGAGAGTGTTCGACTCGTGCAATATTTTTCCATTTCGCGCAATATATTCTTGTGTCACACGAAAATTCAATTTTATTATTATTATTATTTCTAACAGACTGTTTTAATTAACCCGAACTGACTTTAATTTAAGCGAAATGGAACACCGATCTTAAAAATGTACGTGTGCGTATCATCTGTGCATACATACTCACGCGCACATCTTCTGCCGTACAATATTTTTTGAATATTGGTGTCGCACCCGGGAAATTAGTACACAATATTCAATACGCAGTTTAATTGTACCGTTTGGGAGGCCCATATAAATAATGATACTAATTATTAATGATATATTTTCAAATACCAGTGTTGAATATTGCCCCTTGATAAGGTACACCAATCAATGCAAAGTATAACATCTGCTTCACGCCATGCAACCTCAATGGCCACTCTGGTTATTCATTTCAGGATTAAATCGAGATGTGCTGGTACTGAAAGAGGGTGTTCTCAAAACTGGACGCTCATATCGTCTTATAATCAGGATATCTTCAGTTGAAGACAATTACATAGATTCCCAGATTTATGAATTCACAACTAATACACCGCCACCTATCGGCGATTGTTCAGTTACGCCGGAATCGGGTAAGTAAAAAACATTGACATTATTATCGATCCTCGAAATAAACCCACTGTTTTAGTTGTCAAACACAAAATGAGGAGTCAGAAGTCACAATAAAATCAGTCACAACAATTGTTCTATATTTTTGACAATAAATATAGCCACAAAAGATGCAAAAACAGCAACTTGATCCTACGAGGATGTTATGATATCAGGCCCAGACTTCTTGTTATTTGATACAGGATATCGTTTGAGATTATTATATGTATTTATGTTTCTATATGTGCTTAGTGTAATTTCTACTCTACAAATATACTTATTTTATTTGCCCGTATGTTATAGGATTTGCTGCACTCACCACGTTCACCATATCTTGCTCTAGTCAATCCGGTGAGACCAGTAATAGCGGTTATGAATACCAATTTACAGAATATCGTAGAGATGAAAGTGGTTTAGAAAAACATCTCAAAGAAACAGACTATATTGACGGTGTAGTGTTATTCTTACCTGTTGGAAACGCTTCTGATGATTTTATGCTTACTGTGATAGTGCGAGCAGTAGATAAATATGGAGGATACTCAGAAGGTTTTATTACTGTACAGGTTAGTTGTTAGACAAATAAGAAGTTTAAACGTACATGATATTGCTATAGGATTGGGTCACAAAATCATGCTATGTCTGTATAGAATCGTGCGTGACAATGTGGATGTGGAGTATCACGAGTCGCACTTGTATTCACATTAAGTGTGATCTTGCGTATAATTTTTGCGACTCGTAATTCGGTTTTGATCGTGAGTATAATTCTACACGCAATATCTCGATGCAATGTTGCAATATATATATATATATATATATACAATCAGTATCCTTTTCGTCTGAAGATTGCGTTAAGCATGAAACTCAGAGTAACGACTCCCTTTCTCGGAAGGTCTAAACTTTGAATTTTTATATAGCTCTTCCTTTATTGGAATTGAGCACTCTGATTCGAAAGATAGTCTGCCCATGAAATCGATTCGATATTCATGACTTTATGTTATGCTCCTGACTTTTTATCAGTTGAGCACTCTTAAGCTATCTCGAAGCTTTTAGACCGGTCCTGAGAAATGGTCTGGTTGGCTTACGGACTGGAGAAGTGTGACACACTTTTAGTGATTAAACACCATTGAAAGTGTATGCATGCTAATCTATTCCTGAGTTAACCAGTCACACAATCAGTATCCTTGTCGTCTGAAGATTGCGTTAAGCATGAAACTCAGAGGAACGACTCCCTTTCTCGGAAGGTCTAAACTTTGAATTTTTATATAGCTCTTCCTTTATTGGAATTGAGCACTCTGATTCGAAAGATAGTCTGCCCATGAAATCGATTCGATATATTCATGACTTTATATATATATATATATATGTATATATATATACATATAAATGGATATATATATATATATATATATATATATATATATATATATATATATATATATATATATATATATATATATATATATATATATATACGCTTGGAAAGCCTGAATGCTAATATGGTTGTGGTGCGTTGACTCAATTGAACGTGTTGAAATCTGTTCTCGTAATGTTTGAAACCGGGAAATATTAAAAAAAACACGCTCAATTAATTTAAAAAAATGGCAAGCGACAATTTGAATCGTTTCCTTAAATGAGAACTTGTTTGCTGGTAACAAACCGATATGAAAAGATCCAGTATTTCAAAGATGATGAGAAAACAACGGACCTAAATCGCACTTTTTTATGTTGCAATAAATAAATGAACTTTGGGAATCGATGGGTACTTATCAGTTTGGGACAGCCTGTATGACGTATCTTTTCCCTGGGTAAGTCATAATGAAAATATGCATCAATATCAAAGGTATTCAAGAACTGGCAATAATGCAGGATGCAGCAAACTCCAAGCTATTACACCAATACAATGCTGTTACATATGCTGTTAACTGCTACGAATAAATTGCTTTATAGGTACAGATACCGGATCTTACCAACATAACAAGTCTGTTAGCTTTTGTGAATAATGAAGACCTGCAAACTACCGACAGATTGGAGAGCTTAAATGCGTTTCTTTCTATTGTGAATAGTATGAGTTATCTCGGTGAATTGGTAAGAAAAACCTTATTGCTATTCCTTAGTCACATTTTAAAACCAGCGATATTACCACATTACAATTTTCATGGTAAGTGCACCTCACATGACCGATACATACCTCACGATCAACGCGATTACAATGAAGTTTAATTAGAATTAGGATTAATTGGTTTACTGACATTTTCGAGCATGACTCACTGACAATTCTTACTAATATGTTAAATTAAGGCAAATGGGAAACACCTATTTAGATGTGGCGGGTTGTTGTTGATCTGACATGTCGACGAGCGAGCTGTTGATATAGAATTTTAAACAAAATAAAATTATGAGAGTACGAATCATGGGTCACGAATACGAATTGGAAGTAATGGTACCAAATTAAGCAACTTAGAGCATAAGAAAGATGCAATAATCCTAATATGTATTTCATTCAAAATAAATGGATACGGGAAATAATAAAGGTTTTGCGTGCAGTCTTGTATTTTCGAGATTAACCCTAACTTCTAAAGCGTGTTATTGAAAATATAACTATCAGGCAAGAAAGATTGGTCAAATTAATGGAGAAATGCTCGGCCGTGCCGGCGAAGGGAATCGAACCCGGTGTGAAAAGAGCCCCTTGGAGCCATGGTCCCCTGGAGGCATGGTCCCTGGAGCCATAGTCCGGCCTTCATAGACATACACGGAATGAAACGTGACACCAGTGTTGCGTGTAGGGATACCAACATATACTTAACTGTACAGAGCTGACTACATCGGGTAATTGAGCTACGGGGTTAAGTTGAAAAGTCATAAGATTTCCCTACTCATATGTTAGCCCGCCTGATCACGCTACGAGACGTGCTACCAGCACATAGCAGTGACTACAACGGTAACAGGTTGAAAAGTCATAAGATTTCCCTACTCATAATTATGTTAGCCTGCCTGATCACGCTACGAGACGTGCTACCAGCACATAGCAGTGATTTGTAGTGATATTTAGTGATGAGTATTGCTCATCGAATACTAGATGTTTCTATGCATTATGTGACTGTTTCAGATACCTCTCGATGGCAACACTAATGATACGACGGACAATGCTGATGCACTTTTGGCTAGACAGATTCAGGTATACTAAACGGCTCAAAAAAAAGTTCGGAAATTGCATTTTAATCGTCAATATATCATATAGTCCATTATATATGTGTATGTTTTTCATATCAATGAAACACTAATGTGTTTTGCGTTCTAACGATACCTTATTTGTAGCAACCACCTATTCAAGTGCTTAGCCATAGCCACTTGCATGAGAATAGAAGGCGGTCTCAATCTGAATGTTATAAAATCACCCCTATTTGATTATGATTGACTTAGTGTCTGTTGGCATTTATTCGCCGGAGTTGAATAAACGCTGGGAATAGTCGACGTTTAATCTAGACATTACATTGATGCACAATTTTGATTATTAATTTAACGTGGAAAGTATTACTTTTGCATCATCGTTAGTAAGTGGTGATACATTGTGTGCGCCGTGTCGGTAGCCTGGTAAATGAAGCGAAGTGATTGTGACGATTTCCTAATGGCAGCAATAAACAGTGGTTCGGAAGTCACGTAGAAATGGTGGTCCCGTGCATCGGAAGAGCAATATCCGAGCACGTTAAAAATGTTACAGACTCTTTCGTAAAGAGTAGGGGATCATTCCGGTCTGCATCTGTTCATACATCTAACGGTCCCTAATGGAAATAAGCTATATAAGCTTATTGGGTCGTAGGACCCAAATGATCTCAAATCAAATCAAATCAAATATACATGTAGGAGTAAAAGAGTAACGGAGTAAAAGAGTAAATAAGTAAAGTGACTCTTGAGCCTCGCGTATTCATGTCAGTGTTCAAAATCATTTCATGACCAAAACCTGCTATTTCAAAACGGATGCTTCTTTTAAGAAGCATTCGTAAATCCCTTATTTCGTTAGTTATTTGCAATCTCATTATATGTAACTTATTCACGTATTTGAATCTTAAAGAATGCTATTAAGCTTTTCTTTGGGAAATAATTGAAATTGTACAATTATGTTAACAATTTTGTAAGTGGATTTAAGTTTTGAAACCAACAATAATTCTAACCTAAGACTATATAAACATACATCAGCCTCAGGTACCATTATTACCAGAATGCGGGTGTGAGCCTCGCTTCGGTCGAAGTCGAGTACAGCAATTGCTCATATTTGTCGAATCGAATGACGGACACTGATAACATTCGTTGGACGGATCTAATGTTTCTACCCTGTTAGCATTATTCAAGAATAACAAAATAATTTTTGCAAGTTGTATAATTTGTTTCGTTTTTCAGTTACGGACAGCTTTGATTGAAGCACTGAATACATTTGCTAAAGACGTGAATTCTGTTTACGAGGCTAAATTAATGGTAACAGCAATAGAATATGCCTTAGCTATAGATGAAGAAGTAACTTTCATTGCACGGGTAAGGATTCTACCAGTCTATATATGGGTACCGTCATAAAATGATCTACCCGTAGCTTTTAAAACCTTCTTTTCAAAACGTTCAGATGTTCACAACTACCGAACAAGACATGGCAATGATTTTAACATGACAAATAACAAAAAGACTTTCCCCGACCGTGCTATTCGAACCAATGGTCCAATTCTCTGGAATTCACTTCCCAAAAACATGAAACAATCCAAATCTTTAGAGCATTCCGAACCCAGTTAAAGCAAAACCTTATCCAAAATTACGAGTAATCTCTTCTATTTGAGCCCGTCCTTGTTCTGTCTTGTATATGATGTTGTGGGATTCTTATTGTTTATTTTAGTATAAAATGTTTGTTTATGTATTGCTTGTTTTAACGGGTAGACCATAAACGGGCCTCATTGGCTTTCCAGTCTACTCCTCCATATTGTGTGTTTTTATATGTGTTTTGATGTATTTTTTATATGGAAATAAAGATTGATTGATTGATTGATTGATTGATTGATTGATTGATTGATTGATTGATTGATTGATACCAAAGATGTGTGATGTGTCATCAAAACCTAACACAAAATCAAAATATCTGCGCATGGAGTTGCTAGATAAATGTGTTCAGATTAAAAAAGGGCTTCTGACGATGGCTATCGGCTGCGGTATAAAGTTCACCTTTGTAGTAGTTGAGATTAATGCTTTCAGTTTTGAAGACTAACAATATAATCTTCAAATTATTTGAAGATTAAAAGAGTTGATCGTTTTACTTCGTTATTATACTAAAGAGAACTATTACGCTTTAATGTTCATCGCAAATTTACTGAAAAGTCTAGAAAAGTTGCCAGAATATTTGTAAATATTGTTTTGTATGTCAATAATCATATATACGAATCCTTCTTTTGTAAAAGATTGAAATTCTCCCACTTGCTATTCACGGACGGATTCGGTTCATCAACGTATCGCATTCCATCGTTATTGACGGATGGATTCTGTTAATCAACGTATCGCATTCCATCGTTATTCAAACATATCCTGTCCAAATTTACGCTGATGGCTGCGTATCCGGAGGTTAATCTTAGATTTTTATATGTAAAAATTCTAACAAATGTGCTTCATAATAATTTGAATTAAGCATCTTACTTACCTACCCTGTAATGTGTAGATAATAACAGAAATTACCATTTGATCACCATTTGTTCTTTGTAAACAAGCTATCGTTGATTCCAACCTTGTTCGTAACGATGGATGTCTTGTACGGTAGCACCGATGAAGTGTCATCTGACACTAACGCAGCTGATGGCAGCACAGACGATGATACAGCAAACAATAGCGGGAACACAAACGGAGACACAACTGGAAACACAGACGGAATAACGGATGGAAACACAGATGGAAATGTGAATGGCAGCACAGCTGGAAATGCAACTGGAAACGAAAGAGGAAATTCAACTGATAGAACAGGGGAGAGCTATGGTGGAGTTAGAGAAGTCAAAATCTATCCAAGAAGATTCTCCCTGGGTAAGTCATAATGAAAATATGTATCAGGAATGTCAACCATCGTTAAAATACAATCAACAAGTTTATTTTTGTCATAGAGTTCCTTGTACATTCTTTATTTTTACGCTGTTCTATAGCAACATTTTTTGTTGGAATAACTTTGCTTTGCATCATATCGTCATGTTGGTAGTTACTTTTTACAACAACAAAAATACCAAAAACAAGGAATAAGTACTTATGACACATTACTAATTATTCTTTCAGGTATTCTGTCCATGTTACATGGTGTCACGGAGGTTGTTACAGACTACACACACAAGAAAGAGTGTTTACATTCCGACAACTCAGAAACATCTATGAATTTCGAACCTCGGGTATGTATTACTCTGCACTAAGGCCTATCATTATGTTCTCATAATACATTAGAGTTCTTGATGGGTTGTTTATTTATTCGGTTTGGTGTGATCGTATATATCGCATATAGGATACGCGGATACACAAAATGAATTTTTATCGAAATTGAGGCAATTCCATAGAAGTTTACTTTCACAGCTTGTAAGACCTGTTTTCATGGTTTGATTAACTTTATTTTAAAGCAAACGTTGCAAATGTGAACTAACCTCCTTGACACCAAATATGTTCCTTTTTTAAAAGCACACCCTTCTATACATTAAATTCATAACTATTTTGTTCAAAATACTGTTTTGACAGAAAGCAAAGGTGAATGAAGCACTAGAATACATAGAGGGCTTAGTCATAGGCAATCTATTGCGTACAATGTGGCCTGGCGAGCAACCAATGGAACACGTGACGCCATTTGCAACTATGACGCTGCAAACATTATCCAGTTCTGACAGGACGCGTTTCAATGAGTCAATCGGTCAAGAAAGTGCAAGCAATAAAAACGGAGGTAGCACTGGAAATATTGATATCCCAACAGAGTTCATTGCAGAAGCTGTATCAGATGGCATCATTGGTGTTTCGGTATGTAAAAAAATGAAAAATAATTGAGGACAAAGAAAAGGGGTGTACTGCTGCTAGCATTACTTACTATAAGGAAATCATACGCTTACATTTACAATCCAATAATGGTATACAAATATTGAAACCTGATAGTGTAAAAACTATATAACGAGGTTAAATTTGGATTTTTCCGTGATGGAACAATCCAAATTGGCCAGAGTGATATAGTTTTACTATTGCACAAACAAAGAAATACCATGTAATGATATTCCACGTTTTCATTTCAAGCCATGGGATAGTAACAATTGCATAGTAAAAAAAACACATGGCTAAAATCATGCCTATCATTATATAATATATCAATAGTAGATGCCTGAGACAGTAAAAACTACATTACGAGGTCAATTGACCTCGATGGATCAATCCAATTTGGACCGGGTCACTGTTGAAGTAGGCCAATATATAGTTACTATTGCACAAACAAAATACATGCCATATTTGTTTTATTTCACAACTAATTTCAAGGCATGTGATAGAAAGACGTTCTAATCCACGGAAACCATGAGCAATCATCCATAATCAAGTATGACAAAACGATTTCATATATTTCTATTTTTATGACCACAGATGGTTAGCAGAACTGCAAATCCGTATCCAGGAAGTTGCAATATGTCTGTCGTCAAAAATGTGGAACTGAGAAACGAAAATGGAAGTCAACTAATTGTTAAAGATACTAATGCTAAGATTGTCGTATCGTTTGAACGTGATAACGTAGAGGAAACTATAATAGAAAAGGAGAAGTTCCCAACTGATTTAGACATGATGTTGGTAACCTTTGACCTTGAGCAACCAGGTGCAGTCGGTGCCGAGGTATTTATACAGACAGAGAAGCAAAAAGATGTTTGCGTTCTTATACTTTCACGGAAACGTAAATCGCCTACGATTGAAAACAACGATGAAATGTTTATGATCCGAGCAAAGGGACGCGGTGAGCGCCGATTTCTTTTTAATGACCTTGAGTTTGGAGATGCCGCTAATCCGCCTAAGCATCATTTGGGATTCAAGGTGGTGAATTGTGGAAAAAGTAACGTTACCAACGAATATGTTATGACGTCAACTGTGGTGGAAAACCCGCTAAATTTGACATTCAAAATCTATACACATGTCTGTAACTTCTGGAATGCTGCGAAGAATAATTGGGATGGTGAAGGATGCAAGGTAGGAACATTAGTTGTCAGTTTATTTCTGATTTGTGTATGTTTCTCTATTGGTTCTACCTATTAAAATGCTATCACAACATAATATAGTGCAAAATACTTCTATTGCATGATATATTATACCTCTTTTGTAGGCTACCTCGGTACCGACAGCATAGCTGGTCTAGTGGTATGACATACACTTTGGGTTTGGGTTCGAATCACAGTATCGTCAGATTTGTATGCACAGCCTTTGCGTTCAATTTTATCAAAATGGGTACAAAGTGTCTTAGTCCGGAATACTTACGACTATAGGCTACTTCGTGATAGTTTATTCATAGGTCACACCTGTTTTTATGTTTAATGGTCGTTCTGAGGAAAATAACACTGAGTTCCATAGGGATCAGGCTCAATTATGCAAAAATCAAGATAATATTTAATATAATTAAATCTGTATTATTGCCTGATTCAGATATATAGTAGCAAATTCTGATATCTGTTTTTATAATTAGGTCAGCACTACATCGAGCTTAAAGAACACCATGTGTGACTGTGATCATCTGACTTCATTTGCATCATCGTTTTACGTTCCGGTTAATAAGATTGACTTCGCCTATGTCTTTGCCAATGCTAATCTATCAGAGAATCATACCGTGTTCACAACCGTCATATGTTTGCTGGGGTTTTATGTTCTCATGTTGATCTGGCTGAGGAGAAAAGACAAACAGGATCTGATGAAGGTTAGTTCAATATATTGCTCTTTATGTAAATTGAATTACCACACTGATGTTGGCTAATGCAATGGAAACATTCAGGGGCTTGACATGAATACTCATACATTAAATTAAGCGGATGATTAATGGCAATACTCATCATTAATACCTACACCTAACCTAAATGTGAGGGTCTTAAATTGATTTTTCGAACAATCAAATGGTTTCCTCATTCTTGTGTTGACATATAACAAAATGCGATGTGAAGCGGTCAGCACTCAGCACATAAGAACATAGAAAAACATTAGTATGGATTCGTTTCGTGTATCACTTAAGAAAGTACCTTTCACAGATAATTATGACAACAGATAAAAGTAAGAGGAAAGAAATGTTATAGCCTTATTAAATGTTTAATTTATTATTCTTATTTAACTACAGTGGTCAGCTCACCCCCTGTTAGACAATGCACATGGTCAAGGGTATTTCTACGTGATATCTGTTCACACTGGTTTTGCTACCAATGCTGGTACACGATCCACCGTTAGGTTTGATATGGTTGGTGAAAATTGCAAAACGGGGCAGCGAATATTAGGTGATGCTGATGGGTTTATGGTAAGCGTAACAAGTATGATAGGATTTTATTGTATTGCTGGAATTACAGAATCAGACAGATACATTGTATAGATACAGGTATAATGCAGATACAGACGCAGATGCAGTTGCAGTTGCAGTTACAGTTGCAGTTACAGTAGCAGTTACAGTTACATTTGCAGTTACAGTTGCAGTTACAGTTGCAGTAGCAGTTACAGTTGCAGTTACAGTAGCAGTTATAGTTACATTTGCAGTTACAGTTGCAGTTACAGTAGCAGTTATAGTTACATATGCAGTTTCATTTGCAGTTACAGTTGCAGTTACAGTAGCAGTTATAGTTACAGTTACAGTTACATTTGCAGTTACAGTAGCAGTTATAGTAGCAGTTATAGTTACAGTTGCATTTACAGGTACAATTACAGTTACAGTCGAAACTACATGTACATTTACAGTTACATTTACAGTTACAGTTGTGGTTACAGTTTCAGTTACAATTACAGTTACACTTTCAGTTGACGTTACAGTTACAGTTGCAGTTAGAGTGGCAGTTACAGTTGAAGTTACAGTTACAGTTGCAGTTACCGTTACACTTTCAGTTGAAGTTACAGTTACAATTACAGTTACAGTTACAGTTATTTAGAAACACAAATATTTCACAATATTAACATTCTGATATCAATAAATAAAATCATATTTACATCACAGCATCTGGATGATGGCTCACTGAACCATTACGTCTTGAAAACATCGCAATGTGTTGGTGAACTGCAAAGTTTACTCATATGGCATGATAACACAGGAGAGGGGAGCTTTGCCTCCTGGTACCTAGACTGGGTCATGATTTCTGATCTGCAAAGTGGAGAAAAGTAAGATAGTAATTTGTTAGTTGTTTTCCAATAAACCAGAACCAAATATCAGATGCAATTTAGCTATCCAACAACACACATGGTACAATCCTAGGTTGCAATATATATTGTGAATGCTTGGCCTTACAAAATGTAGATGCCACTTTACTTCCTGGTAAATAGTGCTGCTTATAATAATCACTCTCCTATTATGTTTTATATGTTTTAAAAATGTACAGTATCTCAAGTATAAAGTGTACCAGTTCTAGGTCAAGGTATAGGTATTTTGTTTTTGTCACAATACAAATAAATTTATATTTATTATGCCCATAAAATTACACCAACCATTTGCAAATGCTCTCTTTTTTAACTGCAAGAGAACTGAATATTTGATTCAAACTTGTCAAACTTTACTTCAGATGGGTGTTTGTGTGCGGCGATTGGCTTGCCATTGACAAAGGTCAATGTAAAATATTCCGTTCACTTAATCCAGCCAATGAGGAAGAAGCGGCAGAGATCCAGGGCGATTTCTTCCGTATTCTACGTGGGACATTCGCAGACGACAACCTCTGGGTGTCTTTATTTACTCGGCCTACTCCCAGCAGCTTTTCCCGCGTGCAACGACTCTCAGTGTGTCTTACATTTCTGTTCCTATTCATGATTGCCAATGCCATGTTCTACCGAACAGACGACGAAGCCGAGGACTTACCAGAGGGAAAGAAACTGCGCCTTGGTCCATTTGAAATTGACTTTCAACAAGTGTACATTGGTACTATTAGTATCATGGTTATTATGCCTGTTAATTTGATACTGGTGGCGCTCTTTAAAAGTGTGCAGATGTCATATGAGGGTCACGAAGATCTTGCTGTCATTTCCGATGGCACTCGGTCAAATACACGGTTTAAACAACGATGTTCCGCTCCACCTATCTTAAAGTACATAGCCTGGATGTTAGTATTTATATCGATCGTATCATCGGCTTTCTTTGTGATCATGTATAGTCTGATGTGGGGTCATGAGAAATCCAAGTCATGGCTGATGTCAATGTTGACATCCTTCTTGGAATCCTTACTCGTGCTGGAGCCATTCAAGGTGAGGAACAATAAAAAATATACTCATATCTTCCTGGATCAAATCAAATCACATCAAGTAATGACAAATCAAATTTGTCAAAATCCAACTAACTGCGTTTTCATTATCACCGTTATTATTTTGATTCCTTCTATAATGCTCTATAATGTTGGTACTGGATGACGTCATTGTGTATTCCAGTCAAATTTAAACGTCTAGAATATGCATATTGTGAACCATTTTATTAGTTTGGATACGAAAAATAGCGAATACTATTCTTCATGTTTATTGTAGGCATTGTGTGCTGCGCTGATTATACTGATGGTCTTTAAGTGCACCAAGAAAGCTAACTTTCATCATCCAAAAACGGTGGTGTTTCAGGAGGAGCTAGCATCATCACAAGGTTAGAATTGCTTTTATTTTATTAAATTACAAATATGAAAATAAATCGATTTTCGTAGCCATCCCTTCTCACTTTCTGAGATAAGGTAAACTTTTTTCCTTTTCAATTTTCAAAATGATTGAGTTTCTAATACTGAAATGTTAATGGTTGATAGGCATAACTATGTATCTATAAACTGCATTCACTTTCAAGTGTTTTTATGAATTCTAGGGTTCTAACCCTTATAAATCAAACATAAAAAGAGCCTCACAATTTTCCTAATGTTGCTGAAAGATGCTGGCAATATACATTCTGCATGAAAAGAGCCATATTTATGTGTCAATTTAGTCAAAATGAAAATAAAAACCACCCCTCCTCTTCACTTTTTGATGGCCAGTGCTACGAGAATATAATAATTAAGTTTAAAAGACCTTATGATGGATCAATTATTACAATTGCCAACATTATTAGCAACATTTGAAGACATTTGGAGCATATGTTGCAACAAGATATCATGTGAAACTCGCGTCCAGGAACCTCACTTCCTATAAACATGATAAAGAAATATTGCAAATTGTCTAATCTTGAATATATATTGAAGAGTTGGAAACTCTAAATCTGCTATAGTTTGATCATCTCAAAGTCGGCGAGCTTCCTTACAGCATACAGAATGGTGTATGCGCACATGAACGCAACAAACGCATTGTGCAGCAAATGCGTGTCGGGCCAAATTCGCGTGCGTATGGCCAAAATTTCGCCGTTCGCTTGGAGTATTTTTGCGTGCGAAGAAATGAAAACCGCACATTTCTCGCTAATTTGGAAATGATTGAACTATAGGTGGATGTCCGATAGATTTTGTCGCTAAGCACGCTAAATGTGACATGACAACATGCTACAGTTCTATTGGAAGGTTACCTCTTCCTTAATACGACAACAGGGATTTTGATAGGAGTAGGTTATTACGTGAGAGACTCACGGCGACATGTATTAGTGTTAATTATACAATGTTAAGGTTTCATATGCCCTATACAGTCAATCTTTTTTTAATTAAAAATAATACTTTGCATCATTCTTAAACAATCTTGCCACCAATCTGAGTTGGGAGATCATTTTTACATACCAGATGTTAATCTGCCAGCGATTAGTTGATCAGCTCATTCATCCTACCTATTATCAACCCGTGACCCGATACAACATTGTCTAATTTTACTATTTGTATATTATTCAAGAATCTACCAAAATTAACAAAGCTGTGAACAACATTGTCGACCAGAATGTTGAGGAGTGGCAGAAGAAGACCGCAACAGCATCCCTATTCCGACAGGTTATGTCTCACGTCTTCTTCGTGATAATTACTATTGTGATTATCATTCAATATCGAGATCAAATGGCATTCTATATGACCGAGACCGTTCAACGTGTATTTCAAGGACCCGAAAAGGAATTCTCTGAGGTAGGCTTTGTGGGCACATAGGGTATCTTTAAAAAGAAACATTTGTTATCATTATCAAAAATCTATGGCAAGTATTAAAAGACCCGGAAATATGACTTGTACAATTCGAGGTCAGTTTATCTATAATGAGCTTCTGGGAAGTTATGAATAACAAACTTGGATGGAAGTGTTCCCTGACTACTCTTACGTAATTGTTCATTTTTTTCTCGTAATTACTGAACCAAATGAATTGCAGTTTTCGTCAAATTATGGCAGACTAATTTGTCTTTGTTTTCGTTTGAAATCTTCCATTCCGACTCTTATTTAGGAAGTTCTAATCCCCTAAATTCACGTTGTAATTTTTATTGGGACACCCTGTATATGTATAACGTCTGCTCATTGAAAACACCCCGGTAATCCCGCTTTAGATGTAGATTTCAAATCATCTATCAGTCAGCGTAGGCAATAGGTCAAAATTAAATTTGTCACGATGCAAATATTGTGTAAGAGCGTCTTGATCATAAAAAAGTTATTTGAAATTAATAGCATTTCCAAGTCGTTTTTCGTTCACATTACTAACGCAGAATATGTTACCTTTCAGATACGTAAAGTAGGTGACTTTTGGGATTGGACCAATCAGATTCTGATTCCTTCAGTATTTCCCCCAACCGACTCTATTCCACCAATTGATGAGGATCGAATGGTTCTAGAGAGCACCATGTTCCTCACGGGACCGGTCAGATTTCGACAACTAAGAGTAGGCAGTGACAGTAAGTTGTATGATTATTTAGGAAGCCGTTTACGTTTTTGTGTGTTGTGTCTTATCGGGACCATGAGCTAATGGTTAATGTGTTTCGCATCAGACTATCCTGAGACTAGAATAGTCTCAGGGACTATCAGGGGTGTATCTGTATCTATGTGTCTACGTCCAACTTACCTTTAACTAATGTCTGCAGGTGCCGTGTCCCAAAAATGCAATACATATATGTTGTGGTCGTCGCAAAATGCAATACATATATGTTGTAGTCGTCGCAAAATTGCAATACATATATGCTGTAGTCGTCGTAAAAATGCAATGTTGTAGTCGTCGCAAAAAATGCAATATATGTTGTAGTCGTCGCAAAAAATGCAATACATATATGTTGTAGTCGTCGCAAAAAATGCAATACATATATGCTGTAGTCGTCGTAAAAATGCAAAACACATATGTTGTAGTCGTCAAAAACAGTTGTAAAACATTCGAATAAAAGCAGTGTAATAAATAGATGAAAGATCTCTCAATGAGCTTGACAAAGGTTACCCCGACGAAGGTCTGAGCTATACAGTGTTAACTCTAGTTTAGGTAGCAATCTAGCAACACTATTTGTTGTCATAGACTATAGTTTAATCAGTTCCAAATTGGAGAGAAATATTCGGGTTTTATCTCTCCGCGCGCAAACGTAATCCAAACGTACGCGCGCGATTATGGCAACATCCGCGCGGATTTGGCCGCATGCACGCGTGACGCATACCGAGCACGCATATAATGCACAGTGCGCTCGGTGCCTTATGCGCTCCAGCGTCCTTCTGTATTCATTCGCAGCAGTGAGAAGGCTTCGCCAATATGGAACTGATCAAACTATAGACGGATCTCTGAAAAAGAGGCCTGGATTAGGGACCTTAAGGCACATTTAGGTACAGTTTAACAGTCTCTGCCTCTAAGAGCGTACCATGTGGTGATTCATGGGTCCTCAGATCAACTTTTTAAAAATACTAGTGATACATTACCATAACATTATACTACTGCCAAATTTTAAAATTCCTTAAAGTTTTGGTTCGGTCGTAAAAAATCACCGACATTTTAGGAACAAATCCCAGTAAAATGATTACTACGTTCCTTATAAGTATAACTATGCGACCATGCACATCCCAACGAAAGGAAAACATATTTTGAAACCTCCAGCTGGGTACACAACAAAAGTGAAACAAAGTCATTGGGATCTCGTTGGCGAGTCACATTACGCTGACCTTGAAACCGTGACGAACAGCGTCCTTAGCAGTTTTCAAGCCCTAGTTTGACGCGCCAACGAGATCCCATTACATAAACAAGTTCATATGGAAGAACTCAGACCCTTTAATATATTCAAAAGTAAAAATTGTTGGGATCTCGTTGGCGCACGGAGATAATCCAGGTCAAAGGTCAAGTTTTACCATTTTGAGCCATTTTCGCACCTCCGTAAATCCGTGCGCCATCTTTAAAACACCTTGGAAATGACATCTACTTGCAAAGATGGTTTACCTTGAATAAAAAAATGAAGAAACTGGTTTGGGATCTCAGATTAGTAATAGCCCTTTGTGCATTGTCCAAGTTCTTGTAAATCAGTGTGCCACTAGAAAAAACTTTGGGATTTTGATGGCGGTTATTTCTACATGATCGCAAAGTTGAGGTGTCATCAGCTTTATTCTCGAGCCTTTTTGGGCCATTTATCAGATTATCAGAATATCAGATTCCTTTGGTGAATTTTGACATGTCATATAGGACAATGATTTTCATGCATTTTAAACCATTCTCAACCCATCAACTTTAATCTGTTGCATGATGTTTCATACATTGCATATTATGTTCAGAATTCAACAACCCTGTCGAATTCGGAAGACACGACTTACATATTTTGAAATCGACATTACACACTAACATAGATGTGTTCAGAATAGTCTAAAATGCATAGAAAACAATGTCCTATAGGCCTATGACATGTCAAAATTCACCAAAGTAATCTGATATCCTGGGACTTGGTCTGAAATGGCTCAAAAAGGCTTGAGAATAAAGCTGATGACACCTCAATTTTGCGCTCATTTAGAATTAACCGCCATCAAAATCCCAAAGTTTTTTTCTAGTGGTATCTATTGAATGGTGCCCAAACTAATAAATAAATAAATCAAAAAAATAATGGGATCTAGTTGGCGCACTGATTTATAAGAGCTTGAACAATGTATGTGGGGCTATTACTGACTCGCATGCACTGTAAGTTGACCTTAAGCAAATTTTTAAAAATCGTTTTAAAAAAAAATCTGAAAGATCCCAAGCTGGAATCTTCATTTTTGATTTAAGGTAACCCATCTTTGCAACTGGAAATCATTTCTAAGGTGTTTTAAAGATGGCGCACAGATGTACGGAGGTGCAAAAATGGCTCAAAATAGTAACATTTGACCTTTGACCTTGATTATCTCCATGCGCCAACGAGATCTTCCTTTTGAATTTGTTAAAGGCTCCGAGTTCTTTCATAGGCACTTGTTTATTGAATGGGATCTTGTTGGCGCATCGAATTATAAGGTCTTGAAACTGCATAAGAGCGCTGTTCATCAATGGTTCAAGGTCAGCGTAATATGACACGCCTACGAGATCCCAACGATTTTGTTTCACTTTTGTTATGTACCTAACTGGAGGTTTTAAAATATGTTTTCCATTCGTTGGGATGTACGTAGCGCGCATAGATATACTTATGGGGAACGTAGTAATCGTTTTACTGGGTTTTTTCCCTGAAATTTCAGTGATTTTTAACGACCGAACATTTGGCTATGGTATAATGGTATGGTAATGTATCACTGATTTCTTTTATAAAGTTGATCTGAGGACCCATGAATCACAACACACCCCAAAATGGTACACTCTTACAGGCAGAGACTGTTAAAACGACAAAATTATTTTTGGAAACCTTGATTGTTACAATCAGCATACTCAAGTTAACTTAAACAGTCATTGTTCCCACCTATACCACAACATGCCGTTGTTGATTTTCAGAAACCAGCCTTAGCCGCCTATCCTTTTAGCCATTTTCATATGCATTCTAGTTTTATGGTTTTTTAAATCAGACATAAGAATTAATTTAATATTTCACTTTGATATATGCTTCATTTCTATAGAGGAATGTCGTGAGTCGGTGTCAGTGACGAAAATTGGATCTCGATGTACCCCATTGTATTCTTTCAAAGTTGATGAAAATGATAACTTTGGACTAAAATGGGGCGAGGAAACCAACACCACTTGTATTGATGAGGAAATGAAGTTTTGCCCGTGGAGGCACCACTCTTCTAAATCGCTTCCTAACCCGATTTATTATGGGTCGTCAGGGGCTAGCTACGGTGGAGGAGGCTATATCGCTCAATGGGATTTCACATCGGAAACTGCGGTTGAGACTAGCAAATATCTGCAGGAGAACGACTGGTTGGATGAGTACACGGCAGCAGTCTTTGTGGAGTTTACTGTTTATAATGCCAACATCAATCTCTTCAGCTATGTTAGTTATCTCGTTGATTTCACTCCACTTGGCAACATTCAGCCATATCCATATGTCTACACATTCAAGTTGTATGATTATACCAGCGCTGAAGACATCCAAGCGATAACAGTTACCCTGACCTACGTGCTGTTTGTCATGTCATTGCTGTATTTCCTCATTCGAGAGATTGATGACATGAAGAGATCTGGTAAAAAGTACCTGCTATCAGCTGGCAACTGGTTGGAGATCTGTATAATATCCTGTAGTGTACTGTCATTGTTGATGTACATGGCGAGGAAGGTGTTTGTGGATGCTGTGAGTCTACAACTTCAGGATGCAAAGGAATCAGGTAGGATTATTTTGTCAAATTGTTCATGATGGTCGTACTCTCTTAAATCAAAAGATTGAAAAGTCAATCTTAAAGACTGTGCTGAGGGAAGGATCTTAAAAGATTAAAAATGTTCAATCTAATAAGGTGAAATTTCAGTCTGATATATTGAAATTTCACTCTATTAGATTTAATATTTTCAATCTTTTATGATCCTTCCGTCAGCACATTCTTTAAAATTGACTTTTCAATCTTTTGATTTAAGAGAGTTGGACGTTAGATCTTTTAAGCATCCACTTCATCTCTTACTGTTTGAAACAGATCCCAAAGGGGTTAGAGTATATTTTAGAAGCCTTTTTCGAGTGGATGTTTATATACACGGCAATTTATAATCCCCAACTATTTGTCTCACAGCTGGTTTAAATAAACTCTGCAACAAATTTGATAGAACTCTTAATTTGTATTGAGTTTCCCTCTCTTATAGATTCTTAGTGTAATTTATGTAACCGACGGAAATGATGGCGCTGTTTAATTTGCGTTAATTGAATTGAATTAAATTAAATTGAATTGAATTGAATTGAATTGAATTGAATTGAATTGAATTGAATTGAATTGAATTGAATTGAATTGAATTAAATTGATCGAATCGAATCGAATTGAATTGAATTGCGAATCGAATTGAATTGAATTGAATTGAATTGAATTGAATTGAATTGAATTGAATTGAATTGAATTGAATTGAATTGAATTGAATTGAATTGAATTGAATTGAATTGAATTGAATTGAATTGAATTAAATTAAATTAAATTAAATTAAATTAAATTAAATTAATCGAATCGAATCGAATCGAATCGAATCGAATCGAATCGAATCGAATTGAATTGAATTGAATTGAATTGCGAATCGAATCGAATCGAATCGAATCGAATCGAATTGAATTGAATTGAATTGAATTGAATTGAATTGAATTGAATTGAATTGAATTGAATTGAATTGAATTGAATTGAATTGAATTGAATTGAATTGAATTGAATTAAATTAAATTAAATTAAATTAAATTGATCGAATCGAATCGAATCGAATCGAATCGAATTGAATTGAATTGCGAATCGAATCGAATTGAATTGAATTGAATTGAATTGAATTGAATTGAATCGAATCGAATTGAATTGGATTATGTTGAAAAGATTACATATTTGTATGGCTAACTATAAGTAGCTAACTTTAACTTCTGTTCATGATGTGGTTATTTTCTAGGCGGCTACGTGAACTTCGACCCTATAACTGTTATGGATCAGATTTATTCTGTTATTCTTGGAATGGTTGGTTTCTTATCAACATTGAAGCTTAATATCTTGCTGTCCTTCGACAAACGTTTCACTCAGCTCAAGCGTACTCTGTTATACGCTAAAGACGATCTTCTGGCGTTTGGGATATTCTTCTTTATATTTCTCTTTGCCTTTGCATGTGTGAATACTCTGGTTCTAGGTCCGGAGGTAGATGACTATAGTGGACTTTTGAGGACAATGGAGACTTTACTGGTAAGTTTAAGCTACCAACATGAAGAGCTCATATTCTGGAAATAAATGTATGGGTTGTGCCCGAATATGAATTGGATCTGTTTTAAAACATAACAAACTATCGTGATCATGACCGTGAACTATTTCTAAACAAATACAAATAATCAAATAGGTTTTGTAGTCAGATATCCTCAAACTATAACATTTATCATTCAGCGTAAGGATATTCATTTTCTGTTTAGATATGCAAATTAGCTAATTAATACGCATACAATTTGAAGTTGTTATGTTTTTGTACTTTGTGTTATTATATACCCAAAGATTCAGATTCCTGCCACTTTTATTTAAGAAAAATGACCAATCCCTTCCCATATACCTAACGTTTTTCGACATTTGGAACAAATGCTCAGAGTGAGAGTTTAACGAAATAAATTGTTTTAAAATAGAGAAGAGTGAGGCGTATGTGAAGAAATAGCTAAGAAGGGTGTGGTTAATTAGGGTTTCCCTTACATACAAAACTTGAAATAACTGCTTGTACTTGTTTGTTACTAGGTGTTACTGCTCGGTCAATTCAAAGTCCAGCGATTCTCCAGTGCCATGCAGCTGTTCAGCACAACATTTTTCATCATATATTGCGTGGT
Organism: Ophiura sarsii; assembly: GCA_035610835.1. Taxonomy (NCBI): domain Eukaryota; kingdom Metazoa; phylum Echinodermata; class Ophiuroidea; order Amphilepidida; family Ophiuridae; genus Ophiura; species Ophiura sarsii. The sequence continues at coordinate 71,871,587 of CM069450.1, read as the reverse complement.
CCAAGGCTTTGTCTTGTGTCGTATCTTTGTTGCAATCATATGCGATGCATTCACTGTTACAAGGAAGGAAGATGCGATGAACAAAGGGGGCGTGGACTTAGAGAAAGTGATAACTTCAGAAATAAAGCGATATTTTAAGGAACTGTTTTCATGCCGAGGTAAGATGTTGTTAATTATCAAGAGTTGCGTGCACTTTCTAGTATATTGCATGAATTATCAAGAGTTGCGTGCACTTCTAGTTGCATTTCTCCTCAGCGCGAATTAGGGGTCGATAAAATAGGCGCTCCAAGAATATCTGTTCTTCGTGACTTTATTCACTGACACCAAGTTCGCTCAATATTTAGGAAAATATGAATTATTAGGGGATATGAGCCATTCTTAGTATATGGTATTTGGAAAGAAACATAACAACTTATTCCGTTATTCAACTTATGAATTCCTTTAAAACTTGAGGAATCCAAAGTTTATTTGGAATTGTTGTTACAAACATATTTTTAGGATAATCGATGAATTTTGTTCCAGTTGTCTTTTATGTATGTATGAAATTTGTGAAATCATCTGCAAACAATCTACAATACAGAGTGGATCAAAACAAATTGTGCACTGATTGCAACGGCTGTTTGATCTTTGATTTGTTCATTGAACCGTGAAATTGTTGCTTGTATACAACGTGTTTAATAAAGTTTATCCTCCGAAAAAAATGAAATTAATCGATTGAAAAATAATCAAAATGTGACAGTTTTTGTAAGCTGACCCATTTTTTTCACCATTCCAATGGGATTTGCACAGGGAACAAGGTTGAGACAAGGTGTGGTTCAAGTGTTGCTGTAACATGACTAAATTGAGTGAGAACGGTGGCCATATCAATGGTGGGCTTCGTTAAAGACCTACAAAACTTTAGCAGAAGAAGTATTATGGTCTCAGAACTTATAATTTGTGAGCCTGTTAAGTAATTTTTCACAAATGTGAGTGACTTCATACTAAAGTGCAATTGGTCAATAAACGAGTGCCTTCACACCATTTCATTTATGCGATATTGTGATATGCTATGGTACATTCTCAATGTTTTAAACACTTTTTTATGTGTATTTCGCCTCATAATGTAGAGAGTGAGCGCCCACTACATTTCATCATGATACATGTACATTGTCTTAATTGTGTATTGGAATGGTGAAAAAAGAGGTCAGTTTACAAAACTGGTCACATTTTGCTTAGTTTTCAGTCGATTCCTTTCATTTTTTTCGGAAGATGAACTAGATGAACTAGATTAAATAAGAAAACACCAATTTCATGGTTCAATGCACATATCAAGGTCAAATTGTCGTTTCAATTCGTGCACAATCTTTTTGCCTTCACGTTGATTTGTGTCATCTTATTTGCATATTTACAGCCAAACGACATGATGCATATGAATTGAAGTCATCAGATGAACTCGCGTCAATACGGGTAGAGGATCCCGAACCTAGAAAGGAGGCCTGGGGAATTATAGACAAGTCTCCAATACCGCCAAAAACACCACCACCTGCGTATGAGTCCTTATGGAATCCCCAATCAGAATCATGGTATACGAGACAGAGGCCGGATACAAAATCTATTGAAACCATGTTTTCTAGGGCGATGGCGTCATTGGATAAGATATCATGTACAGTCGACCGTATCTGATCAAACACGTTGGATTATTTCAAACTTATATTTCAGAAATTTTGTTTAGAATGGTATTCATTTAAAGATAGGTGTTCCGATTGCTGGCCCGATTTTCAACTTGATGTTTTCTATTCTATATGAAGGGTCATCCTTAAAATATTCATTTTCCAAGGATTGAGTTGCATAACTCCAATGGTTCTTATTTTAGAAGCACAAGGTGACATGATATTTGCCTATTGAGTAGTACACAAACTGGCCGGTTGGTTAACCACCTTTGGCAGTAATACACTACATTTTGGCCTATAACGTCTAAAGGAACATATCTTGCGCCTACGATTTTACAGAAATAATGAGAATTTTTTTTGATGTGAAAAAAACACCCTAAAGTGATCGGAACATACACCTTTAACACAGGATTATGTACATAAGTATTATTATTCTAGAATTGCTGTAAATATGCTTAATTTGATCGAGAGGACTACATCGGAGCATTTGTGTTTGAAAATTTTATAATATTATATATAAATCCTGATCTATTGGATCAATTTCTTCAAAATTATTAGGAAGCACTGCAAAAGTACACATGGATCATACTTGACTTGTACGTAAGACTTATACGATTTTGCACAACAAACACAAAGTACAAACAACTTTAAATGTGGAAAGAGACTAATGCAAATAATTATTTCTTTATTACTGTGGAAATATTTGCATTGGTTTAGCCCAGCTTTTATTGATGCTTGTAAGTGTGGTAATGCAAAATATGAATTTGGCGACTATCGTATAAATCTTGCGTACAAGTCACATATACTTACGAGCCATACGTACTGGTTTTGCAATTCGGCCTAATTGGACATTCAAACCTGTAATGCGACTAATGTCAATGTCAACCCTGTCTCATAAAACCCAATCTTAAACATTTCAATTCAAGGTTTAATAAACATATCATTATCGCAGCAAAATTCTGAATTACAACAATATTTACAATATGTAATATATAGAACAATAGAAACAATATATATTCATAGAAATAACTAAGCATGCATAACACAACAACCCACCCCCGATTGGAAACAGAACTATAATGTATGATTTAAGAGTTTGACCATGTATGGAATTGAGCTTCGAGCGTAACGCAGGGTACGTGTTTTAGGAACAGTTATTTTGTGAGCACTACGGAGAGTCATATTATGCACTTGTTCATCTCTAGATTTTGGTAACCAACCACGGAATTCATTAGATTTTAAGTAAAAGGGATTTAGCAAAGTTTAAACTAATTTGGTCTCTACGGTTCCTGAGTTCCGGAATAGCACATGTTATTAAGGCATCCTGATAGCCAATATAGTTAAAACCTAAGATGATTCTACACGCCCTCTTCTGAATACGCTCCAAATCATAGTGGAGATTTTCTGTCAGACCAGGATGCCATACTGGTAGAGCATACTCAAGAAGGGGGCGAACAAAACCAACATAGATTGTTACCAGGTCTTTAACACTTAGCCCATGCCGTTTTGGATGTTAAGCATAAATAGCCGTCCACTTGCACGTTTCGTAATGTCACCAATGTGGGTGTTCCATTTCAGATCTTTAGCAATTTTTATGCCCAGAATCTTCACCACGTCAGTGCAATGAAGGTTTTGATCATACAAACGGAGGGGGGTAAGCATCGGTGGATCCATCGCAAAGGTGACATCCATAAACATGCATTTGGTCGGGTTTAAATTCATATGATTCTCTGTAGCCCATTGTTCAAAATTATCCAAATCATGTTGGATGGTGGAAATTTGTTTTTCATATCTATTGATTCGAATGCGGTCAGAAGCACATGGACCTTTGTCTCTTTTTATCGTTTGTGCGCACTGGCTTATTCAGTGTAAGGATAAATAGTCTAATCATTTAGTATACCCGGAGAACTAAGTAAAATTTTCCCACTTAACCGCTTGATCACAAGATATTTTTTCCAGCAGGTTATTATGCTAATTAGATCAAACCATCAACGTTTTAACTCTAATATTTTTAATGAGATATATAAGTTGTCTTAAAATATTCCTAATGTTGCAATTTTTAGAAAGCTTCTTAGTCTAGTTAAAAGAGTAGGATATTTTAAACAATTTTATACTAGGTATAGCACCATAATACTTCAAATGAAAAATGGGAATTCAACAAAACAGGTGTCACTTTAAAGATGGCAAAATATTTAATTAGGTGCAAGAATCACGTACGTCATTTGACATTCTCACAAAAAAATCTGCAAAAAAATGCCATTTTAAGCTAAAAATTGGGTTTTGTTTCCAACTTTGAACCTCTTTATCTTAATAACCATGATCTGAAAATGACCAAACATATTAAGCATAACATTTCTCACATGTATATCAGCTGATGAAACATCTGAGGTGTATTTTATTCCATATTTGTACATAGGGTTCCAAAAATGCAAGTTTTCACAAAATTTCAATAAATTCAAATGTGGAAATCCCCCAAAATAACTAAATATCTCAAGTTTTTTCTGAAAGTATTAAACTGATGAAATTTGGTATGATGGTTTTAAACTAACAATAAAATCTATATATAATTAAATGTGCATATTAATTATTCAAATTTCAAATATGCAAATTAGCCATCATTTTTTGACATCATTATAATATTCCTAAATACAATAAGTATGTGTCACCATGTTTGACAAAAGTATATTGCAAAACATTTGAGCAGTCTAATACATGGTGTATCAGAATGAACTATACCGTGTTTCTAAAATACTTAAAAAATACAAAATAATTATTGTTTTTAATTCAAACACCTACAATATTAAGGTGAACATGTTTCCTACATTATATATTAATTGAGATATTTGTTTTTGTTCTCGTGTGGCAAGACTTAATCGAAAATCGATGAAAAACGGAGGAGCCATTTTTAATCAATCCTCTCTACCACTACCCTCAACATTTCAAACAATGTAGCCCACACCACATAAGTAATATTCAAAACTCCCGCCAAAGAAAGGAAAGTTGAAACCACTCAAGCAGAAAAAATCCTGGTCTATTCAATTGTTGGTATGCACACAACAATCGATTGATATCAACGTGTTAGTGTCATTAAGAAGAAGGTGCAATAATTATGATTATAATTATAATTTATAATGATTAAACCTATTATATGTCAGAAATAATTTACTATTTGAAAGCGTTAGTAATTTCACAGATTTTTTAAATTGATCATTTCGACCAAATTTGAAATCTACCATCTTTACCAGAAAGTCTGTATTTTCCATCAGAAATGTCCGATTTTCAAAATCGAAAATTCTTATAAAAGCTGGGCGTTTGCACAAGATATATGTGAATTCGAAATGCGAATTCATACCGTAATAAATCATATTGCCTCGGTATAGTGTATTCTGACACACCCTGTATCCATCTCCAAAGGAAAAACGATATGTCGATTTTATTAATGAGCGTTTATAGTGCCCTTACTTAGAGAATAAACGATGGAAATGTTGTTTTCGTTGCCGTACTATGGTGTGACAATAAGTCTTATCGCCAATCCCCTTTTCAATCCCACAATGCAACAGATAATCAATGGCTTTTTACCGATTCGCGATAAACCTTATGGATGGTTTGTCCATATTTTGAGAAGTGGAGACAAACCCATGCATTTTCACACCATAGTACAGCAACCAAAACAAAACGTCCATCTTTTATTCTCTTTCTAATGCATATTTAACCTTTAAATAATAAAAGTTTAAGAGAAATACCTCGAAATTGATCGTAATATTTTAATAAACTTGACGCAACTTATGCGCCCGATGACGTCATATCCATCCATTAGGGCCTGACAAGGGATGTCAGAAATATTGCGGGTCCAATTAAAATGACTGAATAAAGTAATAACCATATCAAACCACACCCACTGCATTATACTTGAATTTCGATGTAATGTTCACATCCAGGCCTGATGATCAAGTTTGAATTAACTTTGATTTCAAGATTAAATTCAAATGAAATTATATTTTGTAGATATTATTTTCTTGTAATTTCTTGTAAGAATATAGGCGAAACTATAACACACCATGTATAAATACTTTTAACTGATATTAAATCGAAGAGAATAGCATATTTCAAATTCTTCATTCATATTCTCTTACAAATGAAAGAATAATAAAACCACTGCTATTCTTAATTGTCTTTTTTGTTTTCTTTACTTGGTAGTCCTTGATTGTATCGTTGTATAATCTTGATCGTGATCCCACCAACTTTACGTGTGATGACGTAGCTATGAATCTCGATGCAGCAAACGGCCTTAGAGACATACCGAGATCCCACGATATTAGTATCTCTACTATAGGTCTACTGTATACTACGCCTTGCGGGAGAAGTATTATTGTGTTCAATTTTGTTAACTTAATTAATTAAATAATTCCAATTTTCAAGCTGGTAAAATGGCGTTGCCTATATGTGAAGCAGCACATCGAAATGGGGACTTTGCGGCTGGGTGTTGTTCAAGATAAAGCTAAAAAACGGACAGAAAAATAAGGAACATAATAGTAACTTTCACTCGTAAAATCTTAATGGCTTAATAAAATTTCATAAATTGGGTGTCATTTTAAGGCTTAGAAAATGCTCTGAGAGCACACATAATATACTTAAAATTGACTTCACCTGCAAAGTTCGGATGTGCTGCATCACACCAAGGTCTGAATTCCAGTTGAGCCCAGTTGAACTGGTTTCATGGAAACCAGTTGAAAATCCAGTTAAACACAGTTCAAACCAGTTAAGATCCAATTACAAAACAGTTCAAACCAGTTGGTTTTAATATGGAAATGGACAGCTTCAACTAGTGTTTGAACTGGTTTTGAAACCCAGTTAAGATCCAGTTGAAAACAGTTAAAACCAGTTGGTTTAAATTGGAAAATGGACAGCGTTTCAACTGGGATCAACTGGAATTTAGACCTGGGCATAGTTTTACAAATTACTGATTTTGGCAGTTACGACGTTCTTGCATTTCCATTGACGTATTAAATGTCATTTGTAAACATCCATAGTATCGATATAAAGTATTAAAAAGTGACTAAATAAGTAATTATAGGTGCTGTGAAAGACAACTAAAGGGTTCCTAGATTAACTATTGTGTTTTAATTTCAAAGGCAAAACAAATTAAGAATGATTAAGTTACATATCCATGGAACGACTACAATAGTTTAACACAATAAAAATCTATAGACTCGGACAAACTGGCGTAAATTAAATTAACTCAGACCTTAAAAATACACTGTCTCGAACCCGTCCCTCTCACATTCATTTCACTTATTCGGCTGGTATTATATCATTTGCTCGATCCTCGCGTGTATTTGATTGAGTTTCGCTCGTCATAGATTCTGCTAGAATCATGCTTATGGGCCATTAATAATTGTTAATATTTACAATAAAAAGCTATCAAAATAATATCGTTTTCCGAAGATGTAAATGATCGCATGAATATGTCAAATAAAAGTAAAAGAATAGATCCCAAAAATAACAATTTATAAATCTGAATTTATATGTAATAAATGTTTAGGACTGATGTTAACACTGCGGTTCAAACATAAACCTGATTCTGGTCCCAGCAGCTTCTCTACCATTTATACTTAAAGTAGTAAAAGTAACAAGGTATGTTCACAAACTAATCTCCAATTGAATATTAGTCACGAGATCATATTAACATCTGGCTGTAGACGAACCATCTATCCAATTGATCTGTTCAGTATTAGTCGCCTTACTCTTCAGTTTTACGCCGTTCATGGTATTAAGCTGTATAATAGAATCGGATCATCAGTTAATAAAACCAGATTATAGTATGGTGTACTTTATTGAAACACATGACTTAATAATAAGGCACTCGGCATTGGTATAAAGACACACGCCCTCATGTGTTGGGATTGTTCTTTCATTTTATAATACCCGAATACTGTCTTATTTCTATATCTATTTATCTACGGACAACTGGAAATCGCTGAGTCGTTTGTCATAAAATGACTTTACTAAATGTCCTGCCGGGAAATTGTGCGCCAGACCTCTAGTTCTTTAACCCTTAGGTCGATTTAACATCACTCCTTGGTCAGAAGTATCCTTTTATGAACCACTGCTCAGGTTGGAAAGGACAGTATGTCAAAGTATACAGGGGTCACTAGAGGTCATTGCAGATAACAATTTTAATGGGACTTGTTGCATCTTGTGCATTTTGATAAGACAAGATGACAAGTGAAGCATGACATCCGGATCAAAGCTCACGAAAGGTTCATTAGAGATTAAATTGTCATTTTCCATTCAAAATGCTTATTCAATAGGACAAAATGACAGATGACCATCTTCTTTGGTCTAAATAGTCCCTATGACTATGCACGCAAAATACATTTTTCAGAAAAATTAAAAAGTCCACATAAGGGTCGCTAGACGTCATTGAAGATAACAGGGCAATCATGTAAGACGTTTGACGATTTTAACGGGACTTTTTGCACCTTGTGCACTTCGATATGACAAGAAGAAGAAAAAAGTCATGACATCCGGGTCAAAAGTCGGTTAAGGATTACTAGGGGTCAGTGCCCTATTCAGGGGTAAAATGTGATGCATGCTCCTTTTTCTTTTGATGAGACAAGAAAAAAGGTTAATCATTACCTCAGGGTCAAAGTTCAGGAAATGGTCACAAGAGGTCATAGTATAAAATAACCTCCTATATTCTAAATAGCTATGTTTAAATGGAGACCTCTGGGTCAAAGATCAGAAATGGTCAATAGAGGTCAAGATATTATCAAACTACCTGATTCATTCATTCAAAATCACTGTTTTGTTTTCTTTGTAAAACTATTAAAGGGTCAATCATGACATATCAAGTCAAAGGTTTGTAAGAGGTCAATATTAAACCTACTCAAATATATAGTATGTGTACAAACAATTTCCAAAAGATTAAAGTTGATCTTTCTCTGTGACCTACGGTTATAGGTCAGTAAGTAAAATGTTAAACAAACTCGATTATTGTTCGTTATATATGATATCAATTTAGCTCTAGTTTCAATTTAAACTGCTTGCCTGAATTTCGAAAAGGGAGCGTATTCTGAAAAGAACAAAGCTTTAATCAAGATTAAGGTATCATTATCGTTACCGCTCACAGTCGAGGTTAGACATTGGCTCATGGCATCGGAATTGGGATTTATTTTTATGCCACATGTGTGTTTTTTATTATGGCATGCATGCATGACCCTATTAATGTGACTTATGTGAATATAAAGGGTAGGTAGGGATTTTGTGTTAAAATGCATCGCATTCATTGGGGTACATTAACAAACAAATAAATACCTGAGTATGTTCGCTACTTTCTATATTTCCCTGTGTACATGTAGTTATTCCACTAGGATACACGGCATTTCTCATTTTGAACTGGAAAATAAATAAAACACATATACACCATTTATGATTGTACTTCACATAATACTTGTGATCATATCCGACAAAAGTAGTGGACTTATAAATCACCGTCCTCACTTCTCATGCTGAAACACTCGATATGGAATATTAACGTAAGAACTATGGTAATACAATGTTTACATTGACACCATACAAGGCCCAAGTCACCGAAGGAAATAATATATATGCTTAAAATTGCCAAAAGAGAAAAAAAAAAAAAAAATGCCCCAAATGGCTGAAAACGTTGCGAAAAATCTGTCCAAATTATTTCAAGTTTCTGTAAATGCAGCAAAGTACGGAAAGTTGCTATTGGTATACTAATTGTGTTTCGATTCCCCAGAATGACGTTTTGAAATTGTATAGAAAATGAGTAAAACCACTTATACTTTCCCGAATTTAACCGAATGGTTACCGAATAATTATTTTAGTCCAGTAAATACGGTATCAACGAGCATATTCTGAATCACAGAAATTGATTTTCGCTATCAAGAGTTATGCCTGTTTTAATAGAAAAACCAATTTTGGCTACGGAATACATCCATCTAAGTGAGGATCAAAGAGAACGCATTCAAACGTACAGTGAGTTTCAAACACACAGTAGAATGGTATGCATACAATCAATAGTCTGTGGCTAACATTTGAGTCAACTCTGAAAATTCCCCGTTCGTCAGATTTCGTGTTTCATATCATGAGGAATACATGTTAATGAAGGTGTAAGTTTCTTTTCGAAATGAGAATAAAGTTTTGAATGTTGCTGTTGCTTTTAAGTTAAAAATACCGTTGACAGCTCGAAAATTTGGTTCGTTTAGTAGACATAACTCTTTATTTCCCTGATTATTTACTTTATCCATACTTAGTGGCTTTAGCATTCCGTATGGACAGCTACCAAAAGCTGTATAGACAAGGGCAATCCCAGTCCTGTGTTTCATTTATTAAAGATAAGTAGACGAATAATGCCCTTTGAATACATGCTTCACCGGTTGATCACAATCGTTTGGTATTTTTGAAGAAAGAAAAAATTCCTGATCAACGTTTTTTGACCTACACTATATGTTTTTAGCATTCCCATGCACAACTTTATTACAACATACACAAAACCCAAACATTATGTTTATACTCCCTTAACACTTTTGGACCGGTGATTTTAAATTTCGTCGGTAATAAATCATCTAAGGATGTGTCTATTACCCACTATGTGGTCCAATTAAAAGACTGTAAAGGACATAAGTATGCCCTAAGGCCATAAACTAACCTTCATACTTCATAACCCTGAAAATGGACCACATAGTCAGCACTTGACAAAATTTCAGATGTTTTATTACCGACGAAATGTCAAAATCACCGGTCCAAAATTGTTAAGGGATAGGAACATAATGAATGATTACATTTTGCACCGTGTGCAAGATGTTGCTATCCGGTACGTATACCTCACCTAACTACCTTGCTCTTCAATTTACCTTAGGTACGAACACGAGACAGAGTGTGACCGTTGTTGAGAAGAATATAAAGACTGCTTGCAAAACATAATACGCATTAGGTTCATCCACTACAATTGCGACTGGTACACCAGTAAACGACATTATAACCACCGTGTATATACTCATACCTGAAATTGAAAAGGGCATTATAACCACCGTGTACTCATACCTGAAATTGAAAAGGGCATTATAACCACCGTGTATATACTCATACCTGAAATTGAAAAGGGCATTATAACCACCGTGTATATACTCATACCCGAAATTGAAAAGAGCATTTAACGTTGGTACACGACCGAATATTTTGACCTGAGCTTTCGAGAGCAATTAGTTAAAGCAAAGATAATGTCCAATATTTACTTATTCGTTAAAAGTTGTATGCCACTTATTCTTTAATTGATTAGCTATTACACTTATTAAATAAATAAAAATTGCATTGGACGAATAGGTAGCAACATTCTGAAGACAAACGATTATGTCAATAATCCGGCCACAGCTTTCGTTAAATGATCCACACATGTATTATTAATAAAGTATTCACTTTCAAAATTGAAACCAAACAGCAGATAGTTTGCATTTACCAATAAGCTTGGAGTCGTTTAAAGCACTCATAGTAATTTTCCGTGTTTCCCAAGCGAGGAATGCGCCGAATATTAACAACAACCCGTTCACAGCAAATAACACCCCCATCCAGTAAATTTGCCATTTGGATACACATTCAACAATAAGTTCTGTGATCAATATATTGTCATCGTAGGGATCCGTCTGTGGAGACAACAAAGAAATCAGTAATGATGCCATGACTAAATCTAGATTCTAGAACATACCAAAATTGTACAGCACTAATTTGCTCAAAATAGCCTTGAAGCGCCTATTGTCCTCGTTGCTAGGACCAAAAACTTGGTATTTTATTGATGTAAGGACGTGTGTGAACGTGCACTGTGATGCAAATAATAAAGTGGAGTCTCCATACATGGGTGGGCACTCAAACAGAGCTAGTAGCAACCGGTCTGAATAGCTGTGTGCTCGGAGGACCATTTTTTGGTTCCCTAATGTGAACAAATTAGTGCTCTGTGTGCGCCTAATGAGAAAAATATCTATCGATGATATCAAATTCCTGCAGTATGTTGCCTTTCTCTGCGATTATACGGTTGTTCCGTGTCCTGGCAAATAGCGAGTATGGTTCAAACGTCTTCATTTACTTTGAATCAACATTTCACTTGACATGCTTTTAAGCATTATTTTGATATTTATCATACGATACTATTTTTAAAAACGTTTCTATTCTATTTGATGGTATGTATTAGGATTAGATAATTTCTCGTTAATTTATGTTAAAATACATTTTCCATTTATTATATATCATACCTTAACATTATCTGGGCGAGTAACTGCGTACCGCGGGTCGATTAGTTCCCACAATATGAGTACAACTACTTCAAAAGCTGATAATCCCATTACTTGAGTGATAAGTTGACTATCTTTGATCTGGAAAAACAAAACATCCGTGACCAAATACCATATTACTATTTTAGGGCAAATGTGGTGCTGTGGGTGTGCACTGAACCCTTAATGCAAAGATTGTTGATTCGAGTCCCACTATAATTAACGTGTTTGTGCTCTTGAATACGGCATTTTATCTTTATACAGGGTGTCTCAAAAAATTTACAACGCACCTTTTAGAGGATTGTAACTTTCTGAATAAGTGTTAGAATAGAACAACTCATACAACAAAATAAAGGCATAATAGTTTGCTATACTTGAAAGGAAAACCGGATGTGATTCGGCTCAGTAATTCCAGAGAAATTAGCATTTACGTAACATTAGTCTGGGAACACTTCCATCCAAGTTTGCTCATATTGAGTGATTCAGACAGCACATACATGAAATCAATACTTCTCTACAAAATGACATGGATTAACGTGTTTTAATGGTTCTAGGTTTTATTTTACACCAAATATGCCAGATGAGACCAAAGTTTAACACAAAATATAAAATAAAATTTGTCTAGATTATTTTCATCACATTTTATACTTAATTAAGAACAGTAAAATTTAAAATCTGTACGATAAGTTCAATCTTTTTATAACAATTGGAAACAAAATTATAGTAATTTTTAGTAAATATGAACATTGTCATTATTTAATCAAGTTCAATAACATCGCGCATACAACTTATCAAGCTTCTAGTCTTCACATTTACAACTTGAAGGCTGAAATCATGTATATTATAAAATTATCGCCAATTTTGCGCATGATGGTCAAATTATTAGTATCGCAATTGAAAACAAAATAAATGTTTTGTTTACATTAAAAGAGTATGGTCATATCTCTCTCCCCACAATGAGTTGTATTGTTTTTAGTTTTCTGGGTGTTATGAGTGATGATCAATTATTCAGTATTCTTAGATCACAAATTGAACTTTTTTTATCATAGTATTAAACAGTGCTGGCTAATTGAACATTAATGAGTAAGTAACCAGCCGCGCAAGTGAAAATCTGTCAAAATATGCAAACTTGGATGGAAGTGTTCTGTGACTACTCTTACGTAATCACAGAAATCTCCGTGATTACTTAGCAAAATTAAACGCTGTTTTCGTCCAATTGTAGAAAACTAATTTGGCCTCATTTTACCGTTTGAATTGTAAAATTCAGATACTTAATTAGGAAGTTATGATCGCCTAATGGTGCGTTGTAATTTTTTGAGACACCCTGTACTGTTCTCTATCCATGCGTATTTAATAGGTACCGATGATCTTCAGTGCTGGAAAGGCCACTAATTCGATGGAAGTGATAAAGCAATCCCAACATGGTGATATTATGAAAAAAGACGAGTCTGGTCAAATGTACCTTATAACATTGTTTCTCTCTACGGATATTATGAAGAGAGAAGCCGTGTCTGAAAATGTCACAACTGCTTGCTTTTGTATCAAAATTAATGCCTTAAACAGTCTCGAAATGTATTTAATTTCTTTTTAGTTTCTCATAGTTACACATCAAGTGAAAAGAAATTCACCTTTAAATGGCATTTATTTTGTGTCTGTGTTTTTGTACCTTGAACATTGTTTCTATCTACGGGTATTATCAAGTTGTGTATGAGAGGGTAGACCAGCTATCATGCTACCATGTTATAATAATACAAATTGTGAATGGCTGCTTACATAGTTTGATCAGTTCCAAATTGGCGAAACCGCTTTACAGCTGTGGATCAATACAGAGGGCGCGGGCGCATGAAGGCAACAAGCGCACTGTGCATCATATGCGTGACACTTGCGTGCTACTTAAACCACGGGCGTGGTGGTCATAATCGCGCCCATACGCTTGGATTACTTGTGCGCGCGGGGAAAATATCAAATATTTCGCGTCAATTTAGAACTGATTAAACTATAGGATATTATTGAATGCCGTTGACATTGTTGTGGTTAAAACACTATTTTAGCACCACTTATACAAAAATATTCGTCATTTAATATTTTCATTTAGGCTTACACTGGCGGTAAAAGTATGCGCAGTGTTTATGTCCTAGAAATTTCATCTATGAACAAACTATTGGTTATATTCATTAATAACGATATTGTATATGTGCATTATATAGTTTCATTCATGGACCAGGGAAACGTTCGCCATGAGTGATCCTTAAAGGGAAATCTGGAACAAGGAAACGTACGTTATGAGTTATCCTTAAAGGGAGATCTGGAACGAGGAAACGTACGCCATGAGCGATCCTTAAAGGGAAATCTGGAACAAGGAAACGTACGTTATAAGGGATCCTTAAAGGGAGATCTGGAACAGGGAAACGTACGTTATGATGGATCCTTAAGGGGGTGTGGACCCTCAGGTATAGCCTCCGTAAAACTGCCGTAACTTCTTCATTATTTATTTTATCTATATAAAAGTATACACTTTTTTGTAGAAAGGGTTCAATGAATCCAACCATAATCATGAAATTGACAATTTTGGAGAAAATTATAAAAAACAGGTTTTTTGACCCATTTTAGGTTTCGTCAAGATAACTAAAAATAAGTTTTGTCAAATCTTGTCATACTAGCTTAATTACAATCCTAATAAAATTAGGAGGCGTTTTTTTTCTCGAATATCTTATTAATTTATTGCTAAAAATGTGATATTTTTTTTAACCTTCAAAATCAGGTTTTTGGCACTTTTTGGTCAATAATTCAAAAAATGAATAAAATATTCTAACAACAAAAAACGCCTCCTATGGAATGTTATTACGAAGAAATTAAATCTAGAACGATACAATTTGTCAAAATATATTTTAAAGTTATCTTGACGAAAAATTAAAGGGAAATATGGAATAGAGAAACGAACGTTATGAGTGATCCTTCAAGTGAAATCCGGAATAGGGAAATGTACGTCATATAGTGATCCTTAAAGGGAGATCTAGAGAAGAGAAAGATACGTCATTACTGATTCTTACAAGGAGATCTGGAGCAGGGAAACGAACGTCATGAGTGATCATTAAAGGGAGATCCGGAACAGGGAAATGTAAGTCATCAGTGATCTGGAACAGGGAAACGTAACATGACATAAATGCATTAACTTAATAATTACAAGAGCCTTCCACGCCAGTGCATCAATAACCCTGATGGAAAAGAACTTACCTTAACGGGTACGGGTGATTTCATTGCGAATATGCGATGCACTCGCCATGTTTTACCAAATAAAGCACCAAACGACACGGAAAACCCAATAACAAGACAAAGAGTAAATATCTATAAAAGAATGACAGAAAACGAGGACCAAATATTAGTTTAAGTTTAAGTAAAGTCACAATTTACCCGATAATTATAATATAGATATAATTATGACATAACCAAGACTATTAGTTATTAGGTGAGGTTGGGTCGGATACGGATTATATCTAGTCGAGGATTCTGTATCGGGACGAGGGCGCACTCACCTAATAACGATTTTATCCTACTAAAACACTATTAAAACAAAACAAGAACAAATGATTCTGTAAGTCACCTAAAACCCGAGCAAGTTCAAATGCAATCATGACGTTCGTCACGCGCCGGCGTAGCAATCCTACTACAACGCATGCGCAGTTCCTTACTGACCGTATACGGGATTTGGGGGTCGGATACGGAATATATCTAGTCACCAAATTCAGGCGCTTATCCAATAGGAACGCGAGAATCGTCGCGATGGTAGGATAAGTACATATACGTCACTGTATGACATAGCTATACATGCGACCGACAGCGTAATTGAATGCTTCGATTCATCCCATATTAGGTATGATAAGAATGATATTATGTAAATTTGTGCGTAACAATGTCAACTAGCTTTTTAAAACAAAAAGCTTACCTTTGTTATTATGACGTACTGATTTATGCTAATCAGATCGAGGTCAATACCCAATAAGATTATGGAAAGGTACGCAAAGACACCTCCTAAGATGATGAGGTAGTTGAGTCTAGGGCTGGACATTTTTATGATTCTTAAAAATGTTAAAACAAATCAAAGAAAAAAAGTTATATATTTATTAATGGCCAGGTCTTCTTAATGCATGTTTAGTTTTGTTATATGCATATTTCTATTGGATATTCATATTACCGTTTATTTAGGATTCATTTTTAAACCAAATATTTTATTCTTTAATGTAATTCGCACCTGTGTCACAATTTTATTCTCTGTCTCTGTTGTCAATGTTGATCTGCGTGATGTATTGCTTAAATGAGTCAAATATTGATTGCTATAAAAAGGTGTTGCTCTTTGCATCAAGATTGTTTATCTACATTTTCAAAATAGTTTGAAATACAGCAACTCAAGCATCCATGTTTAAAGTCAAATCCACCTAGACCATATTTAATATGTTGTTGTTACCTGCGATCAGAGTAAATGACACTAAAAACGATGAAAAAGATCGACAGAATTATCCCAGAGATGGCTGCAGCCGTAATGACGATGAATACAGGCATGTATATAGTCTTGTATACGGAGATCTCTGTAAAGGAATCGGCAGGAGGTCTACCACCTGTATGGATGTATTGGAAATAGCAGGGAAAAGATGCGTGATTAGGATTATGTTATAAATTAAATAAAAGTATTATGAGATATTGGCGTGCAAGGTAATTCAGACGCTTAAGCCATCGGTGTGACACTCTACTATCCATTTCTACTCATACAGGCTGTTTGAAAAAGATGTTCCCTTCGATGACCAAAGTTCATTAGTTCTTTTCATCATGAAAATCAATGCAATGAGGTTCGTTGATTTGTTAGTACTCTACTGTAACTTACAATTTTAGATCATGGACATCGAACTTATTAAACTCAAGATACACTCTGGTGTGTAAAAGATGATGATTTTACCCTTTCGACATAGAGAAAAAACCAACATCTCTACTAAATGTGGTGTTCAGTTTGATAAGCTGGTTAATGATACAGATTGTTGAGGTAATCTCCTTGTCATATGCAGGCCCGTCAGATGGTGTGGGGCGACGGTTGCGAACGCCCCCCCCCCCCCCCCCCCCCCCCCCCCTTTGGATTTTTTCTTTCTTTTTTTTTCTTTTTTTTTTTTACGGTAAAAATTGCGTTTTTCTTAGTTTCAAATATCAATGATAGTAAAACTACTCATAAAACATTGACTACAGTGCTTTTTGGACTGCGAAATTTTGTGTCCGTGCGAATTTTTTTGACTTCTACCCCCCCCCCCCCCCCCCCCCACCCCCACTTACGTGAAATTCACGAGGTGACTGACTTGGAAAAAATTTGGGGCAACCTTTTACGAACATTTTAGGTGTAAACGCCCCCCTTGGGCAAAAGTGTCTTACGGGGATGATATGCTATAATCGCCATGAAGCCTAATGTGTTGAATATCATTCAACCAAACTCGCGTGTACGCCAGTGACTGAACTTCAGTGCGTGATTAAAATAATATTTGTTACGCGTGGAAAATCACTTCCGGGTTCACGCAGCATACGCTGGTCTATTTGTAAATGTATGCAAAGCATTCTGACGTTGACTTATATACAAACCAGGCCAATACACTGCCGGATTACCACTCCATTGTAATCGGTTCTCAGATGATCCAGGATTGTATGTGCCAACCGCAGCATCAGTACCGTCTGTAAAGACAATCATATAATACATATCATGACACAAACATATCATATCATTACATAAACTTGTACAAAATGCTGCCTCCCGTGTTCTCACATAAACAAGGAAATTTGACCACATTACACCTGTTTTAAAAGATCTGCACTGGTTACCGGTTCGTGAAAGAATTCAGTTTATAATACTTTTGTTGACTTGGAAAGCTCTAAATGGAATTGTACCAATATATATATATCAGATCTTCTTGTTCACTATCAACCTAATTGCACTCTTCGATCTTCAAACAAACAATTACTTGCTGTTCCAAGGACTTCTTCTAGCCTCGGTGATCGTGCTTTCTCTGTCATGGTACCAACATTTTAAAAAGCTTCACGTTAAAATACATTATTTAAACTTGATAATGAAACATCGAATCTTCATCTATATTGGCAATACTTTTAATTACTCACATTTTTAATATTTGTAAATTAAATCTATATAGTATTACCGTGTAGGCAAAACATAATTAACCGGTGTACCACTCTTGGACGTTTAATATAAAACGAGAATTCATGAGGTAATAACGTTTCATTTTTCGGGTAATAAACAAAACACGCCGGCCATTGGCATGGAATACATCATTGAATACTGACAAATAATAAAATGTTGTACTTTAAACCATTTATTATTAAATTTGGTACCTTGACATTTTCCGTAATGATATTACAGACACTTACTATGATTCTGCCTGATCTGCATAGGCCCAAGTCTGTCACCTGTTTTCGTAAACTGAATATTGCCCTGTTGTTAAAGATAGAAGATTGAAGATTGGTTTAAATGAGTTGAAATGGCGTGAGTACACTGGCCAATACGTCACGACGGATACTTCATATGCTAAAGAAATGGAATTTTTTTGTTCTGCCATACTTCTTTTGTATTCAATGGAGATTGCTCAATAATGGTTAATACACACAGTGAGGGATCACATTTGGCGGGGTACACTAAACACGATGTGCGATGAATGAAACATTCCAAAAGAATACATAGGCTATATATGCAGCAATGGAAATACCACATTACTGTCTACACGAGGTTATCTAGGTACTTAGAAAATATTTCTAACCATCTTACTTTTACAAATGAAATAAATTAGTTGAAAAAGTGGTACTAGTGGGAATCGAACCATGGATCTCTGCTCTGGTTGTATCTCAACCACTAGATTAGGGAGGGGTGAAATGACACGGACATGATTGTAATCCCTTTTACAGCATAAAGCAATACTACTATTAGGCTAAAAAAACAAAAATTGTTATGTTGTCCTCGACTACCCGCTCGTCAGATTTAGGGCCGCTCCGATATTGGTTTTTTCAGATTTTTTCTTCTTCTTTTTTCAGATTTTTCTTTTTTCAGATTTTCCCCCCCATTTTTTTTAAACAGTTTAAATGGCATTGAATATTAAATTAAGTGTTTATAACATATATATGCGACTCTTAGAGTGATTTCAACTTCTTGTTGGCTGAACTTTGAGCTTCCGCTGGTAAAATAAAATAAAATAAAAAATCGACCCGCCCGCCCAAAATCTCTGAAAGTTGTGGAAGACAACATAACAATTTTGTTGGCCTTATGATCAGTACACTTAATATTATGAATTGAGCTGCGATACACATGATCGTCAACCCTGGGTTAACAGTTATGTGGGTATTTTCATTACTGCGTAGAGTATTTTTGTTCAATTGAGAAATGCTGATACGCATTTCTGCAGATAAAATATACCTTTGTTAGATGAGGCAAAAAAAAAGTTGTTTGATTGTCCTCGTCCGCCCCACCCTCTTAATCATTCCGACCCAAAAAACGGTTTTTTTTGTTTGTTTTTTGTTTTTCTAAATGTTTTTAACAAAAATTAAAATTTACCATTTTTTTTTTAAATTTCCTTTTTTTACGAATATTAGCCGAAATTTTTTTCTTCTTCATTTTTCTTCATTTTTTTTTAAGTGTGGAGAAAATAGAAATACTCATCAAAATGTTAAAGATTTTGTTCCCTGTTTTGGTTACCACAACAAGTACATCTCATTTTACTTTTGGTACCTGAAAAAAGGCAAGGGAAAAAAACAACAGCAAAAAACCCCAAATTTCCCGACCGACCTTCCCAACTTTTAAAAGTGATCTATGGACAATCAAACACAAATTTTTTGGCCTGATGGGTAACACAAGTACACAGGGGAGATAGGATGACATGCTGAAAGGCTTTTTCATTCAAACAATAGCAATCTACTTACACTTATTCCATCAAAATTGGTTTCACTCATTTTGTTGAAGAAAATCTTAGACATGTTATTATTTGCATAGGAGAAATTTCGAAGAGATAGCTGCTGGTCTGAAACGTAAACATAATATATATTTATATTTCATTTCCTTTGAATTCTTTGTTCCCATGCATCAGTTTCACTTTATTATGTATTTCAATTCATCGATATGCTTGTTTTGTTCTCGAACAACAATGTTAATGTGATTGTCGCCAAAAAAGTAGATGAAATATATACAAACATTAATAAGAAATTATGTTCCTCTTGAAATCATATCTTTGAATTCAGATTACCTTCAACAATGTACCATTTGACGCGGAAAATATGCTCTTTCAGCTTTTATCAAAAACTATGATATGAAACGTTGCTTTCACCACGTCGCTTTCGTTATGATTTTGGTACAAATTACACTATGACAAACTACCAATTTTAGATATATTCACCCATTTGTTTAAGGATTTTGTCAGCTTTGTTCAGTGCGATGGCCACAGCCCACACTTCGTCAAAAGCGTACGGTGCATGGTCAAGTCCGACAAGGGCTTCCGATGTGAAGTTAACAAACTCGTCATATCTGGAAGAATATTTATTAGCGTCCTGAATAAATAAATAACATGTATCAGAAAAGATCAGTTTACGGGCTGAAATATATCATTACCTTGTTTAGATGGATGATAATGTAAAAACCCTTTCGGCTAATGATTTCTTCAAAAAAATAAGTGAAAAACCAAAACTAAAGGCATCATATCGGAATTTCTAAAGGCCCTTTAATGCTTGAAACTCTTTTTTGTATGAATTTTCTATATGGGAACGGGTAACAGTAGTAGCGTATCAGCAGAGTGTCCCCCTTTTTATTTTCTGTAAATAAACTGAGTGGAAGGGGGCGACCCATTGAATTAGGGATATTATGTATTTGCTTCAAATAACAAGTCACGGGTGGTAGGTTCACAAGTATGACACATGGGGCATATAATGATCTACCAACTTCTCCTTCGGTTACTCAAGTGAAATTAACTTACCCCACTCATATTGTCAAAGAACCTAATTGGCCAAGCTCTCAAAGTTTGGTAGAACATGTCTGTGGCAATTTATTTATTATCATTATTTCAGAATACTTATAAAGCGCATTTCCCATGGATCAATGCGCTGTACATTAAAACACAATCTAAAATACAATATAGTTACAGCATGCAACAAAATAATGACACATGATAAAATACATGACCTACTTATTACATCAGCAATTATGATAAAAACAGATCTATATAAATATACAATTAAGAAACCAAAAATATGCCCAATTACTAGCAATTAATTTGGGAAAAGGTAGGTTTTTAAGAGCTTTTTAAAAGCTTTCACATTGGGAGCATCGCGTACATTATTTGGTAAGCTGTTCCACAACTTAGGACCATAAGCCGAAAATAATCTATCCCCATAAGCTCTTTTTGTTTTGGGGATTTCTTTATATAGATGAATTTTGGGCTAAAGGTGTACAGATACTGGTATACATGTCGTCCAATACTGGAACATAAAAGTTGCCAGTATGATCTCTCAGTGTCCCTATTAAAAGTACGCTTACCTACAGGGGAAGTCAGAAAGAACGGGATTTTTGTTCTCGCCAAGGCGTCACAAATATTTCAGGCATGTATATTCAAAAACAATTGCTGTGATAAAAACCATTCATTTGGCTTTTATTTTTTTTAAAAACCTACCAACTTCTCCTTCGCGAAGCTAGCTATGTCTTCTATTTAAACGCCAATTCACGTGATAGTCGAATTATCACGTCATTTTTCAATGTATAATTGGTTTTGAATATTCAGGTCTGACATTTTCATAGCGCTTTTAATAAAAGAGTACCCGTTCTTTCAGACTCACCCTGTATGCTTAAGAACTAAATTTGTGAGTAAACCAATATTGATAGACTAAAGAAGATACCAAAAGCCAATAATACATTGTTACATTTTCTAATATAAGTTAGTATTGTTAGTAACATACGTCTATCAGCGAAGGTTATTCTAGGCTCTTATTACAATGAATTTAAGTGGAGTGGAATACTCGTACTTCTATCTTTTAAATAATCAGTCTGAAACAAATTTAGATTATCAATCGTAGCAAGGTTATAACTAAAAGATCTTTATATAAAAGCCTCTGTGCTGATTCGTCAGTTTAAAGACAATCTATAAAACAATTCTGATTTGCTCCGTATTTATAATTTACCATATTGGAGACTCGGTCTGAGGCTTTCCCATCAGCCAGGGCCTGCACCTCAGAGGAAAGATATCCATTCGTTACGATGTTCATTTCATCAACTGTGCAGCTGATAAGATCATTTTCCTCACGCCACCAACCATTGTCATACCAACCTTCAAACAGTAAATATTATCAGCTGATATATTGTAACCTCACAAAACAATGACTTAATCAAATCTGCCCTTAGCTCATGCAAGGATCACTTATGAGAACTACGTTATTTCTGTACAGATTTATCATGTGTACATTACCCCCCCCCCCCCCCCCCCCCCCCCCCCTCCCCTCACCGGTCGGTGCAAAACATCACCATTGAAATAATTAGGGCAGAGGATAACTTTCAGAATCTTATGGCACTTTTTCACAACATCCTTCACCTTTTGCATAACACATAAACATGGGAAATGTGAAAATCAAATATTATCAAACAGGCCATAGTTGGCTTAGTATTGTGTAGAGCCTTCCTTTGTAATCAGTGTATATGACTAGGAAACTCACTGACATGCTATCACGCGCCCAAAATGGTTATTATTCTTGAGTACCCTCCTCCACACCATTATAATACACTTTACTCCGCAAAACGTTGAGTCTGAAGGGTATTACATAATTATTCCCCAAAATGATTGGCAGGAAGTAATTAAACTCATCGATATATATATGTAATTAAGACAGTGCAATAACACAATACTTAACACATTCCATATATAACATATTGCGAAGAAATTATCCCCTGTCAAATCCTTGAACTTTCTCAGAATGCGTTGTATTTGCAAATACAATACTCACCAGGTAAAATCCAGACATATTTTCTTCCATATAACCCTTCTTGATAGGCCGCACATAATACTTTACGAGCGTCTTCAGGGTAAAAATATCCGTAAATTATCCGAGCGTTCTGCCTCTGAAATAAGAAAGATGCTATGATTCTAATGTCAGTAAATCGTGTCGATATTCATACAACTAGGCCTATTACTATAATTTGACATTCATCCCAGCCAACACGTATGCATGGGCCCCACGTGGGCTACATGTGGGGAATCAGGGCTAATGAGGGCAAGGGCTATGTGCGGGCAAACCACATGGGTCCCATATGGGTTTACAAGGGTCATAATGGGCTACGTTTGGGTAATCATATCAGGGTCCCATATAGGCTGACCACATGGGTCCCATATGGGTTTCACAAGGGCCATACTGGGCTACGTTTGGGTAAACCTATCAGGGTCCCATATAGGCTGACCACATGGACCCCATGTGGGTTTTACAAGGGCCATAATGGGCTACGTTTGGGTAAATATATCAGGGTCCCATATGAACTGACCACATGGGCCCCATGTGGGTTTTACAAGGGCCATAATGGGCTACGTTTAGGTAAACCTATCAGGGTCCCATATAGACTGACCACATATGGGCCCCATGTGGGTTTTACAAGGGCCATAATGGGCTACGTTTGGGTAAACCTATCAGGGTCCCATATGGGCTGACCACATGGGACCCCCATGGGTTACATCAGGGCAATTCCACGCATGCGCACTGACCCTGGTTATATTGGTTTTGTAACACTATGGAATTCATATTGATACATTTTGATAAATGATTTATCCACATCATGCACTATATCATAATTTAATGGCAAGTAAGAACATAACTTCACACAAAACTGTTAACACATGAACAATTTTGTTGGAGAATGTTAATAAAAAAAGCCAAATGACTGAATTGTTCTTGCAATTGCCAGTCATTTATTCGGATGTGTAAATAATTCAATTAACAATTACCTAATGGGTTGTTTTTATAAGGGCAAGCCCATTTAAAACCCTGATTTGACCCTAATTAAACCCATGTTAACCCCCCATTGGACCCATGGGGGCCAACTCGCATGGCCCCTTAAGGACAAAGTGACCAAATTAGTAAGGGTCCCATGTGGGCCTGCCCAAATGGGGCCCACAAAGTGGCCCATAAAGGGCCCACATGGGGCCCATGCATACGTGTTGGCTGGGATATTATTTATAGGTACTAATTTGAATTTTTCAAATGTATTTATAACCGTTTCAGCCAGCAACTGTTCCACCAACCAAGTCAGTAGTCCTTGCCCGCATAAACATAATAACAAACACATCATTTGGTAGAAATGATAACAATAATATTTTGCCGAAATCGTAATATTGATTGTTAGTCAATGAAACTAATAAAACCTTACAAATTAAATCTTAAAAATCACCAACATAATTGACCCTAGTTTACACATGTCATCATTTGACACTGACAATAATTGAAATAGTCATAAAGTCTGTATTGTAATGTTATGTCCATGCCGAAAACCAAAACATCCGGAAACTGGTCGATGGCGGTGTTACTTTAGAGTGGACCCAACAATGACACGGTTTGAGAGCAAGCGGTCATTCTGTAAAAATGATATTGACAGCAAGGGCTTCGATACTATTGATTTGAAAACAAATTATTATTATAAATATTGGTTTGAATTTAGAGAATAAAGGTATTGTTTTTAGACCGTATCCGTGTTATATTGTCTGACATAAATGCGGACGATAGTATTATTTTGTCGTTGTTCTACGCAAAAAATACTACTACCGAACGCATTTATATCAGACAATATAACACGGGTACGGTCTAAAAACAATACCTTTGTTCTCATTCTTAAACAATCTTACTTAAGACATTTATCAAAGAAATAAGTACATTTTATTGTCCCCATTTGGTAAGTTTTACCCCTGCTAGGATCGAATAACCCACAAACATTCCATCCAATCCCATGCGATTAGTACACCATGCGTAAGCGTCGCGGCGCCGGCATAAGCGCAGGAAAGGCGCCAAAGACGCACTGCATTGTGAAGATCGGACGCACTGTTAAAACGTAAGCCCCCCCCCCCCCCCCCCCCCCCCGTGTTCAATTGTCTCATCTTAATGTCGCCGATTTCTCTGAGAACCAATGGGATTGCTTAAACTCTCTTAGCTGTTTAAGAATAGGTCTTATTAAAGGCATATTATGTGATCTTTTACAGGAGCGCCCTCTATTCATGATTATTTTTAGAAAGTAAATTTTCTTGTAGATTTACATTTCAAATCATAAATCATAAATATATTCTGAGTTTACAGAGAGAAACGATTCCTAATTACTTCAAAAATCCTGGCTTTAGAGTGAATTTAGAGTGAAAAATAATTTGTCGCGCAGACCTGACCCTCTATTTTCACTCTTTAAACCGTGATTTTGAAGTAATTAGGAATCAAATCGCTCTGTAACTCAGACTATATTCTTGATTTATGATCAGAAATGTACGTAAATCTGCAAGAAAATCTACTTTCTAAAAACAAATCATGACTAGAGGGCTCTCCCTGGAAAAGATCACATAATATGCCTTTAAAGTGTTTATTGTCAGAAATTTGCAAGAAACACAGGGCTTCTTTATATTCATGGCATATAGTTATAAAATCTTGGGAGTTTTGAGTGGTTTTTGTAAATGTAAATTGTTAACGCAAACGATGATGTTTCACGTGTCACACTATAAGTAGATTCATAAACTCTGGCGCCTCGGTATCGATTTTGGACCTCGTCCATTGGGCGTTAGAGGAACCCATTTTGACCAATGATGAAACAGCGGTACTTTT
Organism: Ophiura sarsii; assembly: GCA_035610835.1. Lineage (NCBI taxonomy): Eukaryota > Metazoa > Echinodermata > Ophiuroidea > Amphilepidida > Ophiuridae > Ophiura > Ophiura sarsii. Next base: position 71,845,804 of record CM069450.1, on the reverse strand, counting down.
ATAGATGTTATTATCATGATTATTTGCGCTCCATAATCAAATGCTATTCATGATAGTGTGGCTTTATGAATAGGGCTGATCATATAGCTTTACGATCACGACAACCAAAAACTTAATCCAGCAGCTTCAAATGTGTTATCCCTTTGGAAGCGGTTACCACAATAAAAACAAATCAACCATCATCGACCGTATACAGGTTTCGAAAGAAAAATATTATGTATGTCATTTTACCTATTTATAATTAAGTGGATACTTTTTATTATTTTCCGGTTTTATTATGCACGTGGAATAAAGGAAACATTAAAATGAAAATAACAGTTCTACGTATTCATTTGCGAGAAAAAACCGGAAAATAATTAAATAATCATTGTTTTATATACCTAGGTACAAAACCATTTGTCCTAATTAAAGGTAGATGTTCCGATTTTCAACTTGAAGTTTTCTATTCGACATAAAAGGTCATCCTCAAAAAAGTCGTATTCCAAAGTTTGAGTTGCATAACTCTAATGCTTCTTATTTTAGACGCACAAGATGCCGTGAAATGTGCCCATTGAGTTGTACACAAACTATATTGGTGGTTAACCACTTTTCGCGGTAATTCGATGTTATTTCACCGATTTCTTCGTAATCATACTGATTTGGACCGTCAAATTTCAGTATGTTAATCAGAAAAATATGATCTTTCATATGATATGAAAATCTCCATATGTTTGAGAAAAATATGTGTTATGAAAATGTGATCGGGCCATCTACCTTTAAATGGAAAAACAGTTATATCAACCAAGATACGGATTATAATCGTTACTTTAAGTATTTCTGGCTATGAGACCACCTGAATACCTTTATCAATTTATCTGAATAACAATACATTTCTTTATCGTTATGCCGATAATCCAACCGCAAGTTCCCTGTCACTAGGTACATAGTGGTGACTGCATCACAGTAGTACATACACACGAAGACACGGTATTAACCTTGCATATTACGATTAAATTCGAGTGCCTCCCCCTCTTTTGCTTCTGTTACCTCTTTACTGAAATGGTAAATCGCTAAAATCGGCCAATGTCTGCGAATCAACTATAATATATATCAATATTATTTCTTACCTTTATATTAGCAACATGCAATGTCGGGTCATCTTCAAATGATTCGGATATAACGATATCAATCCCATGATCTTTAGCTTGCTTCCGGAAGTCATTCGCACCCTGATGCAAAGAAAATAACTAACAAATACCCAGTGGCGGCACCAGCCTCATAATTTTTGGGGGGCATTTGGGGAGGCAAGAATTTTTTAGGGGTGGGGTCATGAAAGAAAATTATGCGCGCAAAGCGCGCACATTTTTGGTACCCTTTTACGCTTATGGTCAAATTTGGTATAATACTAACTAATTTGGTATAAAAAAATTGGTACAAAATTTGGTCTAATTGAACCTAAATTAGTAAGAAAATGTGCGCGCAGCGCGAAAAAAAGAAGCCCTTTTATGCTAAAATTGTCTATTTTTTTCTTATTTTAACAAAATAAAAAAATGTTGGGGGGCAAACTGGGGGGGGGCAAGACTTTTTCATGGGGGGGGGACAAATGCCCCCCCCCCCCCCATTCCCCCCCCCCCCCCCCCCCCCCGTGGTGCCGCCACTGCAAATACCAGACCACATCCCCTTTCACATTACACAGTATAATATCTTCAAATACAGTTGAATAGCAAGATGAAACAATTTGAACAAATTACAAAGTAATAAAGCGTGAGTAATAAAGCGTAAGACATGTTTTGTGCGTTGTACTGTTATTACGAGAGTATAGTCGACCAAGGTCAAGCTCACACGGCGAATCTCAGCCTATAAAAACATTACCATGTTTTCTTTTAGCATAAAGGTAACACAGTTCTATATATAATTCATAATATTTGGATAGGGATACTTACAGCAGCATAGTTAGCGGGGTTGATAGTAGCCATTTTACGCCAATCAAAATATTTCACCATCTCAACAATAGCTAGGTTACCCGAGGTTGTTCCCGGTGCCATGCGAAAGAAAAGTGGAAAACGACTTCGATCGGAGAGTTCCGGAGAGTAAGAACTAAATGAAACCTACAATGGTAATAGCAAATTTGCATTAGAAACACCCGCAGACCCCACCCACCATACCCAATGTATCTATCCTTGTGGAGACTTATTATCGTACACACAGTATGATTGGCTAAAGTCAGAACATGACCAACCTCAACAGGGTATCTTACGCTTTCCACGCGGCAGGCGTCTGCAGATGACATTTCCAAAATTTCACAAAATGTTTCTAAAATGTCAACATTATCGAATTTCATCACCTTATTTTGAATCTCCATGAGAAATGCATTAATATAAGTACAAGCATGCCTAGTATTGGTTCAGTAATTCCTGATAAATATGTATTGTAATAGTAACACTATAGCCGCATGGAAAGTGTTAATGGTGACATGTAGGGGCCCTAGGGGGTGTTATGTGTGATCTATGTGGCTCACAGACCAATTTTTTTGCTTATATAGCATAGTTTTGTGTCACCCCAAGGTAAATTATCTCCATAAGGTATACTCAGAACGAATTGGTACCACAATTAAGGTATTTCGTAAAACGGTATAGGAGCACACACATCACTATTTCGAACTTATTAGCCGGCAGCCTGCATGTCGGGAGAATTATTATAAGCTGCTGTCACACAAAACGGTTGCTAACGTTCTACCTGAGTGAATGGAATATACTCCTCTCATGTGTCCTTAAAGGTCTGTATATGAATACGTTCGTCACGGTTCTGATTTTCACTGCGTGTAATCGTGTACGTAGAGCCCGCCCCAATATTTTCACCTCAGTATTATCTACAAATAGGAATACACTACAGTGCTATTGGCCTTAGGTGTGGGGAACAATAGCCACTGAGAGCAATTTTCATCAAATTGTAGTTTAATCAGTTCCAAATTGGAGATTTTTTTTTTTTTTTTTTGGTATATAAAGAGCAAATGTGAACAATAGCCCAACAGACATTAACAACGTTAATGAACTGAGTGATTACAAATCAAACGGGTAATGGGCCAATCAATTGGTTCACCGCAACTCAGAAAATAATCAAAAATACAAGTAAACACAATTGGACGAGTAAAAAAGCCAATGAAAGTGGCGTGGGACAGGAATAGGATAAACACCCAAACATAGAGAGTAACATCAAAACAAAAAAATAAGACGAAAATAATATCTGGAGGTCATTGATACATCGAGAGAGCTTAGCCAACATACTCTGAAGAGCTGTAGAGAAAGTGTCTGTTAACACGACATTTAAACGATTGTAGTCCTTCCTCTTGGATGTTGCCAACAACATTGACTGGAAGACTGTTCCACTTGTATGGATGAAACTTCTGTCTAAGCAGCAAGTTCTGGCAGTTGTAAATAAATAAATCATAAATATTCTGTTGTTATTTCTCCGCGCGTAAAAGTTATCCAAGCGATTATGGCCACACGTATTTGCCACACGCACGCATTTTTGGTCACACGCCCGCGTCACGCACATGATGCACAGTGCGCTATAGTCACTGTCATAATGCTATGGATGAAATCCAAGCTATTAGTGTTGCTTTTAGTGGCTGTTATGATTCAAAACTATCATAAGAAACTATTCGACGGTGAAAGTTTATATACTTCAAACATTGTGAATATGTTTAATTAATTAATAGACACATCTACCGTTGCAATTGCTATACAGTTTTTACTATCACATGGCTTTAAATAAAAACGTGGAATATCATCATATCACTTGGTCTAATGTGGATTGCCTCGTGTAATGGCAAAATCCAAATTTGACCTAGTGATATAGTTTACTATGAGCGTGTTTCTGCTGGGCAAGTTACCGCTAATAAACGCTAAGTTTGCCCAGTAGAAACAGGCAGAACCGGGCAAAAATCGGTATTTTTGGTAATCCCAAAAACCTTCACAAAGCAGGTTTGGAACCAGCAATAATCGGCAATAATCGGCAATAAACCCAGCAGAAACAGAAAGGTGATTCTTAGCGGTTTGCGCCGTGAACCGTGTCACGCTGGGTTATACACATTATTGTGAAGCAATCTTTTTCAGGTGCGGTGGCATTGTTTGGGATTACAAAAGGTTACATGTCGTGGCCCATCGACTAGGATCGATAAACTTAGCGGTAACTTTTCGCGAGTAGAAACAAGGGGGATTAAAAACTGACCGATTGAAACTTAGCGTTTATTAGCGCTAACTTTTTGCAGTGTCCCAGCAGAAACACGCTCTATCCAAAGATTTTCTAGTACAGGGATTATGATCTCTATTGAAATGTCGAATAAGAACTGATACTATGTGTGTTTCATAGCACCTGTATGACATGGCGTGTTTGAATAGAGCGGTGATTAGTATGGGCATTGGTAGTCTCTTGCGACAACAACATGGCCCTTGTAGTGGCTGTTGTGACACAAAACTAACGTTAAAAACGAGATGGTACGGTGGAAGTGTAAATACTTCTAACAATTTCAACATATTAAATTATCCCATACATTCACCGTGTCCGATTGATTTTACTATATGTGTGATAATTGTACATAAATTCTCCACCCAGTGTTGTTATAGAACTAAACTCGAACCCACGCGCACAATGGATAATGTGTGCATATTGTTCAGATCGATACTAATAGATGCAATCGTTCAGGGAACGAGAGTGAATATTTATTGATGACTTGTTGTTGAGTTATTTCATGACAGGGCTAAATACTACACTTTCTTTATCTTGGTTCGAAACACACATAGCTTCAAACGACTTGGCGCACATAAGTATCCCTGTACTAGAAATTCATTGCTCTATCACACTCGCAGGCATTCAATATTTGTATACTATCTCACCTGTATAAGATTCCATAGATGAGAAGACTGCGCTGTTGGGATTGTATCCATAGAGCATCCACCCCCTAATATGGCAATCTTAGTGGTTTCTTTATTGTAGAGTTCTTCATACATGGCGTCATTGCCATAACTTCCTACGCACTGAATAATAACAATACATAATTGATACACCTTATTAGTTTATCCTCACACCGCGACTCGAAACAATAGCGAAATAGTACACATTATCTGCGCAGTTAATCATTACAAAGAAGCAACCTTGAAAATAAAAATGGTTGTAATGTTTCCGCATGTACTCACAGCAGAACGGACAAGCAAGTGTCACCTTGCGAGGTAGTGACTTTGCTAAAAAGGGCCGTGGGAACTAGTGGCGGCACTCAGAGGGGAAAGGGGGGGGGGGGTATTTTCCCCCTACACAAAATATTCCCCCCCCCCCACTTCCCCCCCCCAAAAAAAAATCAATTTAGTTAAAATTAGAAAAAAATAGACAATTTTAGCATATAAAGGCAATTTTTTTCCGCGATGTGCGCACATTTTCTTGCTAAATTAGGTTAAATTAGACCAAATGTTGACATTTTGCGCGCATTTTCATACCAAGTTAGTTAGTAATAGACCAAATTTGACAATTTTAGTGTTAAATGGCACAAAAAAAATCATGCCCCTTAAAAAAATGTCTTGCCCCTCCCTCAAATTATGAGGCTGGTGCCGCTACTGAGGGGAACTTAAAACACTTTCCACGCGGCCATTGGTTTAACCATATACAAAATAGATTTTTCAGAAACCATTCCCAACTTTCGAGGTCTATCTCAAGGATTACTGAACCAATACTAGACATGTTTGTACTTATGTCGATGCATTTCTCATAGTGATTCCAAATATGATAATGAAATTCAATAATTTTGACATTTTTGAAACATTTTGTGAAATTTTGGAATGTCGTCTGCAGCCGCCTGCTGCATGGAAAGCGTTAACGTTTGCGCAGTTCCTTTCCAGACGATTTCTGGCTGTACACAATCCGACCTTATACAACATAAATAAAATGGACTTCAGGCAGATGTGTTAGGAAATTTGGGGACTTTTCCGGGAGTTTGTAAGTGTTTTTTTTTAAATGTATCAAATTATTTATTGGGTGAACATAAAGAGAAATGCTCATAGCTCTTGCGATATTTGTATCAACCTAGATGAAAACACACAGGGAGGTAAGTATGAATAATTAACTGGGTGGGCAATTTGAATTGTTCTTGCCCAAAATAGGAGATAATATTTAACTGGGTGGGCAACTTTGTAATGTTTGAAACATCCATACCACTGTAATTACGGCTAAATAAGTCAATCAGTCATACAATATGTTTATATACTTCCGGGTAACAGGTATCTATGATGTGATATGATAAGATTTTATTTAACAGATCTTTGTTTTGGCAGGGTTGACATGGAATCTTATGACACATGATAAACACAATTTAGACGAATGATGCTTGTGCATTGCCATACAATGTACAAAACAAAATTATATTAATTTATTAGCTGGGTGGACAATTTTGGGCAACGGGCAAGTTGAATTATCTGGGTGAGCAAATTAATTAACTAGTGGAGTAAATGGCAATGCCTATCCAGCTATGCTATTTACCTTTTCACGGTTTCGAGATTATTTTCGTACTACTTCACAGCTCGTGCTGAATGACATTTCAGCCTTTTTATATTGAAAATATCCAATCTTCGATATACATCGTCTTTTTCTTACACATCGTCTCAACAGAAGTCTTATTATAAGATCAACGTCAATGCCGTTTTAAAATTTTAATAGTCAGTATGAGTGTGCCAAAACAAATTCATTATCTGAATATCGATCGTCATATCCTTGTGCAAAAACCATAATTGGAAATCTAATATCAATAAAACATACAATTTGCACTCTGATTGAAACACGCCGTTTTGTAAGAACACTTCCGCGTGAATGGAAATGGAGAGTTTAATGACTATAATTGTTGATAAAATGGTCTTCTTTTCATTATTGTGTTGATCCTGAAGCCAGCATGCTTATTAAACCTTGCTCTTGTTTACATTTCTCCAATTTGAGCTTTGTAGTACAAAATGAGGGAACGTGACTGTATAACTATATAGCTTACAACAACATTATGATCAATAATATCAAAATATATAATACTCATTTATAATGTTCCCATTCCTTATCTATTTTGGACCGGTGATTTTGACATCGAAGATTTTGTCAACCGCTGACTATGTGGTCCATTTTTAGGGTTATTAACGTTAGTTTATACCCTTGGGGCATAATTATATCCTTTGCAGTCTTTAAATTGGACCACCTAGTGGAAAAATAGACACATCCTTATATGATTTATTACCGGCGAAATGTCAAATCACCGGTCCAAAAGCGTTAAGGGACGGGAACATAATGAGCGGGTACCCTCGCTACACTTGATAATAATAATACTAATAATACTAATAATACTAATAATAATAATACTTCTCCTTAAACAACACATATAATAATAATAATAATAATACTAAAAATAATCTGGATTTATATAGCGCCTTTCCAAGATTGATCAAAGCGCTGTAATTTCGCTGTCACTGGTGAATCATCAGAATCAGATCGCATCAACATACCCTGGGTTGTTTTATTAAAACATTGCACGCTTTTGAGATTAAGTGGAACAAAGTTGTTATTCTTATTTAATTCATAAATCTCTGTTTTCAAATTGTTTTTAAAACTCAATGAAATCGGGATCTGCATATTTTCATCCTCCATGTATTTACCTTTTAATATATCGTTCTTCCCGCATCTGATCTGTTCAAACAATCATTTTCAAACTTTACAATGATTTGTCACCCCTATGTAATTCCTATCGCTCATTTATTGACAACAACAACCATACACCCACTCAATAGTAGGCCTATTATACGCGTTATAAGTAATCAATTAATAGGGTATGATATAGAGTATACCAATAATTTGCCGTTACTTTCAAAATATCGTTCTTCCATAGGCCTTATAACTCCCCCTCCCCGTAAATATCTTAAGTATTTTCCCCCATATGCGATTTATCGATGCATTTCTAACGCTAAGATAGCAATTGTCCTCGTTAGTTCAGTTGGCAGAGCATCTGTCTGGAGTTCAGTAGGTCCCGGGTTCAAATCCCGGTCGGGAATGAATTTTCCATTTCTCGACCACCACGAGGTTCACCTGGTTATAAAATGTGGCACCCCTTCCTAAATTGCGAGGTGTATACCCGAAATAATGTACAGTTAAGCCCACAATTTATATTAATGATACCCTTACCAAATTCGGAGCATTTTGAATTCGCGTCAATACAATACCCAGGAGACAATATAGTTCTCTTGCAGTGATTTTTCAGCTTCAATTCAATTCATTTTATTCAGCAAAATTAATATAAACAAAAATAGAATGATAGCAAATAGAGCATTTTAATGACGGGAGAACAGAAGAAAAACACAGAACAAGATCATACAGAACAGCACAAAAACAATACACATGACAGCTGTTTATCACATCTTTATGCAACTTGAGCCAGAAGAAACTCATTCCTCCAAATACTCTAAATTTGGTAAGGGTATGCATAATTGTGGGCTTTTATGGTGTTGCCTTCATGTAAGCACTCACGAAATTTCTTATAATATATAGTTTATATATGTACTGCTTTAGTACCATTTATAATTACTAAATCATATTGATGCCTAGTAACATTATAGTCATATGTAATTATCTATTGTATATGACTTCTATTCCATTATATGTATACATTAATATAGCACTAATATATTAAAGAAGATCAATATCTAATATTCTGTGGCTTTGGGCCATTTGGGACAGGTTTTATTTAGTGTATTATTCTTGTGTAGGGCATTATTCCTATTCCATTATATCAATATATCAATACAGTAGTATTCAGTGTATTAGTCCTTTTTGGTCTGTGGCATTGGGACATCTGGGGCAGCTTTTTGGATCACTCTTATATAGCGTATTATTCCTATTCCATTATATCAATATATCAATACAGTAGTATTCAATTAATAATGTATTAGTCCTTTTTGGTCTGTGGCATTGGGACATCTGGGGCAGCACTCTTATATAGCGTATCATTCCTATTCCATTATAATAATGTATTAATACAGTATTATTTAATTAATAGTATATTAGTCCTTTTTGGTCTGTGGCATTGGGACATTTGGGGCAGCTTTTTGGATCACTCTTATATAGCGTATTATTCCTATTCCATTATAATAATGCATTAATACAGTATTATTAAATTAATAGTATATTAGTCCTTTTTGGTCTGTGGCATTGGGACATCTGGGGCAGCTTTTTTGATCACTCTTATATAGCGTATTATTCCTATTCCATTATATTAATGTATTAATACAGTATTATTCAATTAATAGTATATGAGTCTTTTTTGGTCTGTGGCATTGGGACATCTGGGGCAGCTTTTTGGATCACTCTTATATAGCGTATTATTCCTATTCCATTATATTAATGTATTAATACAGTATTATTCAATTAATAGTATATTAGTCCTTTTTGGTCTGTGGCATTGGGACATCTGGGACAGCTTTTTGGATCACTCTTATATAGCGTATCATTCCTATTCCATTATATTAATGTATTAATACAGTATTATGCAATTAATAGTATATTAGTCCTTTTTGGTTTGTGGCATTGGGACATCTGGGGCAGCTTTTTGGATCACTCTTATATAGCGTATCATTCCTATTCCATTATATTAATGTATTAATACAGTATTATTCAATTAATAGTATATTAGTCCTTTTTGGTCTGTGGCATTGGGACATCTGGGGCAACTTTTTGGATCACTCTTATATAGCGTATTATTCCTATTCCATTATATTAATATATCAATACAGTATTATCCAATTAATAGTGGATTAGTCCTTTTTGGTCTGTGGCATTGGGACATCTGGGGCAGCTTTTTTGATCACTCTTATATAGCGTATGATTCCTATTCCATTATATTAATATATCAATACAGTATTATTTAATTGATAGTGGATTAGTCCTTTTTGGTCTGTGGCATTGGGGCATTTGAGACATGTTTTGGCATGAGTCTTTTATAGTGTATTATTCCTATTCCATTATATTAATATATCAATACAGTATTATTAAATTGATAGTGGATTAGTCCTTTTTGGTCTGTGGCATTGGGGCATTTGGGACATGTTTTCGGATCACTCTTGTATAGCACATTATTCCTATTCCAATATATTAATATATCAATACAGTATTATTTAATTGATAGTGGATTAGTCCTTTTTGGTCTGTGGCATTGGGGCATCTGGGACAACTTTGGCATGGATCTTATATAGTGTATTATTCCTATTCCATTATATTAATATATCAATACAGTATTATTAAATTGATAGTGGATTAGTCCTTTTTGGTCTGTGGCATTTGGGCATCTGGGACAACTTTTGGTATGAGTCTTATATTGTGTATTATTCCTATTCCATTATATTAATATATCAATACAGTATTATTTAATTGATAGTGGATTAGTCCTTTTTGGTCTGTGGCATTGGGGCATCTGGGACAACTTTTGGCATGGGTCTTATATAGTGTATTATTCCTATTCCATTATATTAATATATCAATACAGTATTATTAAATTGATAGTGGATTAGTCCTTTTGGGTCTGTGGCATTGGGGCGTTTGGGACATGTTTTCGGATCACTCTTGTATAGCACATTATTCCTATTCCAATATATTAATATATCAATACAGTATTATTTAATTGATAGTGGATTAGTCCTTTTTGGTCTGTGGCATTGGGTCATTTGGGACATGTTTTCGGATCACTCTTGTATAGCACATTATTCCTATTCCAATATATTAATATATCAATACAGTATTATTTAATTGATAGTGGATTAGTCCTTTTTGGTCTGTGGCATTGGGGCATCTGGGACAACTTTTGGCATGGATCTTATATAGTTTATTATTCCTATTCCATTATATTAATATATCAATACAGTATTATTAAATTGATAGTGGATTAGTCCTTTTTGGTCTGTGGCATTTGGGCATCTGGGACAACTTTTGGCATGAGTCTTATATAGTGTATTATTCCTATTCAATTATATTAATATATCAATACAGTATTATTTAATTGATAGTGGATTAGTCCTTTTTGGTCTGTGGCATTGGGGCATCTGGGACATGTTTTCGGATCACTCTTGTATAGCACATTATTCCTATTCCAATATATTAATATATCAATACAGTATTATTAAATTGATAGTGGATTAGTCCTTTTTGGTCTGTGGCATTGGGACATCTGGGACAACTTTTGGCATGAGTCTTATAAAGTGTATTATTCCTATTCCTTTATATTAATATATCAATACAGTATTATTTAATTGATAGTGGATTAGTCCTTTTGGTCTGTGGCATTGGGACATCTGGGACAACTTTTGGCATGAGTCTTATATAGTGTATTATTCCTATTCCATTATATTAATATATCAATACAGTATTATTAAATTGATAGTGGATTAGTCCTTTTTGGTCTGTGGCATTGGGGCATCTGGGACAACTTTTGGCATGAGTCTTATAAAGTGTATTATTCCTATTCCATTATATTAATATATCAATACAGTATTATTTAATTGATAGTGGATTAGTCCTTTTTGGTCTGTGGCATTGGGGCATCTGGGACAACTTTTGGCATGGGTCTTATATAGTGTATTATTCCTATACCATTATATTAATATATCAATACAGTATTATTTAATTGATAGTGGATTAGTCCTTTTTGGTCTGTGGCATTGGGGCGTTTGGGACATGTTTTCGGATCACTCTTGTATAGCCGATTATTCCTATTCCAATATATTAATATATCAATACAGTATTATTAAATTGATAGTGGATTAGTCCTTTTTGGTCTGTGGCATTGGGGCGTTTGGGACATGTTTTCGGATCACTCTTGTATAGCACATTATTCATATTCCAATATATTAATATATCAATACAGTATTATTTAATTGATATTGGATTAGTCCTTTTTGGTCTGTGGCATTGGGGCATTTGGGACATGTTTTCGGATCACTCTTGTATAGCACATTATTCCTATTCCAATATATTAATATATCAATACAGTATTATTAAATTGATAGTGGATTAGTCCTTTTTGGTCTGTGGCATTGGGACATCTGGGACAACTTTTGGCATGAGTCTTATAAAGTGTATTATTCCTATTCCTTTATATTAATATATCAATACAGTATTATTTAATTGATAGTGGATTAGTCCTTTTGGTCTGTGGCATTGGGACATCTGGGACAACTTTTGGCATGAGTCTTATATAGTGTATTATTCCTATTCCATTATATTAATATATCAATGCAGTATTATTAAATTGATAGTGGATTAGTCCTTTTTGGTCTGTGGCATTGGGGCATCTGGGACAACTTTTGGCATGAGTCTTATAAAGTGTATTATTCCTATTCCATTATATTAATATATCAATACAGTATTATTTAATTGATAGTGGATTAGTCCTTTTGGTCTGTGGCATTGGGACATCTGGGACAACTTTTGGCATGAGTCTTATATAGTGTATTATTCCTATTCCATTATATTAATATATCAATACAGTATTATTAAATTGATAGTGGATTAGTCGTTTTTGGTCCGTGGCATTGGGACATCTGGGACAACTTTTGGCATGAGTCTTATATAGTGTATTATTCCTATTCCATTATATTAATATATCAATACAGTATTATTAAATTGATAGTGGATTAGTCGTTTTTGGTCCGTGGCATTGGGACATCTGGGACAACTTTTGGCATGAGTCTTATAAAGTGTATTATTCCTATTCCTTTATATTAATATATCAATACAGTATTATTTAATTGATAGTGGATTAGTCCTTTTTGGTCTGTTGGCATTGGGGCATCTGGGACAACTTTTGGCATGGGTCTTATATAGTGTATTATTCCTATTCCATTATATTAATATATTAATACAGTATTATTTAATTGATAGTGGATTAGTCCTTTTTGGTCTGTGGCATTGGGGCATCTGGGACAACTTTTGGCATGGGTCTTATATAGTGTATTATTCCCATTCCAATATATTAATATATCAATACAGTATTATTAAATTGATAGTGGATTAGTCCTTTTTGGTCTGTGGCATTGGGGCAACTGGGACAACTTTTGGCATGAGTCTTATATAGTGTATTATTCCTTCCATTATATTAATATATCAATACAGTATTATTTAATTGATAGTGGATTAGTCCTTTTTGGTGTGTGGCATTGGGACATCTGGGACAATTTTTGGCATGAGTCTTATAAAAGTATTATTCCCATTCCATTATATTAATATATCAATACAGTATTATTTAATTGATGGTGGATTAGTCCTTTTTGGTCTGTGGCATTGGGGCATCTGGGACAACTTTTGGCATGGGTCTTATATAGTGTATTATTCCTATTCCATTATATTAATATATCAATACAGTATTATTTAATTGATAGTGGATTAGTCCTTTTTGGTCTGTGGCATTGGGGCATTTGGGACATGTTTTCGGATTACTCTTGTATAGCACATTATTCTTATTCCAATATATTAATATATCAATACAGTATTATTTAATTGATAGTGGATTAGTCCTTTTTGGTCTGTGGCATTGGGGCATCTGGGACAACTGTTGGCATGGGTCTTATATAGTGTATTATTCCTATTCCATTATATTAATATATCAATACAGTTTATTTAATTGATAGTGGATTAGTCCTTTTTGGTCTGTGGCATTGGGGCATCTAGGACAACTTTTGGCATGGGTCTTATATAGTGTATTATTCCCATTCCAATATATTAATATATCAATACAGTATTATTAAATTGATAGTGGATTAGTCCTTTTTGGTCTGTGGCATTGGGGCAACTGGGACAACTTTTGGCATGAGTCTTATATTAATATATCAATACAGTATTATTTAATTGATAATGGATTAGTCCGTTTTGGTCTGTGGCATTGGGGCGTTTGGGACATGTTTTCGGTTCACTCTTGTATAGCACATTATTCCTATTCCAATATATTAATATATCAATGCAGTATTATTTAATTGATAGTGGATTAGTCCTTTTTGGTCTGTGGCATTGGGGCATCTGGGACAACTTTTGGCATGGGTCTTATATAGTGTATTATTGCTATTCCATTATATTAATATATCAATACAGTATTATTTAATTGATAGTGGATTAGTCCTTTTTGGTCTGTGGCATTGGGGCATCTGGGACAACTTTTGGCATGGTTCTTATATAGTGTATTATTCCTATTCCATTATATTAATATATCAATACAGTATTATTTAATTGATAGTGGATTAGTCCTTTTTGGTCTGTGGCATTGGGGCATCTGGGACAACTTTTGGCATGGGTCTTATATAGTGTATTATTCCTATACCATTATATTAATATATCAATACAGTATTATTAAATTGATAGTGGATTAGTCCTTTTTGGTCTGTGGCATTGGGGCTTCTGGGACAACTGTTGGCATGGGTCTTATATAGTGTATTATTCCTATTCCATTATATTAATATATCAATACAGTATTATTTAATTGATGGTGGATTAGTCCTTTTTGGTCTGTGGCATTGGGGCATCTGGGACAACTTTTGGCATAGGTCTTACATAGTGTACTATTCCTATTCCATTATATTAATATATCAATAGAGTATTATTTAATTGATAGTGGATTAGTCCTTTTTGGTCTGTGGCATTGGGGCTTCTGGGACAACTGTTGGCATGGGTCTTATATAGTGTATTATTCCTATTCCATTATATTAATATATCAATACAGTATTATTTAATTGATGGTGGATTAGTCCTTTTTGGTCTGTGGCATTGGGGCATCTGGGACAACTTTTGGCATGGGTCTTATATAGTGTATTATTCCCATTCCAATATATTAATATATCAATACAGTATTACTAAATTGATAGTGGATTAGTCCTTTTTGGTCTGTGGCATTGGGGCAACTGGGACAACTTTTGGCATGAGTCTTATATAGTGTATTATTCCTTCCATTATATTAATATATCAATACAGTATTATTTAATTGATAATGGATTAGTCTGTTTTGGTCTGTGGCATTGGGGCGTTTGGGACATGTTTTCGGATCACTCTTGTATAGCACATTATTCCTATTCCAATATATTAATATATCAATGCAGTATTATTTAATTGATAGTGGATTAGTCCTTTTTGGTCTGTGGCATTGGGGCATCTGGGACAACTTTTGGCATGGGTCTTATATAGTGTATTATTCCTATTCCATTATATTAATATATCAATACAGTATTATTTAATTGATAGTGGATTAGTCCTTTTTGGTCTGTGGCATTGGGGCATCTGGGACAACTTTTGGCATGGTTCTTATATAGTGTATTATTCCTATTCCATTATATTAATATATCAATACAGTATTATTTAATTGATAGTGGATTAGTCCTTTTTGGTCTGTGGCATTGAGGCATCTGGGACAACTTTTGGCATAGGTCTTACATAGTGTACTATTCCTATTCCATTATATTAATATATCAATACAGTATTATTTAATTGATAGTGGATTAGTCCTTTTTGGTCTGTGGCATTGGGGCTTCTGGGACAACTGTTGGCATGGGTCTTATATAGTGTATTATTCCTATTCCATTATATTAATATATCAATACAGTATTATTTAATTGATGGTGGATTAGTCCTTTTTGGTCTGTGGCATTGGGGCATCTGGGACAACTTTTGGCATGGGTCTTATATAGTGTATTATTCCTATTCCATTATATTAATATATCAATACAGTATTATTTAATTGATAGTGGATTAGTCCTTTTTGGTCTGTGGCATTGGGGCATTTGGGACATGTTTTCGGATTACTCTTGTATAGCACATTATTCTTATTCCAATATATTAATATATCAATACAGTATTATTTAATTGATAGTGGATTAGTCCTTTTTGGTCTGTGGCATTGGGGCATCTGGGACAACTTTTGGCATGGATCTTATATAGTTTATTATTCCTATTCCATTATATTAATATATCAATACAGTATTATTAAATTGATAGTGGATTAGTCCTTTTTGGTCTGTGGCATTGGGACATCTGGGACAACTTTTGGCATGAGTCTTATAAAGTGTATTATTCCTATTCCTTTATATTAATATATCAATACAGTATTATTTAATTGATAGTGGATTAGTCCTTTTTGGTCTGTGGCATTGGGGCATCTGGGACAACTTTTGGCATGGGTCTTATATAGTGTATTATTCCTATTCCATTATATTAATATATCAATACAGTATTATTAAATTGATAGTGGATTAGTCCTTTTTGGTCTGTGGCATTGGGGCGTTTGGGACATGTTTTCGGATCACTCTTGTATAGCACATTATTCATATTCCAATATATTAATATATCAATACAGTATTATTTAATTGATATTGGATTAGTCCTTTTTGGTCTGTGGCATTGGGGCATTTGGGACATGTTTTCGGATCACTCTTGTATAGCACATTATTCCTATTCCAATATATTAATATATCAATACAGTATTATTTAATTGATAGGGGTTTAGTCCTTTTTGGTCTGTGGCATTGGGGCACCTGGGACAACTTTTGGCATGGATCTTATATAGTGTATTATTCCTATTCCATTATATTATTATATCAATACAGTATTATTTAATTGATAGTGGATTAGTCCTTTTTGGTCTGTGGCATTGGGGCATCTGGGACAACTTTTGGCATGGGTCTTATATAGTTTATTATTCCTATTCCATTATATTAATATATCAATACAGTATTATTTAATTGATAGTGGATTAGTGCTTTTTGGTCTGTGGCATTGGGGCATCTGGGACAACTTTTGGCATGGGTCTTATATAGTGTATTATTCCTATTCCATTATATTAATATATCAATACAGTATTATTAAATTGATAGTGGATTAGTCCTTTTTGATCTGTGGCATTGGGGCATCTGGGACAACTTTTGGCATGGGTCTTATATAGTGTATTATTCCTATACCATTATATTAATATATCAATACAGTATTATTAAATTGATAGTGGATTAGTCCTTTTTGGTCTGTGGCATTGGGGCGTTTGTGACATGTTTTCGGATCACTCTTGTATAGCACATTATTCCTATTCCAATATATATTAATATATCAATACAGTATTATTAAATTGATAGTGGATTAGTCGTTTTTGGTCCGTGGCATTGGGACATCTGGGACAACTTTTGGCATGAGTCTTATAAAGTGTATTATTCCTATTCCTTTATATTAATATATCAATACAGTATTATTTAATTGATAGTGGATTAGTCCTTTTTGGTCTGTTGGCATTGGGGCATCTGGGACAACTTTTGGCATGGGTCTTATATAGTGTATTATTCCTATTCCATTATATTAATATATCAATACAGTATTATTTAATTGATAGTGGATTAGTCCTTTTTGGTCTGTGGCATTGGGGCATCTGGGACAACTTTTGGCATGGGTCTTATATAGTGTATTATTCCCATTCCAATATATTAATATATCAATACAGTATTATTAAATTGATAGTGGATTAGTCCTTTTTGGTCTATGGCATTGGGGCAACTGGGACAACTTTTGGCATGAGTCTTATATAGTGTATTATTCCTTCCATTATATTAATATATCAATACAGTATTATTTAATTGATAGTGGATTAGTCCTTTTTGGTCTGTGGCATTGGGACATCTGGGACAATTTTTGGCATGAGTCTTATAAAAGTATTATTCCCATTCCATTATATTAATATATCAATACAGTATTATTTAATTGATAGTGGATTAGTCCTTTTTGGTCTGTGGCATTGGGGCATCTGGGACAACTGTTGGCATGGGTCTTATATAGTGTATTATTCCTATTCCATTATATTAATATATCAATACAGTTTATTTAATTGATAGTGGATTAGTCCTTTTTGGTCTGTGGCATTGGGGCATCTGGGACAACTTTTGGCATGGGTCTTATATAGTGTATTATTCCCATTCCAATATATTAATATATCAATACAGTATTATTAAATTGATAGTGGATTAGTCCTTTTTGGTCTGTGGCATTGGGGCAACTGGGACAACTTTTGGCATGAGTCTTATATTAATATATCAATACAGTATTATTTAATTGATAATGGATTAGTCCGTTTTGGTCTGTGGCATTGGGGCGTTTGGGACATGTTTTCGGATCACTCTTGTATAGCACATTATTCCTATTCCAATATATTAATATATCAATGCAGTATTATTTAATTGATAGTGGATTAGTCCTTTTTGGTCTGTGGCATTGGGGCATCTGGGACAACTTTTGGCATGGGTCTTATATAGTGTATTATTGCTATTCCATTATATTAATATATCAATACAGTATTATTTAATTGATAGTGGATTAGTCCTTTTTGGTCTGTGGCATTGGGGCATCTGGGACAACTTTTGGCATGGTTCTTATATAGTGTATTATTCCTATTCCATTATATTAATATATCAATACAGTATTATTTAATTGATAGTGGATTAGTCCTTTTTGGTCTGTGGCATTGGGGCTTCTGGGACAACTGTTGGCATGGGTCTTATATAGTGTATTATTCCTATTCCTTTATATTAATATATCAATACAGTATTATTTAATTGATGGTGGATTAGTCCTTTTTGGTCTGTGGCATTGGGGCATCTGGGACAACTTTTGGCATGGGTCTTATATAGTGTATTATTCCCATTCCAATATATTAATATATCAATACAGTATTACTAAATTGATAGTGGATTAGTCCTTTTTGGTCTGTGGCATTGGGGCAACTGGGACAACTTTTGGCATGAGTCTTATATAGTGTATTATTCCTTCCATTATATTAATATATCAATACAGTATTATTTAATTGATAATGGATTAGTCTGTTTTGGTCTGTGGCATTGGGGCGTTTGGGACATGTTTTCGGATCACTCTTGTATAGCACATTATTCCTATTCCAATATATTAATATATCAATGCAGTATTATTTAATTGATAGTGGATTAGTCCTTTTTGGTCTGTGGCATTGGGGCATCTGGGACAACTTTTGGCATGGGTCTTATATAGTGTATTATTCCTATTCCATTATATTAATATATCAATACAGTATTATTTAATTGATAGTGGATTAGTCCTTTTTGGTCTGTGGCATTGGGGCATCTGGGACAACTTTTGGCATGGTTCTTATATAGTGTATTATTCCTATTCCATTATATTAATATATCAATACAGTATTATTTAATTGATAGTGGATTAGTCCTTTTTGGTCTGTGGCATTGGGGCATCTGGGACAACTTTTGGCATAGGTCTTACATAGTGTACTATTCCTATTCCATTATATTAATATATCAATACAGTATTATTTAATTGATAGTGGATTAGTCCTTTTTGGTCTGTGGCATTGGGGCTTCTGGGACAACTGTTGGCATGGGTCTTATATAGTGTATTATTCCTATTCCATTATATTAATATATCAATACAGTATTATTTATTTGATGGTGGATTAGTCCTTTTTGGTCTGTGGCATTGGGGCATCTGGGACAACTTTTGGCATGGGTCTTATATAGTGTATTATTCCCATTCCAATATATTAATATATCAATACAGTATTATTTAATTGATAGTGGATTAGTCCTTTTTGGTCTGTGGCATTGGGGCATCTGGGACAACTTTTGGCATGGGTCTTATATAGTGTATTATTCCTATTCCATTATATTAATATATCAATACAGTATTATTTAATTGATAGTGGATTAGTCCTTTTTGGTCTGTGGCATTGGGGCATTTGGGACATGTTTTCGGATTACTCTTGTATAGCACATTATTCTTATTCCAATATATTAATATATCAATACAGTATTATTTAATTGATAGGGGTTTAGTCCTTTTTGGTCTGTGGCATTGGGGCACCTGGGACAACTTTTGGCATGGATCTTATATAGTGTATTATTCCTATTCCATTATATTATTATATCAATACAGTATTATTTAATTGATAGTGGATTAGTCCTTTTTGGTCTGTGGCATTGGGGCATCTGGGACAACTTTTGGCATGGGTCTTATATAGTTTATTATTCCTATTCCATTATATTAATATATCAATACAGTATTATTTAATTGATAGTGGATTAGTGCTTTTTGGTCTGTGGCATTGGGGCATCTGGGACAACTTTTGGCATGGGTCTTATATAGTGTATTATTCCTATTCCATTATATTAATATATCAATACAGTATTATTAAATTGATAGTGGATTAGTCCTTTTTGATCTGTGGCATTGGGGCATCTGGGACAACTTTTGGCATGGGTCTTATATAGTGTATTATTCCTATACCATTATATTAATATATCAATACAGTATTATTAAATTGATAGTGGATTAGTCCTTTTTGGTCTGTGGCATTGGGGCGTTTGTGACATGTTTTCGGATCACTCTTGTATAGCACATTATTCCTATTCCAATATATATTAATATATCAATACAGTATTATTAAATTGATAGTGGATTAGTCGTTTTTGGTCCGTGGCATTGGGACATCTGGGACAACTTTTGGCATGAGTCTTATAAAGTGTATTATTCCTATTCCTTTATATTAATATATCAATACAGTATTATTTAATTGATAGTGGATTAGTCCTTTTTGGTCTGTTGGCATTGGGGCATCTGGGACAACTTTTGGCATGGGTCTTATATAGTGTATTATTCCTATTCCATTATATTAATATATCAATACAGTATTATTTAATTGATAGTGGATTAGTCCTTTTTGGTCTGTGGCATTGGGGCATCTGGGACAACTTTTGGCATGGGTCTTATATAGTGTATTATTCCCATTCCAATATATTAATATATCAATACAGTATTATTAAATTGATAGTGGATTAGTCCTTTTTGGTCTATGGCATTGGGGCAACTGGGACAACTTTTGGCATGAGTCTTATATAGTGTATTATTCCTTCCATTATATTAATATATCAATACAGTATTATTTAATTGATAGTGGATTAGTCCTTTTTGGTCTGTGGCATTGGGACATCTGGGACAATTTTTGGCATGAGTCTTATAAAAGTATTATTCCCATTCCATTATATTAATATATCAATACAGTATTATTTAATTGATAGTGGATTAGTCCTTTTTGGTCTGTGGCATTGGGGCATCTGGGACAACTGTTGGCATGGGTCTTATATAGTGTATTATTCCTATTCCATTATATTAATATATCAATACAGTTTATTTAATTGATAGTGGATTAGTCCTTTTTGGTCTGTGGCATTGGGGCATCTGGGACAACTTTTGGCATGGGTCTTATATAGTGTATTATTCCCATTCCAATATATTAATATATCAATACAGTATTATTAAATTGATAGTGGATTAGTCCTTTTTGGTCTGTGGCATTGGGGCAACTGGGACAACTTTTGGCATGAGTCTTATATTAATATATCAATACAGTATTATTTAATTGATAATGGATTAGTCCGTTTTGGTCTGTGGCATTGGGGCGTTTGGGACATGTTTTCGGATCACTCTTGTATAGCACATTATTCCTATTCCAATATATTAATATATCAATGCAGTATTATTTAATTGATAGTGGATTAGTCCTTTTTGGTCTGTGGCATTGGGGCATCTGGGACAACTTTTGGCATGGGTCTTATATAGTGTATTATTGCTATTCCATTATATTAATATATCAATACAGTATTATTTAATTGATAGTGGATTAGTCCTTTTTGGTCTGTGGCATTGGGGCATCTGGGACAACTTTTGGCATGGTTCTTATATAGTGTATTATTCCTATTCCATTATATTAATATATCAATACAGTATTATTTAATTGATAGTGGATTAGTCCTTTTTGGTCTGTGGCATTGGGGCTTCTGGGACAACTGTTGGCATGGGTCTTATATAGTGTATTATTCCTATTCCTTTATATTAATATATCAATACAGTATTATTTAATTGATGGTGGATTAGTCCTTTTTGGTCTGTGGCATTGGGGCATCTGGGACAACTTTTGGCATGGGTCTTATATAGTGTATTATTCCCATTCCAATATATTAATATATCAATACAGTATTACTAAATTGATAGTGGATTAGTCCTTTTTGGTCTGTGGCATTGGGGCAACTGGGACAACTTTTGGCATGAGTCTTATATAGTGTATTATTCCTTCCATTATATTAATATATCAATACAGTATTATTTAATTGATAATGGATTAGTCTGTTTTGGTCTGTGGCATTGGGGCGTTTGGGACATGTTTTCGGATCACTCTTGTATAGCACATTATTCCTATTCCAATATATTAATATATCAATGCAGTATTATTTAATTGATAGTGGATTAGTCCTTTTTGGTCTGTGGCATTGGGGCATCTGGGACAACTTTTGGCATGGGTCTTATATAGTGTATTATTCCTATTCCATTATATTAATATATCAATACAGTATTATTTAATTGATAGTGGATTAGTCCTTTTTGGTCTGTGGCATTGGGGCATCTGGGACAACTTTTGGCATGGTTCTTATATAGTGTATTATTCCTATTCCATTATATTAATATATCAATACAGTATTATTTAATTGATAGTGGATTAGTCCTTTTTGGTCTGTGGCATTGGGGCATCTGGGACAACTTTTGGCATAGGTCTTACATAGTGTACTATTCCTATTCCATTATATTAATATATCAATACAGTATTATTTAATTGATAGTGGATTAGTCCTTTTTGGTCTGTGGCATTGGGGCTTCTGGGACAACTGTTGGCATGGGTCTTATATAGTGTATTATTCCTATTCCATTATATTAATATATCAATACAGTATTATTTATTTGATGGTGGATTAGTCCTTTTTGGTCTGTGGCATTGGGGCATCTGGGACAACTTTTGGCATGGGTCTTATATAGTGTATTATTCCCATTCCAATATATTAATATATCAATACAGTATTATTTAATTGATAGTGGATTAGTCCTTTTTGGTCTGTGGCATTGGGGCATCTGGGACAACTTTTGGCATGGGTCTTATATAGTGTATTATTCCTATTCCATTATATTAATATATCAATACAGTATTATTTAATTGATAGTGGATTAGTCCTTTTTGGTCTGTGGCATTGGGGCATTTGGGACATGTTTTCGGATTACTCTTGTATAGCACATTATTCTTATTCCAATATATTAATATATCAATACAGTATTATTAAATTGATAGTGGATTAGTCCTTTTTGGTCTGTGGCATTGGGACATCTGGGACAACTTTTGGCATGAGTCTTATAAAGTGTATTATTCCTATTCCAATATATTAATATATCAATACAGTATTATTTAATTGATAGTGGATTAGTCCTTTTTGGTCTGTGGCATGGGGGCATCTGGGACAACTTTTGGCATGGGTCTTATATAGTTTATTATTCCTATTCCATTATATTAATATATATCGCATTTTTGGGGGAAATTGTCGAATTTGCCAAACTTTAGGAATTTTGCCTCGTGACATACGGCCTCGACCTACTTTCAATTACCACCAACGGAATGAACGCGTACATCAAGAACTGCCCTTAGATCAAGTATTATCAAGGAAATGTTCGGTGTTTTCAAATTTTAAACGTAGAACATCCACAGGGACGACGTTAACCGTTTCGTTGATATTGGCATTTTATTATGATAAACAAAAGAGTAATTTAAATTAAACCCGCTGTAACCTAAACTAATAAGTTGTATACTATTTTGAAGTCAGTGTTACCATGGTTACCAGATACAGCGTAGTTTTCAAATTTACTTGCCCATCTCAAACTTAATCAAATTAAGTGATTGTTGCTTATACAAAGAATATTTTATTGTTGAAAGATTATAATAATATCTCGTTATTGTTATCATAATATTGTATGCTTCGTCCTCCGATAATACGAAACTATTCATCATGCGAAATACCGTATCTCCTAGCTCCAATTAATCAACGTTTACAAGAATGTTGAAAAAAGGAAGAAGAACAAATGAATGGAAATAAAATACAAGCGGTAGACAATGGTTGATGAAAGAGGTCGGTGTGGGATAACGTGCGGATAATTTGAGAAGACATTAAAGCAGGGCTATGCATTGGACGCCCTATATTCAACAGGGAAGACAGGTCGAATGATGAGCCCAGCACTGTCGTCAGGTGCAGGGCGGCACGCCGGCAGCGAAATGCAGTCGTGACAGTGCAAACTGGTTTGGTCGAGAAGTCCTCGCTAAACATTTTGACACAGGGCTTCCCTTGCTTTTTACTCAAAACTGTCAGTGAAATAAATGCATTATTGACTTGACTTACTTGACTTATGGCGGGTGATATTCCCGAACCACGATGCTTCTCCAATTATAAAATAAATTAATAAGATTCCTTTAACCTACAACTATAATATACACCTGAATAAAGGGGAAAACGACCCATAGCCTACACTTTCACAGTGGCAGGGTGCTACAGGATGCCCCAAAATTATTAGTACCCATCGATGCTCAAAGTTCAAGAATTTTTTTCATCATCAAAATCAATGAAATTAGATCCGTTGTTTTTCTATCATATTTGATATAGGGGAGGATGGGGCAACTGGTCCGGTTAAGCATATTTCATGATATAAAATGAAAAAGCTCGTGTAAATATTTATGGAATTGCTATGAAAATATCACCCATGTAACTGTTTACATATAACATATAATCAATGTTAAAAAAATTCTTAAGAAAAGGCCAATTACCACTAACTGAAAACTTTACTTGGCACGGACCAGTTACCCCATCAGTGGGGCAACTGGTCCTATATGTTCCAACGGTTAGAATACACAGAAATCAGTGAATGACAACACGGAAACTAGGCAGTATTTTCTTTACAAACACGTTTCCATATTATTTAACAGTTTAACAGTTTTATACAGTTTTCGTGGTTAACGTGTAAATAGCAGTATACTAATGGTGTACAAAGCAAGCGAAATTTTCGACTGCACATTTATTAGATAAAACGGTATGAACCTAGTTATATGGTTACATGGTTGTGATATTCAGATACCCCATACATTTGTCTATATATACCCCTTTCTTTAATGATTTTATTTACTTCATAAAATTATCTTTTAGTACTTATAATAAACCATCTTGATATTTAGCCAACTTTTCATGTTAAAGGGAAGTTATAGTCAATATGACAATGATGACCCAACGGTTAATATACACAAAAAGCAGTGGATAAAATACATAAATCATGATATTTTGACATTGCAAATACCTTTACAGACACCATTCAAAATATAATAAAGATGTTATTCATAATACCGAGGTTTTAAACCATTCTAAAGCAATTTCATGTCATATTGTAATCCTTCAATAGCAGAAATAGTGGTATTAGACCCAAAATGCCCCAAAATGTCTAAGAACTAGAAATAATGTGAATTATTTCATATTCTATTCACATTTCAATACCGAGTCAAGTTTTATTGACACTAACAACTAATTTTCAAAATGAATTTTACAATTTTGATTAAGTTTTTGCAGGCGGACCAGTTGCCCCATACCCATTCGGACCACTTGCCCCAACAAATGACTTAGCACTTTGTCGAGATGAAACATTATTCAAACACGCCGTGACGTAATAAATTTGACGCCAAAATGTTTTAAAACATACCACCATTTGTCATAATAATCAATAACTCCAATACATTTCATAAAAAAGGAAAAACTGCATTTTTGTTTTTAGCCATTACACAGATTTCTGTAGCCAGCAAGTATCTTTGAATTCGCAAATATTACGGCGTTCATGTCCTACAAGTAGACGAGTGTCTTTAGATAAAATAAGAAATGGTGTACTTTGTTATTTGCAAATTCATAAACTAATAACTCTACCAAATGAATACCCGTGATAATGATTTAAGTTGAAGCATTCTTTAAATGGTAATATTGATCGCAAATCCAAACCACCAATGTCCCAACTTAGCAATGTGCGCCATTTTACGGTCATTTCAACCACAACCTATGGTTTAATCATATTTCGGAAAGTCCCTAAGCACACTACAATATAGCACCCATCAAATGCAATATGCACCTAGCATCTTAAGGTCCCACACCACCAAATCAGTTCCCTATTGCTTTGTGAGGTTAAGAGGTCAAGTTTGTGTTAATTTTTTTCACCTTTAGAGCAAACTGGTTCATTCAAATCATTGTTTTTATTGAAGATCTACAATCAAGGAAAAAAAGGTTGGCACACTTTGTCCTAATTACGGAAAAAACCCGCCCCTCTCCCCGGAGGCAATTTTGATCCGAGTCATATTATCAGAAGCCTTGGCAGTTCCCCCAACATTGATTGATGGGGGGTGGGGAAGGATATAAGAAAGGGGGAGACTTTTGCTTTCTATTAATCAGTGCTATGTCCCAAGTGTGATCTCAATTGCGAGCACAGGGATAGTTGTAATGAGTTGCGTCAAGTGTGCCAACTATTATTTTCCTTGATTGTAGATGTCTTCTGCTTCAAAACAATCACTTTTGTGGGGGGTGACCAGCATTTTTTCCCCGCTACGGGCCAATGATATCTATCTTAGGTACGACAGACTGCCTTTATCCTAAGATCAGAGATTCTAGCTCTAAATTGGTGGAAACAGTGAAATCGTGTAAAATGATACCATTCAAGAAAAAGCTAGAGATTTTGTGCCTGATGTGGAGGAAATAACCTACAAATGCAAAATTATGAAACATTTAGGTACATTTACAGCATTTATTACCTTTCTAGGATGTTAAATTTAGACTTATGGTGGGATCAATCTTAATTTCAAACACTGCCGTGTAATGTCAGAATGCAAAATATGATTTGGTGGTGTGTACTCTTAAGACGACTGTACTGCATGTATATATTTACTGTTGCATATCTGTCAATCATATAAAGTACATTAAACATGATCTAAACCCATCTTCATATATCGCCCAAAAAACTGGGTCCAAAACTTTCAGAGCTTATAACTTAAAATATGGGAAACATAGATGCTTCATGTTTAGGAATATAAAAGTAAATATATCTGACATTATCTGGTCAATTATAAGACCAATGGGATGTAAGGTTTTAAAAATACAACGCTTTGCATACAGCGTGGTCAGAACCCGGTTTTTTCGATTTTGCCCATAAACCGTCCATGAGTTGCATTTGCGCATCGTATTGACGTCATCAAAGTTTTGCCTTTGACTTGATAACAATCGCTTACTCAGGCAAATCTGTGTCATAAGGTGGATAAAAAGTGTAAATACCTATGATTTTTGTTAGAAAAATCAATAAATAACCTTCTGAGACACTGCCATCTTTGAAGCAGTTCAAGAACCATTTCTTCGAAATTTGAAATCAGCCGTTAAGTCAGTCATCTCATCAAAGGAATTAGAAGCAGGGCTGGAACTTTAGATTTTTTTTCAACCAGCCAGTCGGGATCAGCCAGGTAACTCACAAAAATACCTTCCCGACAGAAATTCCACCAGCCAGTGTAACTCTCACACTTGCACCGTGAGTTTGAAATTGTTTACCCGCCAGTCGGTTGCCGGGGTACTTTTTCCCGACACAGAATTTACCCGCTATGGGCAGGTGGGCGGGTGCTATTTCCAGGCATGGTATCAGGGTAACAGTTGCTCTGCTTTTGTATATATTCAACAACAAGGTTACTGCAATGGGTATTTACAATGATAAATATTGATCCAAAATACCTATAATTTAACCCTTTTCTACTAAACATAAGATATTTCGGAGAATAACCACCATGCATATGATGTAGGGAAAACTTGCACATCACAACGCAAACGCAAGGCATAAGGTGGTTTATTGCTAAATTAGAAAAAAACGGGTTCTAACCACGCACTGTTGAAAGCTTTGTATTTCAGGAAGTTGCCATTTGATTGGTCTCACATTTCAACCAATTAAGGTCAGGTATATGCCTCTTAATATCCTCAAATATGGAGCAGCTACGTTTTCAACTTTTAAAGTTACAAGCTCTGCAGATTTTGGACCCAGTTTTGTGGGACACGCTGTAATGTATCACATGGTTGTTCAAATCATTAATAATTCTTCATATTGAATCAATTTGAAGAGTAAAATTGGATCGTCACGCATGAGCGACCACAAGCTTTGTTTCTATAATGAGCTAGTTTTGAGGCTAAACTTTAGGGACATTTAAACAGGTAAAGACGTGGTCATGGGTAATTAGCAGTGGCGCGCTTAGGCTTCTTTTTCATATTGGGGATGCATTTTCCTACAAACTTGGTAAAAATTATATAGTCCCTTACTGTTTAACCACGAAATCCATTCTCCACTGTGAAAATGAAATCTAAGCCACTGGTGATTCACCAAATACCACTTCATTTAGTCCCTAAACACATGCATAAAACAATGCATTGGGTCACTCAAGTTTGACAAACTTTTTTACCCTTTAAATTGAATTAAAGAGAAGAATTATTAATGATTTGAACACCCATAACTAATTACAACAGAAAGACACACAAGATTATATTTAGTAGACAAGAGATTATGAGAATACACAAGTTTCTTTCAAACAAGCTATAATAACACCCACATTTTGTAACACTTTGTCAAAAAAGTGAAATCACCATGTTTTACATAATGGAGCGTATCTTGAGTTTGATAAATCCGATATTCATGATCTAAAATGCTAATAAAATAGTCTTACCGTCTTACCGCTCCAATAACCCTCCAGGGTCGTAGGGGCACTGCATGACGGATTTCTTTACCACCTCCCTCCATCTGACTCGGTCATGTGCTAATGCTTGAGTTTCTGCGAAAGCTTTCCCAGTCCATTCTGTGATGTTGTCCCTCCAACTTTTCCTCTGGCGACCTCTTCTTCGCTTCCCCTCTACGGTGCCCTGCAGGATGGTCTTGGAGAGGCCACTTGATCTGGTTACATGGCCATACCATTTTAGTTTTCGCTTTTTCACGGTGGCCAGCAGGTTTGTATAGCTCTTCATGTGTTGCGCCACTCTTCGACGCACTTCCTCGTTTGTGATGTGGTCAGTATATGAAATGCCAAGGAGGCGTCTTAGACTTCTCATCTCTACCGCTTCGATCTTTCTCTGTAATTCTGCCGTCAGAGTCCATGACTCGCATGCATATAAGAAGATGGAGAGCACAAGGGCATGCAGAAGCCTTAGTTTGGTACCGAGAGTGATGTTTTTATCTCTCCAAATGGGTTGTAACTTCGCCAAGGCAGCTGTTGTAAGTGCGATTCTTGAAAGGATTTCTGGCTTGGAACCTTCATCGCTGATGATGGCCCCAAGGTATTTGAACTTCTTAACTGTCTGTAGTCTTTGGCCATTGACTGTGATTGGTGTTGTTATCACTTCGTCTTTGTTACTCATCAGCTTGGTTTTCTCTGCACTTATTTCCATGCCGTATCTAGTCGATGTTTTGTCCAGTTTGTCAACCAAACTCACCAGCTCCTTTTCGCTACCTGCCAGTCCGTCGATGTCGTCCGCAAACCTCAGATTGGTGATGTTTCTCCCTCCTATGCTGATTGTTCCATTGTCATCTGTTAGTGCATCAGTCATTATTCTTTCTAAGAAGATATTGAATAAGGTAGGGGATAATAGGCAGCCTTGTCGGACCCCAACTGAGGTGTGGAACCATTTACCAACTTTACCTTGTGCAAGTACTGCGCTGCTGGCTTTGCTGTACAGTTGCTCGATGGTTTGAATGAGCTTTTGGCCCATGTTGTAAAGCTTCATCGTGGCCCACAGTGCTTTGTGCCACACACGGTCAAAGGCCTTTTTAAAGTCAATAAACACATGGAAGATGTCTTGCTGATGTTGGTAATATTTCTCGCACAAAACTCGCAGGTTGAATATTTGCTCCATTGTGCTTCTTCCACTTCTGAAACCGGCCTGCTCTTCAGCTATGATTTCTTCAGCCTGTGGTCTCAGTCTGTTAAGTAGAATTTTGAGCATGACTTTGCTGCCATGGCTGATTAGACTAATGGTTCTGTAGTTCTGGCATTGCTGTAAGTTGCCTTTCTTAGGTAGAGTGATGATGAGGGACTTGGTCCAAGGTGTTGGCCATTCACCAGTTTGCCAGATCTTGTTGCAGATGTTGGTGAGGAGGTCTACCACTGCTTCGCCACCTTGCTTAATGAGCTCTGCTGGAATATTGTCCACACCTGGTGATTTTCCATTTTTCAAGGATTTTATGGCTTGTTCCACCTCTTCCCTTAAGATGGGAAAGTCATCATCATTTGAAGATTCGTGGCATACAGTTACATTGGGATCGCCTTTAGTCTGGTGGTTATATAGATCTGAGCAATACTTTGTCCACCTCTTAAGAATGTCTTCCTCCTCGGTGAGACAGTTGCCATTTTTGTCGTGAATGGTGCTTACTCGCGCCTGTCTTGTTTTTGTGAGGTCTTTGACAATCTGAAATGCTCTTCTACTGTTGTTTTTCTCCAGGCTTTCTTCCATATCTATGCACTGCTTCTTGATCCACTGATCTTTAGCCCTATTCATATGTTTCCTGACCTTATTGTTGGCTTCTTTGTATGCTCTGGCACCTGTAGGAGTATTCTTCAGTTTCTTGAGGTCTCTTTGTTTGTCACACATGTCAAGAATGTCGTCTGTAACCCATGGCTGTGTTTTCCTGCGATGTTTCCCAAGTGACTCTTCTGCTGTCTTGATCATTATCTCGTTGAATTTCGTTGTCAGCATTTCTGCACTATCATCAAGCATCAACAAGGGAGCAAACTTTCCACCCACTGTTGCCTGGAAGGTTTCACAGACGCTAGGATCTTTCAGTCTATCCAAGTTGAACTTCAGCCTGGTGCTTTTGCTTTTCTTGACATACTTCAGCCTGACACGAAAGTTCAGTATTACCATATCATGGTCGCTTCCAACATCTGCGCCTGGGTATGTCCTTGTTGTCTCTTTGTTGATTCCTGACTGGAAGCGTTTCCGCACCATTATATAATCAATCTGGTTGAGGTATCGGCCATTGGGTGCATGCCAAGTCCAACGTCTAGATGGCTTGTGCGTTCCAAGTGTGTTTGCAAGTACCATGTTGTTGTATCTAGCAAATTCCAGCAGTCTTAGCCCTCTGTCGTTGGTTATGGCATTGCAAGAGCCGCCGCAGATATCTTTCCAATCCTTCTGTGCATCTTCGCCGACCTTCGAGTTCCAGTCTCCCTGAATGATCAGAATGTCCTTCTTGTGAACTTTATCAATGACCTCTTGGAGTTGGGTGTAAAAAGACTCCACCTGGTTATCATCGTAGGCTGATGTTGGTGCATAAGCCTGGATCACTGTGATGTTAAAAGGCGCTGCTCGTAGGCGGATAGTTATGATCCTGCTTGATATTGGGCAGCATCCCATTACAGTATTCCTGATGTTCTTGTTTACAAGAAAGCCTACTCCATTGGCATGTCTGTCAAGTTCGCCACTGTAGTACAACACATGTCCATCATCTGTATAGTGCTCCCCACAAGTCTTCCATCGCATCTCACAGAGTCCTACAATATTCCACGTATATTTCTCCAGCTCATGTGTTAGTTCATGAAGCTTCCCTGTTTGGGCAAGAGTTCTTACGTTCCATGTGGCTATTGAGATACGATTTCTTCCACGGATCTTCTGTGTGGAGGTTTCACCAGTATCGTATTTTTCACGCCTGTCCTGATGTGAGGCAGATCGCGCGGTCCTTGTTAACCCGGGCGACGACCGGTCCGGTATAGGGTATGTAGTAGGTGTATCCATCATATAATGTCTCTAGGGCAGTTAAGGCCTAGCGGAGCCCATCCCTCTTCAGGCCTGATGCTCAATAACTAGAAGCTGAGACTTGGTGTTGATGCTTCTAGCCGCCCTGGTCTGTCCGCCACCTGCTGAACAAGTCAGCAGGCTCACAACCCCCACCAGTCTTGAAGGTAGACCAGGACGCTTACCCATTATCTCACAAGTCGGTCGTCCCCTCACACTACATGCTACACTAGTGCTACAACTAAGATATAATTACACTACATGCTACATGCAAGATGCTACCAGGGACGGTCTCCTCCTTGTATGGTCCATCATAACAAGTATGATAAGAGATCAAAGGTCATTAAATAGTACAGTATGACAAAGATGATGAAAAACAACGGATCTAATCCCGTTGATTTCGATGATGATGAACTTTGGGCATCGATGGGTACTAATCATTTTGGGACAGCCTGTATAATCTTTATATCCACAAGCTTTATATTTTGTTATCGGGGATCAATGGGGATTGTTTAGGGGATTTCAATCAATCTGGTAAAGGGAAATTCGCAAGAGGAATCACGCACTGGACGTGTGTACATGTAGCAACGGGAATGAATCAATGTTAAATACATTTAGGAAACTCCAATAATAGTAATTTCTATTGGCAATAAACCCCGTTATAAACCTACTATAGTTTAAATGGAAAAAAAATACATTCTTCTTTTACACTGCCGGCCACAGCATGCTTAAACAATGCCCAGTAACATTTCCATTTTTAAACTTACGTTGCATTTAGTGCTTTTTTATTGTATGCATAGTGGCACGGTTGAAAAAGATTTTTTGATATATTAAGGAGTTATTAATATTAAAGCAACAATACATCACGACAACGCTTCAGTTCAAATTTTTCTCGGCAGAGTATAATACTACTTCAGATAATGAAACAAATCTGTACTGGTACAAGTTCAGTACTCCCGTTGCAGAGATCAACTTATTTTCTAGCAAGGTCACATCATGGATATATTGCAATTGGTACTCTAAGTACAGTGTTAAATAAGGCCACCCAGAACCTTTAAATACCCTTGGTTTCATTTGCTGACAAATAATTCACCCTCACTATACATGCTATATAAACACACAACCCAGTCAACCAATCATAACAGCTGATTATAACTATTCCAATTATCCCTACGCAGCCTTTAGACAATTTTGTAGTCATATACCATATCATGCAATGAACAATTTACTCACATCTGGGGGTCAACGGGTCATGTGTGATTTTAGTTTCTAATTGAATCGTGGTGACAGTTTTATCATACTCCAATCCTGGCCTGGTTGTCAACTACGACATGTAGCCTGCTATGGGTGATGACGTCTTCGACCGGGAAGGGCGGCTCAAACTACCGGGTTAAAAAAATCGAAGGGAAGGGAAGAAGAAAGGGAAGCGAGGAAGAGAAAAAGAGAATGGAAAGGGAAAAGGGGAAGAAAAGGGAAAGAAAGGAAAAAGAGGGGGAGAAAGAGAGAAGGAAAAGGGAAAGGAAAGGAAAAGAAAGGAAGAAAAGGAAGATAATGATAGAAGGAAAGGGAAAAGGAAAAAGAAAAACGAAGGGTAGGAAGGAAAGTGAAGATAAATAAGAGGAAATAAATAATAGGAAAGAAGTGAAAATCGAAAAGAAACTTGGAGAAGAGAAAAGATTTAACCATTCAAACACTTTTATGTGTAAGCGTGCATTACGTTTCAACTTCAATGATTTGAATCAAGGTAATCATGGTAATCATAGGATCGGATGAGGGATCGCCCCCTCCTTTTGACTTTGGATGAATTGCGCCTATTTGAAGAATCTAAGGGATTTATTTAATTCCCATCTAAATGACAGTTTGTCGATTGCCGGGTTTGATGATAGGCAATTTAGTATAACAATGGCAAATTTTCGCACGCTGCGCGCGCATTTGTCATGAATATCATTAAAGAAGTCCGTTTAAAGGACTCAAGGAAGTCATTTTTTTAAAAAATATTGCCAGTGTTGTAATTATTGAACTATGACTCAAATGTATATAAGGGAGTGTTCATAAATACTTTGGTGGGGTGGGGTGGATAATTATAGGGGTGGGTCAAAAAAGTTTGGCCAAATGGATAGTATAACGCCTGGGTGGACACAAAAACAGTTTATCTTATCCCTATAAGCACGACATAACAGTCAAATGTGTGCTGTTTTAGAAAGTATGCTTCCATTTTGTACATGGATGATTTGTTTCAAATATCTTACACAACTTTGATTCAGTTTGTCCATCTTTAGATAGGTTAAGCATCAACAAAACAAACTGTGTGATTTTATTAATTTATATTCTTTGCGGGGTTTTTTTTGTGCGTTTTAGCGGGCACAAGTCAACTGTTTCAGTTTAATACAAAATAATATAATAATAATAATAATAAATAATAAATAAATAAATAATAGCGGTGCTTATATAGCGCTGTTCCAAAAATGATCACAGCGCTTAACAAAAGAAGAAAACATATAAACAATACAATTAACCCCAGGCATCATGCATAAGTGAATGGAACGAATGAGAAAGCCTAAAATGTACAGACAATCAGTTATTAAACAAATGAGTCTTGAGCTTAATATGTTTGAAGGTTATTATGGCCATGTGTTTTGAACTGACCACCCAAAAAGGGTGGCGGCGTTGCATTTTTGGTGACGAATCATCCATCTCTCTATATTAACTCAACAACTAAATGTGGTAGAGCTAATGGTTTAGGTGTCATTTGAAAGCTTATTTATCTAGCTACACTGTGTGAATAAATCAAGTATTTCGATAACTGTTTGGCTGAGATATTATTGATTATATTTCGAAAGTCAGGATGGCGGCGGTGGCGGTGGCATTGTGTACACTCTCTATGGGGAATATAGAAAATGTTCCCAATTCTACGTTCAAATTACAAAAACTCCTCATCTCTGTATGGTACAAACATGATTTTGCTCTCATTTTATAGATTGTTTTATATTCTATAAGTTTCTGTTTCAAGAAACGTGCCAACTATTACGTAACAATTGTAACTAGATCTAGTTCTCGTCAAAGACCAGGGCACCTTGATTTTTATGAGAAAATGATCCCTAGTGACCTCTTCTTGACCTTTGACCTGGTTATTTTTTTATATTTAGTCTTTATTTCAGTGTACAATATAATATGTGGATATTCCATACTTTCAAGCAGTTTTTTGTTTGTTATAGATGATCAAGGGTGAATATTTTTTCATGGATATGTACTTCACCATTGGGAAGAAAATACAGCCAGTATGCGTTTTCCTTAGTATCTTCACACATGTAGACTGATATATATACAATGGTTGATTTGGTATAATAATTTTTAAAAATGAAGAGAAAAAAACCCCGACCGGCCTACCTTTTTTTTGGGCCTTCTACCAATGCAATAATGTTGGCTTTATAGCTGTGTAAATAGCGGCGTTATAGCGGCATTAATGTCGTTATAGCGGAGTTACGACGTCGTAATAGCAACATAAAGGCGGCGTTATAGTGACGTTGTAGCGGCCTTTTTAGGAACATCGCTCAGAACAATGTCTTTAACATTTCGAATTGTGTAGGAGTACGTCACAAATTATTGATTAGGTAAATTGCATAAAAGGTTCAATTCTTCTATCTCGATCACATTGTATTGTATGCATGACATTAATTGCCTAGATAATGTCCTCCTCCTCTGTCTACTTAACGCTTTCCATGCGCAGACTACATTTCAACATTTCACAAAATGTTTCAAAAACTTCAACATTATCGAATTTCATCACCCTATTTGGAATCACCATGAGGAACGCACCCAAATAAGCACAAACATGCCTAGCACTGATGCAGTAATCCTAGAGATAGACCTTGATATTTAGGAAAGGTTTCTGAAAAATCTGCTTTGCATGGCCAAACCAACAGCCGCGTGGAAAGTGTTAAGGGCATCAAATTGAATAACATCGTATGTCGTTCCTCATGTCTTGCTACTCACCAATTTACCGCTTTATTGAAGCGAAACTATGGTACCATTTTTATTTTACAGCATACATTTATTAATTGCACTCACTCACTCACCCCCCCCCCTCCCCCCCCCCCCCCCCCCCCCCCCCCCCCCCCTCATATCTGTCGGGCGTTAACGATGGCTCTCCAGACGCACTTATCTTCATGTAGGTCTTCATCTCGGCAGGTGTTTGTCCAGTGTCCTGATATAGGATATCCACAAAGCTTTTCTTTTACCATGAACTGGTTTCCATAGAACTAGATCTGATACCACATCCCCAGAACTGTAGTCGCCTCTTCTTGATTCTTTCACTTTACTCTAGGAAGATCAGTATAGAGTTATTTGTGGGTGATGTGTGACTTCCAACTTATATCAAGGGCTAATCTAAGAAGCCTGGTGTAACATCCATCCAATAGCTTGCGAACTTTGATAGTTGTTACAGTCCATGTTTCTGAACCATAGAGAATAATACTTTCCACTGTAGCTTGGAAAACCTTACATTTTGTCGATCTTGGTATAGGATGGATCTTCATATCTTGTTGAGCTTATTAATTACGCTATTCGAATTAGATTTATCAACAGTTATACCTGTATTTCATTAGAATAAACAGTTGATCGATGGTATGTGACTCGTAACAGGACCCATGTAATAAAAAGTTCCCTTCAAATCATTCATTTGGTCTGCATCCGTCCCCAAAAGATGATTTACCGACCAAGACAAATAGGCCATAATTCAAGTCACGTGTCTAAGTATTTCTGTCCCCATTGGTTACTTTGTTAACCCTTTCCACGCGGATATGATTAGTTTTACCATATACAAAACAGATTTTTCAGAAACCTTTCTCAACTTTCAAGATCTACCTCAAGGATTACTGAACCAATATTAGGCATGTGTGTACTTATTTTAATGAATTTCTCATGGTAATCCCATATATGGTAATGAAATTCAATAATGTTGACATTTTTGATACATTTTTTGACATTTTGGAATGTCGTCTGCAGACGCCTTCCGCGTGGAAAGCGTTAACATCACATATCTAAAAAATGTCTGCAAATTATGCTATCAGTTATAAAACTCTACAGAACCAGAAATATTTCATGCAGAATATCGATACAGTTCGAAATAGTATTGATAAAATGTATCTTCAACACGACACCAAATTATGTTTATACTACATTTAGCCTATTTGTGAAGCTATATGCCAGAAATTTTACCAAAAAAGACCGTTTGACCTTTGGAAATAGCGATGTAAATAGGGAATACGCGGAATTCATTGTAGAAAGTCTACATGAATTCTTTCTTTAGGAACATCACTTAAAACAAATTGCTATTCTAATCTATAAATTAACACTTTTCACGCGGCTACCAGTTCCACCACACAAAACAGGTCCTTCAAATATCTTTCCCTACTTTCAAAGTCTTTATTTTAAGAACTACTGAACCAGCACCAGGCATGCCTGCACCCATCCCAATGCACTCCTCATGGGGATTCCATACATGGTGATAACATTCAAATATTTTGACATTTTTGAAACACTTTTGTGAAATTTTTGAAACTGTCGTCTGCCGCGTGGAAATTGTTAAACTTCAACATTCCAAGTCTTTGTTTGTATTATTAAACTGTTGTTAAATTACATCTTTGTATTCTGGAAATAAAAAAATTGTATAACATTATAACATACTACTAAATTACCTATTTCATCCTACGTGTAATACATTCGCGTCAAATTAAATAGCAACATATCCCATCTCTCTTAACTATTATGCTACTCACCAATTCACCGCTTTATTTGACCTGGTTATGATTGACTTTGATTCTTGCCTGATCGAACCAAACAAGATAAAACAGGTCCGATCTAATTCGGAACATGTCTTGAGTTTTACCCATGTAAAGTTCAATGAACCCGAGTGACCCCATACGCCAATTTTAATCGCTTAAATCACTGTATGTGCATGGACCCAAGGATTCTCTTGACTAATTCTGACATTGATCAGCCATTTCCTCTGAGACTAGAAGCATTTTAAGTGATATGGTAAGAAAATCAACATTTTGACCCCTAGTGACCCCAAATATTTTTAAAAACCGAACTATTATATATGCGCACCGTCATAAGGAATATGTTGACCGATTTTGACGATCCTAGGTCATTTCACTAAATTGCCAGATCGTTTTAAGGGAAAATCACGTTTTTACCCCTAGTGATCCCCCTGTGACCTTTGACCCCAAACTGTGAGGTCCTGTAATGAAGGTCTGGTAGAGGGTCCTACTGACCAAGTCTGGTGATTGTAGCATGTAAACTGTAGGAGAAGAAGCATTTTGTAGATGTGGTCTGCAAGAAAGTTCAATGACCTCTACTGACCTGTTCCTGACCTTTGACCCAAAAATCACGATTGACTTTTTTTCTTGCCTCATCAAATTAGAAAGGATGAAACAAACCCGGTCCCAATCGGAGCATATCTCACGTTTTACCACTGTATAGGTCAATGACCTCTAGTGACCCCGCATGACACGTCAATTTTAATCGCTGAGATGACTGTATGTGCATGGATCCAAGGAATCTGTTGACCAATTCTGACATTCATGAGCCATTTCCTCCGAGACAAGAAGCATTTAAGTGATATGATTAGAAAATCAACATTTTGACCCCTAGTGACCCCAAATTTGTTGACCAATTTTGACGATCCTAGGTCATTTCGCTAAATTGGAAATGCATTTTAAGTGAAAATAACGTTTTGGCCCCTAGTAACCCCCCTGTGACCTTTGACCCCAAACTGTGAGGTCCTGTAATGAAGGTCTGGTAGGGGGTCATACTGACCAAGTCTGGTGATTGTAGCATGTAAACTGTAGGGGAAGAAGCATTTTGTAGATGGGTTTGCAAAAAAGAAAGAAAGAAGAAAGAAACAGTACAGATACAGTACCTCGATTTTTGAAAAAAAATCAAGGTAATCACGAATCGATTGCATTGTCGTTGGCTTTTCCCTATTCACTACACAGTGAACTTGCCCTAATTCATCGGTTTTACATACATGACTATAACAACAGAATTATTCAACCGATGATAGCAAAATTATACATTTTTGGAAAGCTCTCAAATAGCCTAGGGAATTCAAAAATCCTGCTTAAATCAGGATAGGGTGAATAGCCAAAAAAAAAGATATGTGAAAACTCTAATAAATAGGAAATGTAAACGTTTGCGCTCGCTTACTTCCCGATATAGTATATTTCATCAAGTTACCCTTGACAACCATTATGTTCTGATGGGTAAATTGCATGAGGAACTAATATGCACAGTAAAAGGATGATTGGGATAGGAATACAAAAATATTGAGCTTAAATCAAAATATGAATAAAATTCGATATTCTTTGAATATTCTTAATCACAAGATATTACCATTAGGTCCTATGCAAATTCAAATCGCATATTTGGATTCCTTGTGAGATTACCGTTCAGCAAATTTATACTTTTTATGGGGTAGAACAAGTAGTTATTGCGATATGCTAATTCGAATCTCAGATGGTGTAAAATGTAAAAATTGATATATT
Source organism: Ophiura sarsii (assembly GCA_035610835.1). Lineage (NCBI taxonomy): Eukaryota > Metazoa > Echinodermata > Ophiuroidea > Amphilepidida > Ophiuridae > Ophiura > Ophiura sarsii. The sequence goes on along the minus strand of CM069450.1, from coordinate 71,806,527 downwards.
AATATAATGGAATAGGAATAATACACTATATAAGACTCATGCCAAAAGTTGTCCCAGATGCCCCAATGCCACAGACCAAAAAGGACTAATCCACTATCAATTTAATAATACTGTATTGATATATTAATATAATGGAATAGGAATAATACACTATATAAGACTTATGCCAAAGGTTGTTCCAGATGCCCCAATGCCACAGACCAAAAAAGGACTAATCCACTATCAATTTAATAATACTGTATTGATATATTAATATAATGGAATAGGAATAATACACTATATAAGACTCATGTCAAAAGTTGTCCCAGATGCCCCAATGCCACAGACCAAAAAGGACTAATCCACTATCAATTAAATAATACTGTATTGATATATTAATATAATGGAATAGGAATAATACACTATATAAGACTCATGCCAAAAGTTGTCCCAGATGCCCCAATGCCACAGACCAAAAAGGACTAATCCACTATCAATTAAATAATACTGTATTGATATATTAATATAATGGAATAGGAATAATACACTATATTAGACTCATGCCAAAAGTTGTCCCAGATGCCCCAATGCCACAGACGAAAAAGGACTAATCCACTATCAATTAAATAATACTGTATTGATATATTAATATAATGGAATAGGAATAATACACTATATAAGACCCATGCCAAAAGTTGTCCCAAACGCCCCAATGCTACAGACCAAAAAGGACTAATCCACTATCAATTAAATAATACTGTATTGATATAATAATATAATGGAATAGGAATAATACACTATATAAGACTCATGCCTAAAGTTGTCCCAGATGGCCCAATGCCACAGACCAAAAAGGACTAATCCACTATTAATTGAATAATACTGTATTGATATATTAATATAATGGAATAGGAATAATGTGCTATATAAGAGTGATCCGAAAAATGTCTCAAATGCCCCAATGCCACAGACCAAAAAGGACTAATCCACTATCAATTAAATACTACTGTATTGATATATTAATATAATGGAATAGGAATAATACACTATATAAGACTCATGCCAAAAGTTGTCCCAGATGCCCCAATGCCACAGACCAAAAAGGACTAATCCACTATCAATTAAATAATACTGTATTGATATATTAATATAATGGAATAGGAATAATACACTATATAAGACCCATGCCAAAAGTTGTCCCAAACGCCCCAATGCCACAGACCAAAAAGGACTAATCCACTTTCAATTTAATAATACTGTATTGATATATTAATATAATGGAATAGGAATAATAAACTATAAAAGTCTCATGCCAAAAGTTGTCCCAGATGCCCCAATGCCACAGACCAAAAAGGACTAATCCACTATCAATTTAATAATACTGTATTGATATATTAATATAATGGAATAGGAATAATGTGCTATATAAGAGTGATCCGAAAACATGTCCCAAACGCCCCAATGCCACAGACCAAAAAGGACTAATCCACTTTCAATTAAATAATACTGTATTGATATATTAATATAATGGAATAGGAATAATACACTATATAAGACTCATGCCAAAAGTTGTCCCAGATGCCCCAATGCCACAGACCAAAAAGGACTAATCCACTATCAATTTAATAATACTGTATTGATATATTGATATAATGGAATAGGAATAATACACTATATAAGACTCATGCCAAAAGTTGTCCCAGAAGCCCCAATGCCACAGACCAAAAAGGACTAATCCATTATCAATTTAATAATACTGTATTGATATATTAATATAATGGAAAAGGAATAATGTGCTATATAAGTGTGATCCGAAAACATGTCTCAAATGCCCCAATGCCACAGACCAAAAAAGGACTAATCCACTATCAATTTAATAATACTGTATTGATATATTAATATAATGGAATAGGAATAATACACTATATAAGACTCATGTCAAAAGTTGTCCCAGATGCCCCAATGCCACAGACCAAAAAGGACTAATCCACTATCAATTAAATAATACTGTATTGATATATTAATATAATGGAATAGGAATAATACACTATATTAGACCCATGCCAAAAGTTGTCCCAGATGCCCCAATGCCATAGACCAAAAAGGACTAATCCACTATCAATTAAATAATACTGTATTGATATATTAATATAATGGAATAGGAATAATACACTATATAAGACCCATGCCAAAAGTTGTCCCAAACGCCCCAATGCCACAGACCAAAAAGGACTAATCCACTATCAATTAAATAATACTGTATTGATATATTAATATAATGGAATAGGAATAATACACTATATAAGACTCATGCCAAAAGTTGTCCCAGATGCCCCAATGCCACAGACCAAAAAGGACTAATCCACTATCAATTAAATAATACTGTTTTGATATATTAATATAATGGAATAGGAATAATACACTATATAAGACCCATGCCAAAAGTTGTCCCAAACGCCCCAATGCCACAGACCAAAAAGGACTAATCCACTATCAATTAAATAATACTGTATTGATATATTAATATAATGGAATAGGAATAATACACTATATAAGACTCATGCCTAAAGTTGTCCTAGATGGCCCAATGCCACAGACCAAAAAGGACTAATCCACTATCAATTAAATAATACTGTATTGATATATTAATATAATGGAATAGGAATAATACACTATATAAGACCCATGCCAAAAGTTGTCCCAAACGCCCCAATGCCACAGACCAAAAAGGACTAATCCACTATCAATTAAATAATACTGTATTGATATATTAATATAATGAAATAGGAATAATACACTAAAGACTCATGCCTAAAGTTGTCCTAGATGCCCCAATGCCACAGACCAAAAAGGACTAATCCACTATCAATTAATATAATACTGTGTTGATATATTAATATAATGGAATAGGAATAAGACACTATAAGTTTCAATACAGAAGTTATGTATGGTCGTGAGTACATGAATATTTGCTATTCAACTGTATTATTAATATAAATTTCGTCAGTGCTTACATGAATATAACTATATATAAATTTCGTGAGTGCTTACATGAAGGATAAACCGCTTTTATGCATCAATTGTCATGACTGTATCAAAATATCACGATAAAGCCTTAAAATCTACCGTATCATGCAAACTATACTACTTAGATAGACTTGTGAAAACATCCACACACAAATTGTGATAAATATCTTAAAATATGGTCCAAATGTACATTTTTGGATAAACATGGCCAAACCAGGCAACATTTCATGAGTGTGATTGGTAAGAATTTTTTTTAAAGCACCATTTCGCACTTAAGATAATCATGTCAAAACAACTGTACTAATGTTCTAATTTTGTAAATATCTAAATATGGTAAAATGGACATTATTTAGCTTTAAAAAAGGCCAAAATAACCAAAATTGTACAAGTTAAACAGAAACGAACATTTCTTAAAAAACAAAGGGTTATGAAACGTTCATAAGAAGATCCCAATTTGTTTACCCCAAATGTTGACATTTTTGGTTAAAATGGCCAAAGTAACAAATTATTTTTGCAGGTATATTTTAATGGTATCAGGACCCCTATTTACCAAGATAGGACTATAGTAAGATCTCCATAGTAAGATTCTTATTTTTATATCCGAAATATGGTCACAATTATTTGTTTTGATCGTGAGTGGGGTTGGGTGAATAAGAGCGATTTCTTTTTTTGAATCGTCACATTTTTTACATAAGATAAGCCTGTCAAACATTCCTTAGGAAAGTTTCTGATTAACGGCACTCACTTATCTTCTAGAGCAGGCCCGTAAGCAGGATTTTCTTCTTCTTCTTCTTCTTATTATTATTATTATTTATTATCTTTACCCAGGGTTGCCCGAATCAGCTGGCCGCTGTTCTTACTCGGGGCCCTGCACATCAATAATCAATATAGGAGGCGGTTCTTTTGGAAATGGTACATTGGTACCTAAAAAATTGTAAAACGTTGCCTAAATTTTTTTAGTCATCTCACAATATTTTGAGAGCCGGAGGAGGGGGGGGGGGGGGGGCGGGTAGGACATATTTTAGTCCAAAACGGCCCGAAAAATTGCTTTACACAATGGGAAAGGGGCGTTTTCGGAAAATAGGTGGGGTGTTTTCCCCCAAAAAGGGACATTAGACGTAAGACTTTTACGATAGGGTCTAAAGTAATGTTTTGCATTACCAGACATACGTACAAGCACTCACATATTTCCACAATGATATAGAAATATTCGCTTTGCTCTCAGTTCAATTAACATGGGTGCTTGTATGGGGATGCAGAATATTGCTTTGGTGTCTATCGATAAGTCTTACGTACAAGTCACTTGTACGTATGAGTCATACGTACTAGTGTTGCAGTGTGACCTTACTGGTAATCCGCAGTAACAGCATGTTAAACTTTGGGGTTGTGTTTGAATCTTGTTTTACATATGTGTGACGAAAATATCTTGCCTTCACAGATGTACCACATGATTATGATAATGTCTTAAGTCAAACTCGATTTTATTTTTGTTTCTAAACGGCAAGTATTGCTCATATTGAACAAACACACATATTTTATACAAAATGTCTCACTACAGACCCATCAGTTTAAGAAATTAGAAACATTTAATTATACGGTGTCAAAAAATGTCAGATGATAGTTGATTGAATTGTATGTGCCTTTATGAAATTGTTCAACAATAATACTTGGCGCATATCTGTTATTAGTTTCTAAACGGTCTGAATTAATTACTCACATGTCCGGCTATTTCAAGAAATTCAATAGTAACTGACCTTACAATATTAAAACGAAATATTGCTATACAATATATTTGTATTCCGGTTATACGATTCCACCACGATACCATACATTCTAGTCTACTCGTCTACAATCATTACAAAGTATGACCCATACTATTGTATTACAATTGAAAGGTTTCTGAAAGATATACTCAGACACCTTTCAATTCTAATGCATTTCTCATGGTGATTCCAAATATGGTAATGAAATTCAATAATTTTACATTTTATGGATGAAAAAAATGAATACATTTACTCTTTACCAAAGGATGTTTGTGTTTTTGCAACTTGAATCAATATTTTTTTAACAACACCAGATTATTCTCACTACAAGGCGTGCCAAAAAGTGTTCCGTGTGAAACATGTTTTTTTAGGCCATTGATTGACATTGATGAATCCTTGTTCATTGTTGGAATCTCAACAAAAGTAGTTTTGTATTGTTGAAAGTCCAATTCTTGTTCAAAATAGTGGCCAATGGGGAATTCACACCCTTGTTACTTAATTGACCATATCTCGGTAGTTAGGGGAGGCAAATTTGATGGAGATAAAGTGTATTTAATAAAGGACTAATAGGGATCACCAACACTATATTTTATTTAAACAAAAACATGTATTTTTTATTATTTATATCCTTCACAGGACACTTTTTGACACGACCTGTATTTTGCATTCCACTATAAAGGAAGCTCACGATGCTATTTATCATGTGCGAGGTATTTCTTTGCAGGGGCGTAGCAAGGTACCAAAAAGTGGGGTGGACATTTATGTTGAAAACTGTAAAGATAATTGAGCTGGTACCATCTAAGCGGTGCGCAACACCGCCCTCCGAGCTATGCTCGAACAGGGGGTGTCTGAGGGGCCTCATAAGTAGTTTTTTTTTTCAATTTTCGAACTCATTTGGTGTATACTTTTGACCAACATTTTATCGAAAAGCCACCTCTTCATTTCCAATCAATATTTTGTTTTTTTATCAATGCACGAAAGAAGTTGAGCATAACTGATATATTCTTGATTTAAGTTTACATGGTTTAAAGCTCGAACAGAGGGGAGTCTGAGGGGGATGTGCCCCCCTCAGAATTGAATTTGTTTTCAATTTTCGAACCCATTTGGTGCGATTTGGTGTGTACTTTTGACCAATATTTATTGAAAAGCAATCCCTTTCCCCCGTTTCTTCTCTTTTTTCCCCCTTCTTCTTTTTTTTCTTTCTTTGCAAAAGGGTGAGGCGACCATGGCCGCCACGGCCGCCCCGGCTGCGACGCGCCTGTTTCTTTGTTTCCATCAAACAATTGCGTTACCGAGTTGAAACCCTCAATTGTGACGTGGAGTTAGGGCAATATAGGAATCTGAAATCTATAATACAGGGCTGTCAACTTTTGGGATTTGCTTGGAGGGAGAGATACGTCCAAGTGAAAAGCACGATCCTCAGCCGCATAACAACATCAAAGTTGCACTAGGTATAGGAAATCATTGATTTGTGTGTGATTACGCCCTGAAAAAACTCACAGCTAATCAGCTATAAGACTTGTATTCTTCACAGCCAGCCACACTCTTTGTCCCGCATATTGCGGTTATCACTCCAGACCCATTCATCTGGCTCGTTCAGATATCACACAGTTCTGGCAGTAATCACACACAAATCAATGATTTCCTATACCTAGTGCAACTTTGCTGTTGCTACGCAGTGGCGGATACAGGGGGCGGAGGGGGCGGGCGCCCCCATAAAATTTGACACTTTACCTTTTTCAGAGGCATTTAATGGTTCCGTCGGTACATTTGCGACTTGTACCATGCGATATTTTTTGCCGGTTGTGGGACGACCACATCGCTACATTTCGAGTATTTCGATGTATCGAGTTACATTTTCAAGTTTCGAGTTTCGAGTTTCATTTTTGATAATTTCGAGTTTCGAATTAGAGAATAAAGGTATTGTTTTTAGACCGTACCCGCGTTCTATTGTCTGACATAAATGCGGACGATAGTATTATTTTAAGTAGAACAACGACGCCGCAGGCGGAGTTGTTCTACGCAAAAAATAATACTATCGAACGCATTTATGTCAGACAATAGAACACGGGTACGGTCTAAAAACAATACCTTTATTCTCATTCTTAAACAATCATACTTTATTAACTTTTTAGACATTTATCAAAGAAATAAGTACATTTTATTGTCCACATTTGACAACTTTTACCCCTGCTAGGATCGAATAGCCCACAAACATTCCATCCAATCACATGCGATGAGTAAACCATGCGTAAGCGTCGCAGCGCCGGCATAAACGCAGGAAAAGCGCTAAAGACGCACTGCAGAAGTGCGCGTTATGGAGAAAACCACGCATTGTGAAGGTCGGGCGCGCTGTTAAAACGTAAGCCCACCTCCCCGTGTTCTATTGTCTCATAGAGATGTCGCCGATTTCTCTGAGAACCAATGAGATTGCTTAAACTTTCTTAGCTGTTTAAGAATTTCGAATTTTAATTTCGAGTTTCGAGTTTCATTTTCGAGTTTCGAATATCGAGTTTCGAGTTTCATTTTCGAATTTCGAGTTTCATTTTCGACACAATTTGGTGTTCCAGTATCAATCGTCCCAGTATTGACTGATACTAGCAACTTTTATGTTTCAGTATTGAACGATATTATCTGGGACCTAAAGTACACTTTTTCTTAGTATCCGTACATTACATCATTGCAGTTACAGTTATTCTTACCTTTGTATCTTTGACGATAATTTTAAGCTCATAGTCAGCTAGTATGGACGAATTCTTATTGATATCCTTTATCGCAAGCTGACTAGCCGGTAACATCGCCTGGCCACCGGGCCAATACGTCCCCGTCATAGGATACAAGCCAAGCAGATATAAGGGAGAAGTCGCAAAAGATACGCTCACAAGAGAAAGAACAAGTAGTGTATTCATTGTGTCTTGAGTGACAGCATCTGTCAAGTGATGTGGATTCAATAGCTTCTTTAGCGTGTTTAGTCAATTTGAAGCTGTCATCGTAATTTACAAATACTAGACGCTAGATGGCGCTAAGTATCGAGTCATCATAATCAACCATCCTACATCCCTATACATCCTACATAGATCCTTGATTCAACCATGGAATTAGTAGAGGGAGAAGGAATAACAACGAGATAACCTAATCCGATTTTCTATTCAACTTTACAAAGGATTGAACATTGCTACATACCCTGTGTTGAATCATATTGCCGACTATAATCAATTCGAAAGTTGTACATACACGTTTTGCTTTATATATTTCTATGTGAAATAAATGCTCAAAAACTTACGAAACGTGCCGACACATTGCAATTGGAAATGTTAATTTGTTAAATGTATTATAAACAAATGGCAACAAGTATAACTCCTTGAATAACACAATACGATAATATTGACCTGTTTTGACAAATTAAATATGACAAAATTTCATTAATTAATAATAATTAAATATTCCGATTACATGCGGGTAATTAAATTGCTCGCAAATTATACCTAAATTAATAAAACAAACAATCAAATTTGCCATATGAGTGCCCCAGACTGCCCCTTCCTCATTTGATGCATCAAAGACAATCACTTTTTATAAGCCAAAAAGACTCTGCCACAATTATCCAGGTCCATATAATTCAATATGGTTTTCTTATAGGACCGACATGAGCAAGGACAAACGCATCATGATACTATCGCTATATCATTTTAATGTATTCAGATTCAACCACGTTATTGATACACCTGTTTAAAACTCGCGCAAATGGACACACTACTAATGCTACTAATCCCATGGCTATTCAAATGTGGCATTATCACGTTACGCTAAGCTAGGATAATGCTCTCTAATAGGATTTGAATAACAATCAACGTATAGCTCGGCAATGTGATTGGAGCTTTGATCATGGATCATTGTTATTCCTTCTGTATCTACTATTTCTATGATTCAACGGAGGTCTATCGCCACGGGTGTAGACCCGATTGGTCTAACGCCCAATTCGTCTAATCCAAATTGGTCTAAACCCATATAGTCTAATTCCAATTTGTCTAATACCCACTTGGTCTAATACCCACTTGGTCTAATAACCTAAAGTTCTCCATTGTAATTTTGTCTAAACCCATTTGGTCTATTCCCCATATGGTCTAAATCCATTTTGGGGAATAAACCGACTGAACCTACCTGAGAGGTTCGTTGGCGGGAGGGCATGTTTTCTCCAAAACCCGGGCGAAAAATGGTCCTTTAAATTGGTTATAACGCATGCACTACATCCAGTCCAGCAGACGGCATTCCCCCTGCCCCCTCCCTACTCCATAGCTACGCCACTGTCTCTTATAGTTGTTGTGACCGCTATAAATATAATCATCTGCATATTGGAGTAGTATTTGCAACTATTTCTGACAAGTAAAATGTGCCTCTCCATTTTTCAGACTCAAGACTGGGCGTTTTTAGTGAACTTGTTAGTGTGCTGTATGGTGTTGTTCACATGGTTTTGACATGATATTTCTTATTTACGTTTCCCATTATACCTAGATTTAAAATGTACCAGTCATTGTTTTCCTTTCTATTCAAGTCTGCAAGCGCTTTTAAATTGACTGCTTTATTTGCTTATTTATTTTGTACATTCGCGCTTTTTAACTTTATTCTCACATTAGGACGTCTATAGTATTGCACTTTGGTATCTACTTACCATTATTTTTATAAAAAAACAATTTAATGAGTGCCTATCCTTTTTACTCTTTTCAAAATCTTGGTGCTTTCGATTTATATAGATACTTCACCCTCACAGAAAATTGATAACAGCATCACGGCTTTGCAGTTGCATTTTATATATGTATTACTTTACATTTGGAGAAACAAAATACAATTTTTTTAACATGTGCAGTATAAGAAATGGTCAGGAAACATGTTGAAGAAGTGGTATTACGTGAAACCCTTTGATTGCCTGCAACTTTCTATGAAGTAAAAATAATAACACTTTGCTCTTTTACAAAGAATTGTATTATTCTAAGCACTAGTTTCATACTATGCCTGCTTCTAAGTGCGGATAGGTTTGCACTAGAAATTGGCAGCACCATAGTTGATGCGACCTGATTCTGATGATTCACCAGCAGCAAAATCACAGCGCTTTGAGCCATTTGGAAAAGGCGCTATATAAATACTGATTATTATTATTATTATTAGTGTTATTATTAGTGTTATTATTACTATTATTATTATCATACAATGGTCCACGATGTATTAGCTATAAGTCTGGGCTAGCTCTCGGGGCTTATAGTAGCGGTAGTTTCTGTTTCGCAAAACGAGTGCTATATTATTACTTAATTCATCAACATTTTAACAGCCTGAATTCCTTTGTATCATTTAATAGCTTCCTCAAAGTCCAGGCCATATCAAAGTATCCTATAAGACTTCATAAAGTGACAGCTTGAAAACACCTAAATCCAATTGTCTGCCCCAGGCCCATCACATACCCAAACTGAGACCCTTAATTCAATTCCCCTAAAAGTTTGCAGTCTATCAAAATTGAATTGATATTGTAAAGTATAAGTACACATCATGCATTTTGCATCAGAGGACCCATTAAACACCCAAAAATATCCTAAGACAAAATTACAATCACATGCAGGTTTATAAACATCTCAAGACTAAAGTCTAAATTGAATTAATATCATCCAACTCCCAATGTGCTTGTATGATCAAGGAGTAATCAACTTCAATGGCCTCGCTATTTCGGTAATGATATTATTAACTATAACCTCTAATGTATTGTCATCAAAAAAGTAACTATACAGGTAATAATTGGGCTTTTAACTCTAAAAATGTATCCTACCTAAAAAAAAAATGTATAAAGTTGTTGAGAAATTTATTTTCTTTAATATGAGATATTGCACGTTAGGATTAGATGATTGTTGAGGAAGTGACACTACGGGTACATTATCGATTACCGGTAGTGCAATTGGGGATGCATGCGCAGGTTGGAAAGTCGGCCGTATTGTTCCGATGGGTCAATACGCCACACACACGCTACCTGTCATACTCTCCCCCGTGTTGAAATGTTAAATGTGAAAATGAAATTGTGACTTCACCTTACATTACTTATCGGTTTTATTTTAAACAAACATCATTGATGAAAGACACTTATATGTGAGATAGCCATTAGGCTACAAGGCCTGCTTAGCAGCGCTATAAATTCATGTAAATTGGTGCCCTAAAAACCGGCACCAAATTTAAATATTCGCCTTCCATCAAAGCTGATTGTTATATGACATAATTCTCGTGTGCAACCAACCGGCTGCAACATAATGGAAACTCACCCATGCAGTTAGCAAGTAGTACCGCTCGTACACGCCCCGAATTTAAATATGAGTGCCTGGTTGTACGCGCGCACTGGGCAATCCTCGTAGTAATTGATAACAATAGGTTTACCAGACCGAATTAATAGCGCTCCTAAGCGGGCAATTTATGTCATGCTGCCATGCTTAGCATTTGATGATAAGATTATCTTATCAAAATCACTACAGCTGCATGTTATCAATCAGTTTTACAATGTCTATACAGAAGTTATTAGTATTTGTCCCTTTTCGTTACTGTTTGCAAAGAATGATGTTTGCCGAACATGGTCAACACCTGTTTAACACTTTTAATTATAATAAGGTCAAGACATCACTTCAGATTTGTATGTGCTAAAGGTTTTGCGCATTTTGACATGCGGTCACTTTACCTGGTGAGACGTATACAGTGTAAGATACTGTTTTTCCAACGGTCATTCTTAGACCTTATAGGGGGCGCCGCCGTAGCGGGCGCCCCAAAAAGAGTAAATTCATCGAAGAGCGAATTTTGGTGCTTGGATGGGCAGTGGTGGTGAGCAAAAATAAGATGTACTGTCTACTGGCGTATATTTGCTAGTTGTCGAAGGATCCCATTTTATTCCAACCTCCGGTCGAACCTCATCTATAATGTGAATTGAAACAATTAAGCTGCCTTATGCAATATACACAACACATGCACATTATTCTCATCACACACATGCACGTAGCAGCTATTTCTAGTTTATACATTCAAAGAGAGACAAATATCAAATAATTTGCGCATTATTTGAAATCAAAAGACTTTGAAATCGTCACCTGTGATTTCGGCAAATGAATAGAACCACAAAGCTGAAAACGATCGAAAGTGGTGAACTTAGATTAGAAGATCAACCACAACGCAGGAGGCCACGATTATTTTTTATTTGCTATCTTGTAATTTTAGTAACAGTAAAAAGTAAAAATATTTCCAATTATTCCTCAAACTCAGCGATCATGGACATACAGTCAATGGAACGGCTGGTGACGTCATTGGAAGATCGGTCTCAGATGGATCTACTAAACAATATGAGTATTAGGGCGTGTTCACACTAAAGCTAGTTTTCTCCACGACCCGGGTCGGACCCGGGTCGAACCCGGGGTTGAAGTCTGGTGTGAACAGAAAAATAGGCTCAAAAAACCTACCCGGGTCGAAAATTACAACCCTGCGAAAGTGACGGATAGAGCCCGGGTTCAACCCGGGTTCAACCCGGGTTCAACCCGCATCGACTGTAGTGTGAACAGAAATCGCTGTTTCGACCCGGGTTGCCGAAAGTAGATAACCTGAAAAGAATGTTAACCCTGGTGGTATATCTCGCCTGTCACGCGGCCGACCCGGGTTCAATTCCCGTGACCGGCGGACATAATTTTTCGTATTTTTTATTTAACCCCCTCCCCCTGTTCTTCGTTCCATCCCCACTGCCACGTTCTAGGGTTAGGGTGAATGGTTGACCGCTTTATTCCTGCCATCTTTCTATACGGCCTCTGGCACGTTGTCGCTGATGTTTTTGAGAGTATTTCATTACCAGCCATTGTTGCTTGTTGTTTATACCCGCCATGATGAGCCAGCTAGGTCATAGGTCATTGATACAAGAATTTTAACTTCTGGGTTCAATAAACCCATTTGCCAATGCGGATACAACTTCAACACACCCCTACATAGCGCTAGTGTGAACAGAAAATGAAATATCGATCAATCCGGGTTCGACCCGTGTCCGACCCGGGTTGAGGAAAAAGCTATAGTGTGAACACGCCCTTACATAGCGCTAGTGTGAACAAAAAGGGAAATATCGATCAATCCGGGTTCGACCCGGGTCCGCCAGGTTGAGGAAAAAGCTATAGTGTGAACACGCCCTTAGACGCGGTATTAGTGACGGAGGACAATTGAGAGATTCTGCGTTCTCAGAACAAGTTTTATATACCGGAATGTTCCTCCTCAGCACCAATAAGGTGAAATGAAAGACATAGCAATAATGTAGCTCAGCCGAGGCAACAGTCTATTTCATGCATGGGCCCTCAATTAAAAGAGTTTGACATGGTAGGAAAGTGTACTAAACAGTGTTGCAATTACTTTATTACAGTATATTAAATTATATAGAATTCTGTTTTTCTATCCTATAATTCACTTATCCTTGAAATAGATAAATAATTTTATACAAGCTACAATAAAATGCATTATACACAGGTCTCTAAGTATAAAATACTATACAACTTTGCGACTTGCGAGGACGCATTCAATGCACTGCGGATCGAGACAAATACTGCAATAATTTGATAAGAAATTAAAATACATTGTTTTTAAACAACGTATTGTAATTTCTTATACGATATTATCATTGTGGTGAGAGATTGTTTGGCGAATTGCAAAACTACAGCATCGCATTCTTCAGATTCAGAGGTGGTACAGCAACACAAAGTCTCTTTCACCATAATTTGATATCGTATCCGTAAACAGCGAGGAAGATGTGATTAATACTACTAATTGCAGAGTGAATGAACGCTATCCGGAACGAGACGAGCTGGATTGATTAAGTTAAGACATGTACAAAGGTGTAAATGACCGAGTGTCACGAGAAAGGAGCGGTGCTAAGACTAATATAGCTTGTCCCTTAGTAAAGATTGTAAAAGGACTATCTAGAGACTAGAGTAGCTTCAGTGATCGTCTTTCTCCCAACCAGTTCCATGAACATGAATTATACAGACAAAACTACTATTTGAGGTGGGGCATACCTCCCCCTGTTGGCAACCTTAAACACTTATTATTTGATTTGGCACTTTTGAAGTTTGGTGTGAGTTTAATTAATTGAAATACGCTGAAAGTTAAAAACAGGTTTCCACCAATTTTTTGATAATGTCATGCCATATCCAAAATGTTAAAGATATTTTGACGAAATCAACAGAGTATGTAGAAAACATATTCCCCGTTATACAGGGTGGTTCAATAAAACGCCGAAAGTTTTTTGAAAGCCATTTTTCTTTGAAATTCTGTAGATTTAAAAAAAATATTTTTCAATATTTATCAACTATATGATCTTGACCATCTATGCTGAAAATATCGTTACAAATAACCTTACGGTTGCAAAATAACAGCTATTTGAACAAAGTCTGTCCCATTTCACTATGTCCACGGGTACTGATTTCGCGACGTTACATTGAATACTGAATGATGAATTGCATGCAAGTAATCTAAGATTTGAAGATCCCGCCAGGTGAAACCAGTGTAATTGTTAACATCTTTTAAGATGTTAACAATTACAGTTAAAACTATCTATTCAGGTGTGAAATCAATACGTAATAATAATACCACGAGTGACCCTAATTAGAATTATTGATTTCCATAGATTGGAAGTGTAATTGTCTATACTCTATGCCTTAAAAGTGACGATGCCATTTAATGTTATCTTGCTGGTCATTTCCCGTAGACTTACCCGTGGACAAAGACATTTTGGAGAGATTCTCTTCAAATAGCTATCATTTTGCCGCCATAGCATTATTAACATTGAGATTTTCAGCTTAGATGGTCAAGATTATATTTTTGAGGAATATGTAAAAGAAAGAAAATTAAACCAAATCCCACAATTTTGAAAAATATGGCTTTGAAAAACTGTCAACGTTTTATTGAACCACACTGTATGCATTGATCGTGATTCTTTTATGAATATTTGTGCCGGAATGTACATTATAAGCCTAACGTAAGATATATCATTACATGAAACTGTAAAATTAAAATACTGTATTAAAAGTTGTCACATTTTAATTGACAAATAATTTGCTTTAAAGCAATTGATATATGGATATATTTCATTTCTCTCCCTGAAATTACGAAACAAATATATGTTTTACACATCAACGTTTACAATAACATCAACATTATTTGCATTTCTTTGAAATAGTACACCTGGCACCAAAATTAAAAGGAACGGTATTTCTAAGGTATTTTTCTGAAATGTCGTATAAATAGAACATGTCCTTGCTTAATTCATTGAAAATCTTTAACTACGAGGGTCATTCAACAAGTTCTACCTCCTACCTCATAACTTTGCTATTATACAAGTCAGTCGTATGAAATTGAATCTCAGCTACAAAATCATAGTGGATTGGTCTAAATATTCATTGTACATTTCTGGATATGCAGTAAAAACCAAACTTCCATTTAGTGCGCCGGAAACGGGTAAAAAACAGCCAAATGTCTCCTAAGTGCTATTTATTTGGCCAGTAATAAAGAGACAAAATGTACCTATCGGCCAATTACAATCGTTCTAAGTTTACAAATATCTCTTGAACAGACTTTAAACAATACAAGTGACTGATTTCTTGGCGGAAAATTCCCTCTAATTAGCCAGAACCAGACCTGGACAGCCATCAATTTTAACACTACACAGAAAGAAAAAAAGTGAGTCATCATCGAAAAATGAGTCATTTTGTCCATGTAGTGACACACTATGGCTCAAAATGAGTCATTTTGTCCGTGTAGTGACGCATTTTACGATGATGACTCACTTTTTTCTTTCTGTGTACCCTAGAGAACCGCTGCAAAAGTCATATTTGCTTTTTATAGGAACTAAGAGATCTTCATTATACAGGACTAAATGGATATATTTCAAGTCTCTCGAAGATATATTTTTCTATCAATGACTACCTGATTGACTATTCTAAATGTTGCATATAAGGACAACTGATAAAGTTACTACCATGTTAAGATTTAACATTCGAGGCATCATTGTGGCTTGGCTTGTAACAACGAACATTTGACTAAATATCATAATTCCAGTATGCTAAAGGCGTGTCAATACATTTGAGTTGATACTATACTATTTGCAAGCTACAAAGGTTAATATTGCCTACAATCTGATTTATACATGATAGTATAGCATTATATTCAGAAATCATCCATTGTTTTCTATTTTCAGTATTTAAATCGGGCGGTTATACCTAATCATACAATACGGAGAGAAAACGAAGAAGAAAAAAAACCATGT
Source organism: Ophiura sarsii (assembly GCA_035610835.1). Lineage (NCBI taxonomy): Eukaryota > Metazoa > Echinodermata > Ophiuroidea > Amphilepidida > Ophiuridae > Ophiura > Ophiura sarsii. The sequence continues at coordinate 71,790,453 of CM069450.1, read as the reverse complement.
ATTTATTTTTAGGGTTATTTTCCATGTCCGTTGTCCAAAATCTCTCTCTGGCTTTGATTGCATCATGACAAAAGTGAAATAGGTATCAAATAACATTTATTATAAATGTGTAGCTATGATTCAGAGCTATAATCATGACAAATGTCATGATGCTGACATTCATATTAGCGATGTTATGAGTGAGGAGCTAGAACTTATTGAATGACCCTCGTATGTTACATGTATGTTCCAAATAAAAACCAAATGGCAGTTGAGCTTTGAAATTATTTTGACAAAACTATATATCATTTAGATTGAAAAGTATCCGTAAGATAATTTCAAATATACACAAAATTGATTATAAAATTAATTTGGATAAATGAAAGAACCACAGATTAATTTGCCGGAATTAGCAATTGATAGTTAAATTGAAAATGTATAAGGACTCAATAAGAATGCCAATATTAACAGATCTGTTCTCTTGTTTGAGTTGTCAATTGAAAATTTTCAATAATATACACATAATTGATTATAAAGTAAGTTTGAATAAATGAAAGAACCACAGATTAATTTTCCGGAATTAGCAATTGACAGTTAAATTGAAAATTTATAAGGACTCATTAAGAATGTTGACTACACCAATATTAACAGATCTGTTCTCTTGTTTGAGTTGTCAATTGAAAATGTATAAAGACTCAAATGTTGACTGAACCAATATTAAGATGGACTTATGTATGACTTTGTTGGTGACTTGTTATAATTGTTAACCTAACTGATGAATCATTACGCTTGATTAACTCACATTTTGAAAGTTATCATTTACTTTTTAAAATTAGCAATATTATTCAAATATCCAATGCACGATGCGATATTCATTCTCATTTCTGATATATTATTACACCGTGAATTCCGCAAAGAACTTTCAGATATTTCCGAGACATTCAAAACATGCATATCTAAAAGCTATTTCTTTTACATTTTGGACACGGTTCTGACCCGTAATTTGATTTAATAATAATAAATATAAATATAATAATAATAAACAGTCATTTAAAAGACGCATTTCAAACCGCAAGGAAACTCAATGCGCCGCACAAAGATAAAATCAATAAATTAAAAATTAAAATTAAAAATTAAAAATTATAAATAAAGAAAATGCACAACCTGTACAATCATAAAATACCATAACAAATTAACAAAATATATATGAGTAAAAGGCAAAACACAATTGAAGCGCAAAAGTCAATATAGATACAGATTTGCCAAATTACGAACGAGTGAAAAGGTAGTGCTTCAACCTGCACTTAAACTGTTTCGAGAGTGGTATCAGACCGAACCTTGGTGGGAAGCAAATTCCACAGTTTCATGGATGAAGATCTAAGAGTCCGAGGAGGATCGTGTTTCTTCAAGAGTTCTGCCAGACCATGAAGGCATTTGTAAGTATAAGCAGCATCTTGTATTCAATGCGTTCGGTGATTGGCAACCAGTGGAGGTCCCTCAATATGTCACTGACGTGGTTGCGTTTCATCGTAGTAAGCTTAGCCACAGAATTTTGTAAACGCTGAAGCTTACCAATCAGATATTGGGGTAAGGCATAAAGTAGACAGTTACAGTAGTCAAGGCGTGACGTCACAAATGCGTGGATGAGTCTTTCCGTGGTTTTCATATCAAGATATTTCCGAATTTGACCAATTCTATGAATGGCTAATGCTGCGGAATGACAGATGCTGTTGACTTGCTGTGTCAATCTGAGATCGTTGTCAAAGGCGACACCAAGATTACGGCCAACTGCAGAATACAGATGATGATCCGATAGTAACTGTCGGCACAGGATCCGAGGGCACAAAACGGGAAGCAAAGCATAAGGCTTCTGTCTTGCTATCATTGAACTTTAGTTTGTTCAAAACCGACCACGTTTTAATGTCATCAATCGGTGCAGTTTCTGAAGAGCAATGGTTTTGTCAGAAGGATGGAAAAGCACATACAACTGGGTGCCATCAGCATACATAACACAGTCTAGCTCATGTGCCTTGATGATATCCTGCAAAGCCGCACTGTATAAGGTAAACAACATTGGTCCAATAACGGAGCCCTGAGGAACAATATAGCGAAGTGGATGAGCGTCATAGAGAGCGTTCTGCAAATAGAGACAGCTTGGACACGCCAAGACAAATATGAAGCAAACCATGATAGCGCAGTGTCAGATAACCCGTATCTAGTCCTAAATAGTTGGATAAGAATCTTGTGATCGATGGTGTCAAAAGCTGATGACTGATCTAATAACACAAGAACAGCTTCCTGATGTTGGTCAACGGCACGCAAAAGATCATTGTTCACTCGGAGAAGAGCAGTCTCTGTGCTGTGGTAGCGACGGTAGGCTGACTGCATTCTAGCACTAAGATCCTGATCGTCACTGGTAATTTTGTAACTGCTTTGAGACAATCCGTTCTAGAACCTTTGCTAAAAGAGGCAAATTAGATATTGGTTGATAGTTCTGCAGGTTCTCAGGATCCAGTTTAGCTTTCTTCAGTAGAGGGATGATGCGCGAGGACTTCAGTGCAGATGGCACTACGCCAGTAAGTTGCTATCGATCTGTTGATGATCACAGTTATTACAGGAAGCAGTTCTTCTTGGCACTGTTTGAAAAGCTTTGATTGATTGTGTAATATTTGCATGCAGTGTGTACATACGCGGACTTTCGATCGATTTGTTTATGTGTCTCATCTACCAGCTGGACTGGAACGCTACATTTTTGATGTTTTATATTACTGCGTGCTTTTATAATGTGTAATCTTTATTGCATACTTGTAGTTTTTAAGGTTTTGTATAATATTTTCCATTTAAATCTTTTTTTCTTATACTGTTATTTTTATGTATTTTTTGTAAAGCGCCTTGAGGACAGTTTACTGTCATAGGGCGCTTAACAAACACATTATTATTATTATTATTATTATTATTATTATTATTATTATTATTTTGAAAAGCTTTGCAGGACGGGGATCGAGATCTGACGACTTGGAGGCAGATGTTTTAAGCATTTCACGTACATTTTCCTGAGACACAGCAGAGAATTCAGACATCGAAGAGTTACAGCTGTCCTCAATGTCAACAGACAGGGGAGATGGTTGGGTAGCATCAGTTCTTGTCTAATGAGAGTTATTTTAGCATCAAAGAACCAACGATTTGCAAGCTCAACGTCGGATGTATGAGGTGGCAGTGCAGCCTCGTGCTTAACGGTTGTCATCTGATCTATCATGCGAAACAGTCTTTAACTATCACACTGTGATATTCGCGTACGAGGGTAATTAGTCTTGGCTTTCTCAAGATCACTTCTGTACGCTCTACACTGGTCACGGAAAGCAATTCTATCCACCTCCAAACCAGACTTTCTCCACCTGCGTTCACATTTACGCTTAAGGGGGTGTGGACTCTCAGGTACAGCAATCAATCAATCAATCAATCAATCAATCAATCTTTATTTCCATATAAAAAATACATCAAATCACATATTAAAAAACACAATATGGAGGAGTAGACTGGAAAGCCAATGAGGCCAGTTTATGGTCTACCCCTTAAAACAAGCAATGCATAAACAAACATTTTATACTAAAATAAACAATAAGAATCCCACAACATCATATACAAGACAGAACAAGGACGGGCTCAAATAGAACAGATTACTCGTAATTTTGGATAAGGTTTTGCTTTAACTGGGTTCGGAAATGCTTTAAATGCCTCCGTAAAACTGCCGTAACTTCTTCATTATTCATTTAATCTATACAAAAGTATACATTTTCTTGAAGGAAAAGGTTCAATGAATCCAACCATGAACATGAAATTGACCATTTTGGAAAAATTATAAAAAACATGTTTTGACCCATTTTAGGTTCGTGCACGATAACTCAAAATATATTTTGTCAAATTTTGTCATACTAGTTTTATTATAATCCTAATAAAATTCCCCAGAAGGCGTTTTTTTTAATTATTATTATTATTATTATTTTTATTTTTTTAATTATAGACCAAAAAGTGCCAAAATTTTTGAATTTCACGATTTTGGAGGTAAAAAAATCACGTTTTTTTTGCATGCGACTGTCTCATCAAAGCCTGTTTTAAATAAAACAAACAATTAGCCCTTTACGTATATGTAGTCAAGTTGAAAGCTGTCTACGGTAGATAGCAGTCACGTAAACAATGATGTATATTCGGAATATATCATTAATACGTTTTAGTTGACTTAATTGTAGTGTCAACGTGACCAATAAATGACGTTGGCATGGTAGGGTCCAGTGCTATACGGTAGATAGCATGCAAACTTATTGCAGGGCACTTTCCATTATACAGTTAGTTTTTTTGGTGACTTCAAAGGAGATTAGCAGAAAAACTCACCTGTATGGGTCACACCACTAAATAGAGCTCCGAAGGGATATTCCGGATATGTACAAAAACACCGATATAAAACTCTGTTTTAGACCACTAAATTGCAAAGTTGGACCCTGTAGAGTGATTTTTTTTAATTTAAAGATGATCACATTTCTCCACCAAAAAGTGAAAAAAATAGGCAGGTGAACCAGCTCGATTTTCCAAAATATGCCCATGGAGTTGACTACCTCTCTGACGAGCTTGGAAATGTCGCCGGCGTAATCGCCAATGTTTCCAGTATAAAAAGCACAACATTTGAAAGATCTCTCAACATTTACCTAGATGATATTCACAGTTTATAGTCAGGGTGCATGTAGTGTATGTCCCATTAATCATAATTAATCAAAAATCATAGAGATGTTCGCAATTGTATTACTGACATGTCAAATCTTTTTAATTGAGGATTTTGTGATGCATACTTTCCGATTTTAGTTTTAAACACCGTCCTTAAGGGTAGGGGATACCCCATTTAGTGTAATGCACCCTTAAGGGAATTAATATTGTGCTGAATGTAATTGAAATGTGCTAGAATAGTTATCTTGAATCATTTGAAACATTTTGTGATCATTTTAATGATATTTCCATGTTGCTATAATTATTCATGAGTGGAAATTGTCATGCATGGATACCTGCTATCTACTGAAGATAGCAAACTTAATATTGCAATATTACATTTTGTGAGGACAGCTACCATCGTTTTCGTTTATGTTTAGAGTACACGGTCTTTGTGACATCCCATTAGGCTACTAGACCTGCGCACCAGTCGGTCAATGTCAAGCACCATGACACCACCACCTGAGCCGAGGCCCAAATACTATCAACCGGTGACTCGATCTATTCCGTCCAAACGCGAAATGTTTACTCATTTCCTGCAGGTACTGATGGGTGCAGTGGTTTTGTACGCTATGTACAGACTGTCACGATCACAATTTCTTACAGTCAATCTCATGACATTGATTGGGTGATTTTTCGGCGCTTTTGAAACATTTTTCTATCCATACACCGTTAACCGAATTGACCAGAAAATGATTATTTAAGTGTGCGTGCGTTCGAAATTAAGTTAGGATAATGTTAAGAGTTTAAAGGGTTAGCCGTCAGAACGTTTAAAACTGTCAAGCTTTCGGTATGATAAGCTCTGACTTCTTCGGGAACAAGTGAGCAAAACATAATAGATTTTCACTTCGCTACATATTATCATCATCTGGGCTGCCCCATGCCCAATGATCTCAGCATTTGGGCTGCCCCGTGCCCGATGATTTGAAAGTATAGGTGCCCTTTTCCTACTTGCAAAATGTGTGGCTCTGAAAAGAGCCGTTCAGGTGGACCGCCTCTGTCCACTGAACAGAGTTGGAGGCTCTTTAAAATGAGCTACTTTAGAAGAGGTTGCCAGGAATGTCCCTTGACCAATGGACATTATGTAGACTGCAAGTGCCTCTTGTACTAGTAGGCTGCAGACTAAAAGTCTATTGCAATGCAAGAGATCACTGATCTGTAAAAATGGCAGTACTCGTTGCAATTATTATTTCTGTATGTTAGATTCTGCGTGTGGTTGCCAGTGCACGACGCGTCGTGACTGAAAGCTTGCTAGCTGTCGTATATGGCAGGCCCAATGTCCAGTAACTCGAAAAACCAAGTTTTTCGCCGAAAAACTTGGTTTATCGATTGAAAATCCAAGTTTTTCAAGTGAAAATCCAAGTTTTTATTGAAAAACCAAGGCGAAAAACCAAGATTATTGACTTGAAAAACCTAGATTTTCAGTTGGCTGGAGAAAATCTTGGTTTTTCGATTGAAAACCAAGTTTTTCAACGCGGAACGTAAAATAATTAGATAAACTTGGTTTATCAAAATGATAAACCAAGTTTTTCGAATTATTGGATATTACACTTAGATAAACTTGGTTTTTCAATCGATAAACCAAGTTTTTCAACGCGGAACGTAAAATAATTAGAAAAACTTGGTTTATCAAATTGATAAACCAAGTTTTTCGAATTATTGGACATACACTTTGATAAACTTGGTTTTTCGATCGAAAAACCAAGTTTGTCAAAGTGTAATGTCTATGGCCCAATGTCCAGTAACTCGAAAAACCAAAAACTTGGTTTTTCGAGTTACTGGACATTGGGCCTGCCATAGTCGTATGCATGTGGTTAAATAAACGTACCGTCCGCGGGTGACTTATCATATCACAATGTTACCTTTGCCAACACCTCGTTGAGACAATTTGTTTGGCAAATTTTAAACATGCACCTAGCTTCATCTATATCTCTAGAAATATTATTGTATCGTGGTGACCCGCGACCCGCCCGCCCACTAATTTAACGAGAGTGTTTAAAATTTTGTTGTTGTCAAAGTCGGAAAAATAAATTAACAATGGAAACAAATAAGAATCGTGCGATATTTAGACACTGTGACAACGTAACAAACTCATTTTTTGGGGTAAAATTTGGCGAAATTGCACCAACATCATTTTTGTGGTAAAAAATCAATCACTTTTTTGGTCAAAAATTAAAAACTAAGAATGTTTTCAGGTTATAAATATGACCATTTTAATAGTATACAACTTCCTGGTATTTTATTATGAAACAGATCATTTAAATTACTTCCCATTCCGGAAAATGGCTACAAAACATGCCGCGCCTCTTTCTCTTAGACCGCCCCATTCCATTTTAATGGACATTTTATTATGCCAGCAGGGAAAGACTTGTAATCATAACTGAATAATAAATGAAATGATTGTGATAGAACGCTCAGATTTCTTGAGATAGGTCAAACTCATGATCGTCTTCGTAGCTGTAAACTTTAAAATAGCTAATGGTTGAAAACTTGCGCAAAATCTTGAAAAGGCGCCCTTGTGGTCAATTTTGACCCAACTTTTTTAAGAAAACGCAATGTCCGATTTTTATGTAACTTTCAAAATTAGCTAGTTTGATTTTATTTACATTTATTTAGACACCAAAATCACAGCAACAAACCACAAAATGAGTAATATGAAAGATTTTATATTAAAACCCTCTCCTCCACAAGGATCAGATATGGTGACACAAGAGGGTGCTGAACATTTTTTTTCTTGGACCCCTGACTGAAAATTTTGTTATTTCATGTTGAGATAGGTCAATGGAATTTAAAAAAATTGTTATGTGGGAAAAATAACCCAAAAAGCATTGTTGACCCCGTAGCCCACTCCTATTCATCATAGACTCCACCACCACAAAACCTGAATCTGAATTCAAATGTCAAAGTCGTCACCAACTTTGACAAAAATGGGAACAAATCAATGAAAGTTCTTGTCTTTTCTCCGAACCTTTCATTATGAGTAAACTTGGATGGAAGTCATATTGTGTTGTATCGGACTATTGATCTTCAAAACTACTCAACCGAATCAAATGTGGTTGTCATAAATCAGAATGTAGAAATTTCATTGCACTTCGTACATTTCATTCCATTCGGATACTTATTTTTGAAGTTAGTTGTTGGTTGTAATTTCTTTGGACACACCGCCCTATCTCATCCATCTGCCTATTGCAGCACCATCCGATCCACCATATTAGCCCAATTATGCTACTTAGTAAAAATTTCCAACATTTGGGCGCTAATTGATTGGGCTACACCAACGAGCTAGATTAGGCTACACTGTGCGTAATTGGGCTACTTGCAGCGCTGTCAATCAAAACACTGCCGTCCTAGATTTGACACCGATTCACGTACAGCACAGGTTTGTCTGATTTCTTGATTCCCGATGTATGATTTTAAGATTATATAATCTTATTTTCCTCATTATTTGCTGGGGTTGTAATACAGTTTGTTCGTAAGTTTGTAATTTCAATCATGCAATAGTACGCTAGTTTTTAAATCGGTAGGTAAATTAAAATTGGTAAAAAGATCTCTGGCTACTGGGTGCAGAATTCGGAAGACAAAACTCCTTAATCATATGATGAGTCCTACAACATTTATATAGGTCAGCCCGGTCATCCGGGTACTTTTTACCGTTGGCGTTTGCCGTTGACAACAAACCATACGTTTTAACCTACCTAACACTAACGGAGTAATTCTGTTATACCCTTCACAGAGGTATTCATAGTGCATGATTTTTAAGAACGACGCATGCTACGATGTAGGTGTGTAGGGTATAACAGAATTATGCCACACTAACAATAACTGGTTAACGCTTTACTCGACCATACCCAGGGATCGCGATTCGCGTCACGCTCTGACCTGTAGTCTGTACCGTGTACGCTGTGTACTGTACAGATACAGTAAAGTAAGACTAAAACTAAAAGTAAAGACTCTTAGTCTAAGTGACTTAGTCTTACTCTTACTTTAGTCTTAGTCTTAAGAAGAGGGCTTTATTTACCTCCTTTACGTCTTGGTTTGTGGTCAACGGGGAACGGCATATATGAATGATGGTATGATGCCAATCCGGGCCGACCTATAATTGCCCAGGTCATCCGGGTATTTAGGTAATTTGCCTTTGACAACTTAAGCAAAATATTTTAACACATCAGTATCCACGTTCTACTCAGCCATACACAAGATCTTCCATAGATCGTGTGAGGCCGTGTAAGCGACTGTTGTTTACAACAGCTATCGGCATGTGACAACACTCCAGGCCAACCTATATAAGACTACGAGCTAGACAGGGAGCTGAGCAGTAGCGTAGCCAGCGGGGGGGGGGGGGGGGGGGGGGGGTGGGGCAGGGGGGGCAGTCTGCCGGACACCTAAAATGGGGACGGAGAAGCGGAAAAATGGGGACGAGAAGAAGGGGAGAAAAGAGAGAAAGAAGGGGAAGGAGAGGGAGAAAGAGAAGAGAAAAGGGGAGGAAAGGGAGAACGAGAAGGGGAAGGAGAGGGAGAAAGAGAAGGGAAAGGGGAAGGAGAGGGGAAAGAGGAGAGAAAGGGGAGGGAAAGGGAGAAGAGGCCCCCCCCCCACACTTACGTGAAATTCACGAGGTAAGTGACTAGAAGAAAATTTTAGAAATCTTGCCCCCCCCTGAAAAAAATCCTAGCTACGCCACTGGAGCTGAGTCCTACATACTTAGTATAAGAGCTAGAGTGGAACTTATGTTCTGAGCTGATGTGGTGTTCTACTGTTCCCTGAAGTGGATAATAATCCTTACGCTGAATTAATGACGGGAGCGCAGCTAAACTAGGGATGTAGGAGTTACGTCGAAGGGGGACATGAAAACATGTCGTCATATAAAAGTTGTGAAATATGGCAATACGCTATAGATAATTCAGAATCGAGCAGAAACCCAGTGCATTGTGGGATAGCATAGTCGGAATACACAGGAAGTCCCATGCTATATCCCCAATATTGTTTTACACACTTTGAAAGCTGTTTTTAGGAGTTTTTATCGCTCAAAAAGTATGATCTAGTTTGCCTATATCAGTTCGGCGGAACTCCAAATTCGGGTACGTATCAGAATTCGGATATCCATATCCGATTTACGATACGGGAATCCGAATTCGGATACTCAAATGTTGTTTGACCAGCCATGTCATGTCATGTTTGGCAGGCCATGTCATGATGTTTGAAGGCAGCACATGAGAGCTACATGTTTACGGAATATTTTTGTTATTTTTCATCTAATTTTGGCCGAAATATGGTGTTTTCTGTGCCCAGGACATCATTCCAAGCCGTTTTGGAAATGGAAAAAAATGGAAATTAATTTTTCACAGGTAAATGTATAGTTTATACAAGGAAGAATTACCTCATGTACTTACCAGTCTGCGCCGTCAAATAGGTGAGTGCGCCAATGCAAAACAACATTTGAGTATCCGAATTCGGATACCCTCCGTATCGTAAATCGGATGGATATCCGAATTCTGATACGTATCCGAATTTGGAGTTCCGCCGAACTGATATCTAGAATATTTGTATCAAAATAATTTCAACCAGTGAATTACAATGAGATATTATTCATACTTGAGGTGTTAAATTCGGCTATCACTGCTTGAAATCACTGTTTTAACTGAAATTGTCTATAATTGGACAAAACGTCTACCATTGGAGGATCTGTATCAATGGGGGATTAAGCCTTTGCTAATACAAGACTGAATTATTGACACAATTGTGGACACTATACAGGGTGAGTCAGAAAGAATGGGCACTTTTTCACAAAAGCGTCACAAAGAATGTAGGCAATGCATATTCAACACCAATAGTAGCACCATAAAGACCTACAATTTGGCTTTCATTCAAAAGAAGAATTTTAAGAATCAACCATTTCGTTATCATGTACAGTAAGTTTAGTAAAGCCCCACAAGCAAATGTATTCTAATAAGATTCGCCTTCTGAATCAGCAGATATGCCTCCTTTTACTTTTCTTTCTTGATTTAAGGCTTTTCATTACTCTATTTAGTTCCAGTTATTTTAAGATTGTGTATCCAACATTCATGCCTTTTCAGGTTTTTCACTAGTTTCATTGTTCAGCATCTCTGAATCAGGCAGCCAACAATACATTGTGTATTGCCATCCGTGGATCGGCTTTAAAATACCAGGTTCCACTAAAATGTTTGCAACTTTATGAGGCAATGTTCGAATTAAACAATCCTTTTTTTGAATGAGAGCCAAATATGTGGTCTTTGTAACACTATAATTGGTTTGGAATGCAAGCCTAAAATTGCTGTGGCGCTTTCAATTTTCCAGCTGAACAGTAAACACACTCAGTGGTAGTATAGTATGCACCAATTGGGCTAACTGTCTATAATTCACTACATTTTAGTCCAGTATTTAAAGGTATATTATGTGATCTTTTCCAGGGAACGCCCTCAATCCTCGAAAACAAATTGAAAGCAGATTTTCTTCCAGATTTACATTTCTGATCATAAATCGTATGTATATACATTCCAAGTTACAGGGTGATACAAATCTTTATTTGACTGTCAGAGTCTGCGCTGACAACTTATTTTCACTCTAAATACACTCTAAAACCATGATTTTGAAGTAATTAGGAATTGTATCGCTCTGTAACTCAGAATATATGTAGGATTTATGATCAGAAATGTAAATCTGCAAGAAAATCTACTTTCTAAAAAAATCATGAATAGCGGGCGGGCGCTCCCTGGAAAAGATCACATAATATGCCTTTAAGTACCTTGTCTAAAAAGAGGTCTATAATTCAGTGTGCAAACAATAGCTAATTCCCCATTCATAGAGCATCACAAATTATAGACGTTTTGTCCCAAGGTCTACCGTCAATGGGATGATTTGTGTCAGTCGATCAGACTCTTGTGTCATCTGCATTGTTTATTTTTATTTTGCTGCCATTTGGATTCCTTTTCCAGGAGTTTATCATCAAAATAGAGAGTAACAAAAAAGCAAATCAAATATGCTGTCAATTGGCGAGAAGAAAAAAACAACGCCTGATGGAAGTAAGCTTAGCGACTGACCTTGACTTGATTGATACCTACATTTAGTAGGCCTAGGTCTATCCCCTGCGTGCACTCTGAGGACAAACATGCATCTACATGTCAATAATGAAATCTGATCAAATAATGAATAATGAAAAATTCGCCTCATCACTCAGCAAAAAAAAAAGGTAAAGGGAAACTCGTAATTGATTTTTATTAGGGGTCGTCTAAAATTATCGCCATTTTCACATACGTACTGAGCGTACGTAACTTTTTACCCCCCTCCCCCCCCCCCCCCCCCCCTTGAGTTACGTACGCAATAAATGGCAAAATTTTATTTTATTTTGTACTTTAAAAAAAAATCCTGCCTCTCAAGATCGCCATTTAAGTTACGTACGGTTGGGGTATATTTCGACCCCCTCCCCCCTCTTACGTACGCTTTGTACGTAACTGAAAATGGCGAAAATTATGGACGACCCCTAAGTTCCCTCTGTGACTGGAGGACCGTACGGTCCTCCAGTCACATCGGGTAGCTATTTTGCATCATTTCCTGGATATAGAGCAGTAAATATTTGTATACTGGAGCCTAATAAACAGAAGAAGATCATACATCATGATAATGAAATAGTTGCCTTATATTAAGTTAAGGTTACTCGGGAATTTGCATTTGCACTCTGAATACGAGGGGCGTTCAATAAATACCTGCAACCATTGTTTTTCTCCACTCATGCGCGACGTATGCCAACTAGAATTAGCGTAATTTGAAATATGGGTCTTTATCTTTCCTCGCTATGCATGAATGAACAATATCGTTTGTGGGATTACGTAATGGCACATGCGTAAAATCAATACTCTCTGGACACTGCATGAAAAATAGCTGATCAGGGCGGAGAATATTTGCAAGCAATTTGATGCACAGCCACAGTTACTTTTTTCAAGAACCGATGCATAGAATAAGTTGCCGTTTGAAACAGTGATAGACCAGTACTATGTGCTCAACATTACTTATTTTCAGATGCAAATTATGGAGAAAAAACACTTATTATGTAACATTAAAACGTCATCTTCTTGTCATAGCTTAAAAGAAATCCTTTAATGAATAAACAGTCAAGGTCAAGGTATCCAACCGCAAGATTTGGCTTAAACCTCTTGTTCCTCATTGTTACATGTTATAGATTTAAACGGGAGATTATAAAGGCAATATCTGAAACCGTTTTATGCAGAGAAAATGTTAATACAATGAAGCTCTTTTTACCCAATTTGAGTAAATTCACTACACTGACCATAACATTAAATTAAATTGTATTTTCAAATAAATGTTTACATTTTTTAACTTTGTATATGTATTGAAATTCACCACAGTTCTTTTTTCTTAAATTCAATACCTTATCTGTAACTTTTACGTTGGTTGCAGTGATTGTTTAACATTTCTGCTCATTTTGAGCGTTTTCTGACCACCGTGCGTTCTACGCATGCGCAGATTTTTATTCCAAGTTCAACAATTCTCGATGTATTTATTGATACCCTGTCATCTATACAATAACGAATCCTGCAATTGCTGTGGTATTTCAGGAAATCCTAATTGTTTGCTATAACTATCATTTTCATTTCTTTGGATTTTCGGCATTTTGGGGCTCACTGTAAAAGCCTAATGTTGACCAAGATAAGATGCAGTGTATTTCAAAAAAATGTCTTTGACAGAACCTCTCCATTTAGGACCTCGTTGAACATGGTCTCTGGTTTCCCGATGCAAAATGTTAGACTTGCACACTTATCCGGAACAAAGTTCTGCTCATTTCAATACACATGCTATCAAGCAAATTCAAAATTCCTGCCAAAGTGGCATGTTTTTTCACCGTCCAAATATGGGTTATTTTATGCTAATGCTATTACGTAATTATGAATATTCAGTAAATCCAGATTGTGTTAAATCATAGATTAAGGTTCATACTTTATAATGTACCCACTAAGATTTCACAGAATCACTCACGTGTGGAGAACAACAATGGTTGCAGGTATTTATTGAATGCCCCTCGTATTATATTAAGCCTTTAATTTTTTTTGTCATTTCTTATATTTTTCAGAGGTGTGTTTTGTAGTGAGTGGCTCACCAGGCATCACCACAGTACATTAGTGAGTGCAGATTTGATCCAACCAACATGCCTTCACAGACTTCCAAATCACCAATCACCCAATTCAAAAACTGTCGTATCCTCCTCAACCACAAGCTTACCAATGAAGACTTGTGGGTAAGAGATGGTAAAATCATCAACCCAGAGAAATTATTTTATGATGAGAAAGGCTATGCAGATGTGAAGATAGATTGTAACAATGCCATTCTTGCACCAGGGTTTATTGAGACACAGATAAATGGTGAGATGGATTTTAGTGTAACATTATGCTTAGGCCAAACAAAGAAGAAGGTTTGTCTCAGAAGCCAGCCCGCATTGGTGTGTGAAATGAGCTACGGCGCGGCGCGTAGGTCTATGCGCTGAGGCCTATTTTTTTTTTTTTTCTTGAATTTTTTGTGTGGATTTTTTGGATTTTTAAAAAAAAAGTTTAAAAAATGTTCTCTGTAGGCTTGGATTAGCAACAACAACAAAAATCACATACCTCATAGCCTATTTTCTAAAAAAAATCAATAACAAAAAGTCGCTCAGCACCTTTTGCAAAATGTTTCTGAGACAAATTTTCTTCTTTGTTTGGCCTTACAAAGTTACATTACATTTTCACTGCATGTATTTTATGTCTATGTGTTTACTGGTTGGTTTCTAATTCATGCTGAGATTACATTCTCTTACGCTCTAGGATATTACATCCGGCAGTGATGCCTTACACTTTTGTACAGGATGAGTCAGAAAGAGCAAGCACTTTTTTTAAAAAAAATTATTGAAATTTCAGTCATTCATCTTCAAAATCAACAGTGCAATGCTGTTCTTAAAAAAAATCATTTATTTGGCTTTAAATTTGCCCATTTAGTTCAATAATGATCAATGAGGTAAAGCTATTTTTTAACCAATCCTCAGGATGTCAGTAACGCATAGTTATTGATATGGCTAGCTGAATTTATAAGAAAGCAAGCCACTTTCGAATGTAATGAACGGGGTCACATTTTGGTTTTGCGGTGTTTCTGCGTTCAGCACCAGCCGCAGAGTACACATGGGAATATTTTAAGTTATCAAGCATCATTTATTTTCATTGATTTTTTACACTTTTAAAGTTTTAATACAATACATCATTCATCTCCTTTTCAATTGCAGGTGGTTTTGGCGTTGACTTTTCTTCTGACCATGACAACGTCCAAGATGGTCTCAACAGAGTGGCTAGAAATCTCCTCAGTATGGGAGTGACTTCCTTCTGCCCTACGGTCATTACATCTACTCCAGAGACATACAAACAGGTATGCCGGTACAAATGGGGTGGGGGAGGCGGTGTAGGGGAGCACTCATAGTGTAAGGGTGGGTGGCTAGAAATCTCCTCAGTATGGGTGTGACTTTATTTTGTCCTACTATCATCACATCTGCTCCAGAAACATACAAACAGGTATGCTGGTACAAGGGTGGTGGGGTGGGGGGGGGGGGGGGGGGGCACTCATAGGGCAGGGGTGGGGCACTCATAGGGCAGGGTTGGGTGGCTAGAAATCTCCTCAGTATGGGTGTGACTTCATTCTGTCCTAATGTAATCACATCTGCTCCAAAGACATACAGACAGGTATGCTGGTACAAGGGTGTGGGGGGGGGGGGGGGGGCATCATAGGGCAGGGGTGGGTGGCTAGAAATCTCCTCAGTATGGTTGTGTCTTCATTCTGTCCTAATGTCATCACATCCGCTCCAAAAACATACAAACAGGTTACAGGTATGCTGTTACAAGGGGGGTTGGGGCACTCATAGGGCAGGGGGGGGGGTGTCAACGAGAAATCTCCTCAGTATTGGTGCGACTTCATTATGTCCTAATGTCATCGCATCTGCTCCATGGACTTACAGACAAGTATGCTGGTACAGGGGGGGGGGGGCACTCATAGTGTAGAGGTGGGTGGCTAGAAATATCCTCAGTATGGGTGTGACTTCATTCTGTCCTAACGTCATCACATCTGCCTCAGGGACACACAAACAGGTATGCTGGTACAAGGGGTACAAGGTCAAATCAATATCAGTCAAGTTTTTGGAAAAAAGAAATCATGATATTGTGTACTTGTCTTTTTTTATCCTCCAGATTCTTCCTAAAATAAAGAAGAGGGAAGGAGGTCTCCATGGAGCTGGTATAGTGGGTAAGAATACATTAATTGTGTCTCATGCTCTGTGCATGCCTCTAGGAGGGGAGGAAAAGAGGTCCCCATGGAGCTGGTTATTGGTATAGTGGGTAAGGTAAGAAAACATTGTGTCTCATATGCTCCTTGCATGCTCTGACAAAATTCACAGTATGGGCAAATCAGCTATTCAAAAACAAAAACACAAAGCGTGTAAAACCATGACCGTAAATAGATTTCATTAACTAACTATGGCGCGACGAAAAAAACACCCTGTTTTACGGGCGGATGGGCCTGTCAAGTAGGGTCAGTCAGTCGGGGTGGGTTTTTTAAAAAAAATTTTTTTTTTTTTAAAATTTTACCTTAAATGTCACAAAAATCTGCAAACATCTGGATTTTTTTAAATTTTAAATAAGAGTTAAAAAAAATTCGACACATTTTTGGCCAAAAAATAGCTGATTTTACATGATTTGAGAAAACAAATCTTACAACAACAAAAAATCTTGAAAAATGCAAGTGGGTTGGTCCGGCACTTAAAACAGGTTTTTTTTCCCTCGCCTGATATCAACTCCTACACATGAGGTGTAGATATGTATTATGTGATTATGGTTTGGTAATATGTATTTTGTTTTTAACCCTAACCGCACTGAATCTCACTGCCAGAAACTATCTCCAGGCACGTGCTGCTGCATTGCCGCGATGACGTCACCTACCGCAGGCATATGTGGTCACGGAGTTTGTGGCCGCATATGCGCTAGGGAGTTAGCTCAGTTGGTAGAGGGACAGACTTGGGTGCGGATGGTCCCGCGATCGAATCCCCCCTCCCCCCGATACGCACAAAAAACTAGCTTTACTGGTTAGGGTTAATGCTTGTAATAGCAATCTTTTTTTCAATCCAACTTATAGGAATTCATTTGGAAGGACCCTTCATCAGCGAAGAGAAGAAAGGAGCACATCCAATGGATCTTATAAGAAACTTTGAAGAAAATGGTGTGAAAGATGTGCTGGACACCTATGGTAGTTTAAACAATGTAGCAATAATAACGTTGGCACCCGAATTTGACAATGCTGAGGTGGTGATTGAAGAATTGACTAGGAAGGGCGTGGTTGTATCTGTAGGTATGGTATAAGTAGGTTTAGAGCCTTTGGTAAAGGCAAGCCAATTTGGAGCTATCCCCAGTTTATTAAAGTATATATTTGCGTGATGGTTTAGACAATGTAGCTACATGCATTATCACGTTGGCACTAGAATTTGACAATGCTGAGGTTGTGATTGAAGAATTGACCAGGAAGGTCGTGGTTGTATCTGTACGTATGATATTAGTAGGTTTAGAGCCTTTGGTAAGGCAAGCCAATTTGGAGCTATTACCCCAGTTGATTAAAGTATATATTTGTATGATAATTTAGACAATGTAGCTATTATTACGTTGGCACCAGAATTTGACAACGCTGAGGTGGTGATTAACTGCAATGTTGTTTTCATATTTTTCATATTTGTTCAAACACGTTGTATATCTTTCTGAGACACCCTGTATAACATAATGACAAAAATACGAAGAATAGGCGATTGAAAAAACTCTTTTTTTTTTTTAGTTTATAATAATTGAAAGTCTCTGAAAGAGGGTGCAAGTGACATTTTGGGAATAGCAAATGACCATTACAAGGATGTGTGAGATTTGTATTAGTCATTTGGTATGTCAATACTATTGAGAGGTCAATTTGGTACATCAATGGTGCAAAACTGTCTAGAAAATGTGTAGATATTTGGTAAATCTAAGCACATTTGTAATAACATTTGGCCAAATCATGTTCTTATATACTGGTGGATGGACCCATTATTCTAGCAAATGTGGTATATCACACCTTACTTTAGATTTCTAGGAAGATATTGTTTACCAGCATGAAAACTTTTAAACCTCCCTCAGGGAAATTCTAACATTATAGGCTTCTACGAATTAATGTTCAGTAATATCACTTGGTAAAATTCTCAAGGGTGAAAAACCAAATGATAGCCAAAATGTGTGCTAGCGCAATGTTTTAGGTAGTAAAATAATGTAGTTACCAAAAATGTTCACTCTTGAGTACAGTTTTCAAGCATGAAAATCAAAAGTGAAGGTATTCACCTTTTGTATACAGTAGGCCATAGGGTGATAGGGCAAGACACTGGTGATCATTGTATGGTGTTTACTTACTAAGGGAATTCCGCAAGATTATTTAACCTTTGATATTTTTGTCTCTCTATTATTTCAGGGCATTCACAAGCCAACTTGGAAGAAGCCGAAGAAGCAGTACAGCATGGAGCTAGATTTATTACACATTTATTCAATGCTATGGGACCAGTAAGTATACAATACCACTACTCCTAATTGTTACCAACTCTTACTTCTTTGTCTTTCAATGGACACCTGTGCATCAGTCTTCACATGATTTTTCAAATCATACTTCAGTACCAAAAACAACAAACAAACCGAGAGGTCCGTTTACCTGTAGAACAGGGTGGTATTTTTTGTCGCCTTGTCGGACAATTGGCTTGAGTCAGGTGTTTATATGTAGATTTTAATTACAATCTTAGGTTTTATGGTAACAGTAATTCTGGGAAAGCCCAATCCAAATGGACCTTTGGATACCTTTCACCATGGCCTGAAAAAATGTGTTTTATTTCGGCAAGCGATTCCAAATTTCCCTCCAAAATGGAATGCATTTCTTAATGAAAGAGTAACATTTCCCTCCAAATGCCAAAATTTCCCTCCAAATGCTCAAATTTCCCTGCAAGGAGCTTTCCGTATTGCCTACTTTTTCAGCCTGTGCCTTTCACAGTAAATATGCTTGATGTAAATTAACCAAGACATACAATTTGAGATAAACAGCTTATTTTAATTAATAAGAATTAAAAGTCTTCAACTTAACATATATTAAAGCAAAGTTGTCAATATTTATTGATTAAGCTAGGCATTTTCTACCCATGCAGTGTTGTGCTAAGCAATCAAGCCATAATTTAGTTTGAGGAAACGTACAGACACTTCTAGCAATTTGGCTCTCAAAGGTAATCTATTAGGGATTTAAAATCACCATAAACTCACAGTTTTTGCCCCTGAGACAATATGGTTGACCATCTTGTCACAACTTTGTTTTACTCTATTTTATTTCTTCGCATGATCTTGTCATAGTAGGTCCTATAATTAACCAGCTCATCACAAATTCACATATTCCATTCTTTTTCTTCCCATTTAGTTTCACCACCGTGATCCTGGCATAGTTGGTCTTCTAACTAGTGAGAATATCCCATCTGATCATCTAGTCACAAATATCTTTTATCCATTTATTTCTACCTGTTTAGTTTCACCATCGTGATCCTGGCATAGTTGGTCTTCTAACTAGTGAGAATATTCCATCTGATCAAGAGATATTCTATGGAATGATTGCTGATGGTATACATACAAATCCAGCTGCACTTAGATTAGCACACAAATCTCACCCAGGTGGTAAGTTATACTCCCAGGGAGGGTGGGTGTCTTCCCTTTAGTTTCACCAGCATAATCTTAGCATGTGAGAATATTCCATCTGATCAAGAGATATTCTATGGAATGATTGCTGATGGTATACATACAAATCCAGCTGCACTTAGATTAGCACACAAATCTCACCCAGGTGGTAAGTTATACTCCCAGGGAGGGTGGGTGTCTTCCCTTTAGTTTCACCAGCATAATCTTAGCATGTAAGAATATTCCATCAGATAAAGAGATATTCTATGGAATGATTGCTGATGGTATACATACTAATCCAGCTGCACTTAGATTAGCACACAAATCTCACCCAGGTGGTAAGTTATACTCCCAGCAGGGAGGGTGGGTGTCTTCCCTTTAGTTTCACCAGCATAATCTTAGCATGTAAGAATATTCCATCTGATCAAGAGATATTCTATGGAATGATTGCTGATGGTATACATACAAATCCAGCTGCACTTAGATTAGCACACAAATCTCACCCAGGTGGTAAGTTATACTCCCAGGGAGGGTGGGTGTCTTCCCTTTAGTTTCACCAGCATAATCTTAGCATGTAAGAATATTCCATCAGATAAAGAGATATTCTATGGAATGATTGCTGATGGTATACATACTAATCCAGCTGCACTTAGATTAGCACACAAATCTCACCCAGGTGGTAAGTTATACTCCCAGGGAGGGTGGGTGTCTTCCCTTTAGTTTCACCAGCATAATCTTAGCATGTAAGAATATTCCATCAGATAAAGAGATATTCTATGGAATGATTGCTGATGGTATACATACTAATCCAGCTGCACTTAGATTAGCACACAAATCTCACCCAGGTGGTAAGTTATACTCCCAGGGAGGGTGGGTGTCTTCCCTTTAGTTTCACCAGCATAATCTTAGCATGTAAGAATATTCCATCAGATCAAGAGATATTCTATGGAATGATTGCTGATGGTATACATACTAATCCAGCTGCACTTAGATTAGCACACAAATCTCACCCAGGTGGTAAGTTATACTCCCAGGGAGGGTGGGTGTCTTCCCTTTAGTTTCACCAGCATAATCTTAGCATGTAAGAATATTCCATCAGATAAAGAGATATTCTATGGAATGATTGCTGATGGTATACATACTAATCCAGCTGCACTTAGATTAGCACACAAATCTCACCCAGGTGGTAAGTTATACTCCCAGGGAGGGGTGGGTGTCTTCCCATTTAGTTTCCATCTGATCAACAGATGTTCTATGGAATGACTGACTGCTGATGGCATACATACAAATCTGGCTGCTCTATAAGGGTGGGAATTTCGGGTAATTGTGTACCCGGGTACCCGAAATATTCCGCCACCCCCCCCCCCCCCCCCCCCCCTCCCCCAAAAAAAGAAATTGAAAAAATTGAAAAGAAAAAAAATCTTTAGGGGTCTTGTCACTGGTGAGAATGTTATTTAATGTCTCTCTGGTGCAGAAAATGTAAAAAGAATTAGGGAAATGATATGTTTATGTTATTAAATTGTTTAAATTAACCAATATTATGTGTCCCATACTTCCCTTTGTGGTGGGTTTTTGTTAATTGCCCTATCTCTTTACTGTACAAAATCAAAGGAAGCAAGTCCTCTTTACATGATTTTCGTACTTTTGGGGGTGTTTCAGGTTCCACAGTGATTTTAACGTGAATGTATATATGTCTTCTGAAGCTAAACAAACTAAAAAGTATATTTTGATTAGAGTGTCCCATACTTCCTTCTGTCGTGGGTGGGCACTATATTGCTCATGCATTTGAAGACAAAAAGACAGAGTTTAAACTGTAATCATAGAAAAAATGTGTTCGAACACTGACCCTTGTTTGCACCTTGTAAATTACCCTATAACATGTGTTATTAGAGTCATGTGTAAATACCAATTTGTTTATGATAGCATGAAAGTTCCCCTTCCACATACCCCTACCCCACCAATCAATGTTGCTAAGGCACTGGCTGATGGTTGGCAACTTGGGTGACTCTACATTGATCAGGGGAAAGGTGAATGACTTTACATTAGGCCTATGAAGTGTTCGAACAATATTTTCTAAGATTGTGAATCCTTTCCCTTAGTAGAATGATATACCTAGACCCATATACTACTCATTGACACTCACATGACATTTTGTTAGTATGTACAAAAAGAACCTCAAAATTGATTGCTTTTTGTTATCTATGCAGGTATGGTGTTAGTTTCTGATGCTATGGCAGCAATGGGTTTACCTAGTGGAATACATAAACTAGGAAGTGTATCGGTGGATGTAAGACATAGAAGAGCATCTGTGGCAGGTACTACAACTCTGTCTGGAAGGTATGTAAACAATGACATATAGACCTGAGGAGTTTGGGTTTACCTATTGGAATACATAAACTAGGAAGTGTATCGGTGGATGTAAGACATAGAAGAGCTTCTGCAGCAGGTACTACAACTCTCTCTGGAAGGTATGTAAACAATGACATATAGACCTGAGGAGTTTGGGTTTACCTAGTGGAATACATAAACTAGGAAGTGTATCTGTGGATGTAAGACATAGAAGAGCATCTGTGGCAGGTACTACAACTCTGTCTGGAAGGTATGTAAACAATGACATATAGACCTGAGGAGTTTAGGTTTACTTAGTGGAATACATAAACTAGGAAGTGTATCTGTGGATGTAAGACATAGAAGAGCATCTGTAGCAGGTACTACAACTCTGTCTGGAAGGTATGTAAACAATGACATATAGACCTGAAGTGTTTGGGTTTACCTAGTGGAATACATAAACTAGGAAGTGTATCGGTGGATGTAAGACATAGAAGAGCTTCTGTAGCAGGTACTACAACTCTGTCTGGAAGGTATGTAAACAATGACATATAGACCTGAGGAGTATGGGTTTACCTAGTGGAATACATAAACTAGGAAGTGTATCGGTGGATGTAAGACATAGAAGAGCTTCTGTAGCAGGTACTACAACTCTGTCTGGAAGGTATGTAAACAATGACATATAGACCTGAGGAGTATGGGTTTACTTAGTGGAATACATAAACTAGGAAGTGTGTCGGTGGATGTAAGACATAGAAGAGCATCTGTAGCAGGTACTACAACTCTGTCTGGAAGGTATGTAAACAATGACATATAGACCTGAGGAGTGTGGGGTTACCTAGTGGAATACATAAACTAGGAAGTGTATCGGTGGATGTAAGACATAGAAGAGCTTCTGTAGCAGGTACTACAACCCTCTCTGGAAGGTATGTAAACAATGACATATAGACCTGAGGAGTTTGGGTTTACCTAGTGGAATACATAAACTAGGAAGTGTATCAGTGGATGTAAGACATAGAAGAGCATCTGTAGCAGGTACTACAACTCTCTCTGGAAGGTATGTAAGCAATGACATATAGACCTGAGGAGTTTGGGTTTACCTAGTGGAATACATAAACTAGGAAATGTGTCTGTGGATGTAAGACAAAGAAGAGCATCTGTAGCAGGTACTACAACTCTGTCTGGAAGGTATGTAAACAATGACATATAGACCTGAGGTGTTTGGGTTTACCTAGTGGAATACATAAACTAGGAAGTGTATCGGTGAATGTAAGACATAGAAGAGCTTCTGTAGCAGGTACTACAACTCTCTCTGGAAGGTATGTAAGCAATGACATATAGACCTGATGAGTTTGGGTTTGCTTAGTGGAATACATAAACTAGGAAATGTGTCTGTGGATGTAAGACATAGAAGAGCATCTGTAGCAGGTACTACAACTCTGTCTGGAAGGTATGTAAACAATGACATATAGACCTGAGGAGTTTGGGTTTACTTAGTGGAATACATAAACTAGGAAGTGTGTCGGTGGATGTAAGACATAGAAGAGCTTCTGTAGCAGGTACTACAACTCTCTCTGGAAGGTATGTAAACAATGACATATAGACCTGAGGTGTTTGGGTTTACTTAGTGGAATACATAAACTAGGAAGTGTATCTGTGGATGTAAGACATAGAAGAGCATCTGTAGCAGGTATTACAACTCTCTCTGGAAGGTATGTAAACAATGACATATAGACCTGAAGTGTTTGGGTTTACCTAGTGGAATACATAAACTAGGAAGTGTGTCAGTGGATGTAAGACATAGAAGAGCTTCTGTAGCAGGTACTACAACTCTGTCTGGAAGGTATGTAAACAATGACATATAGACCTGAGGAGTGTGGGGTTACCTAGTGGAATACATAAACTAGGAAGTGTGTCGGTGGATGTAAGACATAGAAGAGCTTCTGTAGCAGGTACTACAACTCTCTCTGGAAGGTATGTAAACAATGACATATAGACCTGAGGAGTTTGGGTTTACTTAGTGGAATACATAAACTAGGAAGTGTGTCTGTGGATGTAAGACATAGAAGAGCTTCTGTAGCAGGTACTACAACTCTGTCTGGAAGGTATGTAAACAATGACATATAGACCTGAGGAGTTTGGGTTAACTTAGTGGAATACATAAACTAGGAAGTGTATCTGTGGATGTAAGACATAGAAGAGCTTTTGTAGCAGGTACTACAACTCTCTCTGGAAGGTATGTAAACAATGACATATAGACCTGAGGTGTTTGGGTTTACTTAGTGGAATACATAAACTAGGAAGTGTGTCTGTGGATGTAAGACATAGAAGAGCTTTTGTAGCAGGTACTACAACTCTGTCTGGAAGGTATGTAAACAATGACATATAGACCTGAGGTGTTTGGGTTTACTAGTGGAATACATAAACTAGGAAGTGTATCTGTTGATGTAAGACATAGAAGAGCATCTGTAGCAGGTACTACAACTCTCTCTCTGGAAGGTATGTAAACAATGACATATAGACCTGAGGTGTTTGGGTTTACTTAGTGGAATACATAAACTAGGAAGTGTATCGGTGGATGTAAGACATAGAAGAGCTTCTGTAGCAGGTACTACAATCCTCTCTGGAAGGTATGTAAACAATGACATATAGACCTGAGGAGTGTGGGGTTACCTAGTGGAATACATAAACTAGGAAGTGTATCGGTGGATGTAAGACATAGAAGAGCTTTTGTAGCAGGTACTACAACTCTGTCTGGAAGGTATGTAAACAATGACATATAGACCTGAGGTGTTTGGGTTTACTAGTGGAATACATAAACTAGGAAGTGTATCTGTTGATGTAAGACATAGAAGAGCATCTGTAGCAGGTACTACAACTCTCTCTGGAAGGTATGTAAACAATGACATATAGACCTGAGGTGTTTGGGTTTACTTAGTGGAATACATAAACTAGGAAGTGTATCGATGGATGTAAGACATAGAAGAGCTTCTGTAGCAGGTACTACAACCCTCTCTGGAAGGTATGTAAACAATGACATATAGACCTGAGGAGTTTGGGTTAACTTAGTGGAATACATAAACTAGGAAGTGTATCGGTGGATGTAAGACATAGAAGAGCTTCTGTAGCAGGTACTACAACTCTCTCTGGAAGGTATGTAAACAATGACATATAGACCTGAGGAGTTTGGGTTTACCTAGTGGAATACATAAACTAGGAAGTGTATCTGTGGATGTAAGACATAGAAGAGCTTTTGTAGCGGGTACTACAACTCTCTCTGGAAGGTATGTAAACAATGACATATAGACCTGAAGTGTTTGGGTTTACCTAGTGGAATACATAAACTAGGAAGTGTGTCGGTGGATGTATGACATAGAAGAGCTTCTGTAGCAGGTACTACAACTCTGTCTGGAAGGTATGTAAACAATGACATATAAACCTGTGGAGTTTGGGTTTACTTAGTGGAATACATAAACTAGGAAGTGTATCTGTGGATGTAAGACATAAAAGAGCTTCTGTAGCAGGTACTACAACTCTCTCTGGAAGGTATGTAAACAATGACATATAGACCTGAGGAGTTTGGGTTTACCTAGTGGAATACATAAACTAGGAAGTGTATCTGTGGATGTAAGACATAGAAGAGCATCTGTAGCAGGTACTACAACTCTCTCTGGAAGGTATGTAAACAATGACATATAGACCTGAAGTGTTTGGGTTTACCTAGTGGAATACATAAACTAGGAAGTGTATCGGTGGATGTAAGACATAGAAGAGCTTCTGTAGCAGGTACTACAACTCTGTCTGGAAGGTATGTAAACAATGACATATAGACCTGAGGAGTATGGGTTTACCTAGTGGAATACATAAACTAGGAAGTGTATCGGTGGATGTAAGACATAGAAGAGCTTCTGTAGCAGGTACTACAACTCTGTCTGGAAGGTATGTAAACAATGACATATAGACCTGAGGAGTATGGGTTTACTTAGTGGAATACATAAACTAGGAAGTGTGTCGGTGGATGTAAGACATAGAAGAGCATCTGTAGCAGGTACTACAACTCTGTCTGGAAGGTATGTAAACAATGACATATAGACCTGAGGAGTGTGGGGTTACCTAGTGGAATGCATAAACTAGGAAGTGTATCGGTGGATGTAAGACATAGAAGAGCTTCTGTAGCAGGTACTACAACCCTCTCTGGAAGGTATGTAAACAATGACATATAGACCTGAGGAGTTTGGGTTTACCTAGTGGAATACATAAACTAGGAAGTGTATCAGTGGATGTAAGACATAGAAGAGCATCTGTAGCAGGTACTACAACTCTCTCTGGAAGGTATGTAAGCAATGACATATAGACCTGAGGAGTTTGGGTTTACCTAGTGGAATACATAAACTAGGAAGTGTATCAGTGGATGTAAGACATAGAAGAGCATCTGTAGCAGGTACTACAACTCTCTCTGGAAGGTATGTAAGCAATGACATATAGACCTGAGGAGTTTGGGTTTACCTAGTGGAATACATAAACTAGGAAGTGTATCTGTGGATGTAAGACATAGAAGAGCATCTGTAGCAGGTACTACAACTCTGTCTGGAAGGTATGTAAACAATGACATATAGACCTGAGGAGTATGGGTTTACCTAGTGGAATACATAAACTAGGAAATGTGTCTGTGGATGTAAGACAAAGAAGAGCATCTGTAGCAGGTACTACAACTCTGTCTGGAAGGTATGTAAACAATGACATATAGACCTGAGGTGTTTGGGTTTACCTAGTGGAATACATAAACTAGGAAGTGTATCGGTGAATGTAAGACATAGAAGAGCTTCTGTAGCAGGTACTACAACTCTCTCTGGAAGGTATGTAAGCAATGACATATAGACCTGATGAGTTTGGGTTTGCTTAGTGGAATACATAAACTAGGAAATGTGTCTGTGGATGTAAGACATAGAAGAGCATCTGTAGCAGGTACTACAACTCTGTCTGGAAGGTATGTAAACAATGACATATAGACCTGAGGAGTTTGGGTTTACTTAGTGGAATACATAAACTAGGAAGTGTGTCGGTGGATGTAAGACATAGAAGAGCTTCTGTAGCAGGTACTACAACTCTCTCTGGAAGGTATGTAAACAATGACATATAGACCTGAGGTGTTTGGGTTTACTTAGTGGAATACATAAACTAGGAAGTGTATCTGTGGATGTAAGACATAGAAGAGCATCTGTAGCAGGTATTACAACTCTCTCTGGAAGGTATGTAAACAATGACATATAGACCTGAAGTGTTTGGGTTTACCTAGTGGAATACATAAACTAGGAAGTGTGTCAGTGGATGTAAGACATAGAAGAGCTTCTGTAGCAGGTACTACAACTCTGTCTGGAAGGTATGTAAACAATGACATATAGACCTGAGGAGTGTGGGGTTACCTAGTGGAATACATAAACTAGGAAGTGTGTCGGTGGATGTAAGACATAGAAGAGCTTCTGTAGCAGGTACTACAACTCTCTCTGGAAGGTATGTAAACAATGACATATAGACCTGAGGAGTTTGGGTTTACTTAGTGGAATACATAAACTAGGAAGTGTGTCTGTGGATGTAAGACATAGAAGAGCTTCTGTAGCAGGTACTACAACTCTGTCTGGAAGGTATGTAAACAATGACATATAGACCTGAGGAGTTTGGGTTAACTTAGTGGAATACATAAACTAGGAAGTGTATCTGTGGATGTAAGACATAGAAGAGCTTTTGTAGCAGGTACTACAACTCTCTCTGGAAGGTATGTAAACAATGACATATAGACCTGAGGTGTTTGGGTTTACTTAGTGGAATACATAAACTAGGAAGTGTGTCTGTGGATGTAAGACATAGAAGAGCTTTTGTAGCAGGTACTACAACTCTGTCTGGAAGGTATGTAAACAATGACATATAGACCTGAGGTGTTTGGGTTTACTAGTGGAATACATAAACTAGGAAGTGTATCTGTTGATGTAAGACATAGAAGAGCATCTGTAGCAGGTACTACAACTCTCTCTCTGGAAGGTATGTAAACAATGACATATAGACCTGAGGTGTTTGGGTTTACTTAGTGGAATACATAAACTAGGAAGTGTATCGGTGGATGTAAGACATAGAAGAGCTTCTGTAGCAGGTACTACAATCCTCTCTGGAAGGTATGTAAACAATGACATATAGACCTGAGGAGTGTGGGGTTACCTAGTGGAATACATAAACTAGGAAGTGTATCGGTGGATGTAAGACATAGAAGAGCTTTTGTAGCAGGTACTACAACTCTGTCTGGAAGGTATGTAAACAATGACATATAGACCTGAGGTGTTTGGGTTTACTAGTGGAATACATAAACTAGGAAGTGTATCTGTTGATGTAAGACATAGAAGAGCATCTGTAGCAGGTACTACAACTCTCTCTGGAAGGTATGTAAACAATGACATATAGACCTGAGGTGTTTGGGTTTACTTAGTGGAATACATAAACTAGGAAGTGTATCGATGGATGTAAGACATAGAAGAGCTTCTGTAGCAGGTACTACAACCCTCTCTGGAAGGTATGTAAACAATGACATATAGACCTGAGGAGTTTGGGTTAACTTAGTGGAATACATAAACTAGGAAGTGTATCGGTGGATGTAAGACATAGAAGAGCTTCTGTAGCAGGTACTACAACTCTCTCTGGAAGGTATGTAAACAATGACATATAGACCTGAGGAGTTTGGGTTTACCTAGTGGAATACATAAACTAGGAAGTGTATCTGTGGATGTAAGACATAGAAGAGCTTCTGTAGCGGGTACTACAACTCTCTCTGGAAGGTATGTAAACAATGACATATAGACCTGAAGTGTTTGGGTTTACCTAGTGGAATACATAAACTAGGAAGTGTGTCGGTGGATGTAAGACATAGAAGAGCTTCTGTAGCAGGTACTACAACTCTGTCTGGAAGGTATGTAAACAATGACATATAAACCTGTGGAGTTTGGGTTTACTTAGTGGAATACATAAACTAGGAAGTGTATCTGTGGATGTAAGACATAAAAGAGCTTCTGTAGCAGGTACTACAACTCTCTCTGGAAGGTATGTAAACAATGACATATAGACCTGAGGAGTTTGGGTTTACCTAGTGGAATACATAAACTAGGAAGTGTATCTGTGGATGTAAGACATAGAAGAGCATCTGTAGCAGGTACTACAACTCTCTCTGGAAGGTATGTAAACAATGACATATAGACCTGAAGTGTTTGGGTTTACCTAGTGGAATACATAAACTAGGAAGTGTATCGGTGGATGTATAGACATAGAAGAGCTTCTGTAGCAGGTACTACAACTCTCTCTGGAAGGTATGTAAACAATGACATATAGACCTGAGGAGTTTGGGTTTACCTAGTGGAATACATAAACTAGGAAGTGTGTCTGTGGATGTAAGACATAGAAGAGCTTTTGTAGCAGGTACTACAACTCTCTCTGGAAGGTATGTAAACAATGACATATAAACCTGTGGAGTTTGGGTTTACCTAGTGGAATACATAAACTAGGAAGTGTATCAGTGGATGTAAGACATAGAAGAGCATCTGTAGCAGGTACTACAACTCTCTCTGGAAGGTATGTAAACAATGACATATAGACCTGAAGTGTTTGGGTTTACCTATTGGAATACATAAACTAGGAAGTGTATCTGTGGATGTAAGACATAGAAGAGCATCTGTAGCAGGTACTACAACTCTCTCTGGAAGGTATGTAAACAATGACATATAGACCTGAGGAGTTTGGGTTTACCTAGTGGAATACATAAACTAGGAAGTGTATCGGTGGATGTAAGACACAGAAGGAAGAGCATCTGTAGCAGGTACTACAACTCTCTCTGGAAGGTATGTAAACAATGACATATAGACCTGAAGTGTTTGGGTTTACCTAGTGGAATACATAAACTAGGAAGTGTGTCTGTGGATGTAAGACATAGAAGAGCTTTTGTAGCAGGTACTACAACTCTCTCTGGAAGGTATGTAAACAATGACATATAAACCTGTGGAGTTTGGGTTTACCTAGTGGAATACATAAACTAGGAAGTGTATCAGTGGATGTAAGACATAGAAGAGCATCTGTAGCAGGTACTACAACTCTCTCTGGAAGGTATGTAAACAATGACATATAGACCTGAAGTGTTTGGGTTTACCTATTGGAATACATAAACTAGGAAGTGTATCTGTGGATGTAAGACATAGAAGAGCATCTGTAGCAGGTACTACAACTCTCTCTGGAAGGTATGTAAACAATGACATATAGACCTGAGGAGTTTGGGTTTACCTAGTGGAATACATAAACTAGGAAGTGTGTCTGTGGATGTAAGACATAGAAGAGCTTCTGTAGCAGGTACTACAACCCTCTCTGGAAGGTATGTAAACAATGACATATAGACCTGAGGAGTTTGGGTTTGCTTAGTGGAATACATAAACTAGGAAGTGTATCTGTTGATGTAAGACATAGAAGAGCATCTGTAGCAGGTACTACAACTCTCTCTGGAAGGTATGTAAACAATGACATATAGACCTGAGGAGTTTGGGTTTACCTAGTGGAATACATAAACTAGGAAGTGTGTCAGTGGATGTAAGACATAGAAGAGCTTTTGTAGCAGGTACTACAACTCTGTCTGGAAGGTATGTAAACAATGACATATAGACCTGAGGAGTTTGGGTTTACCTAGTGGAATACATAAACTAGGAAGTGTATCGGTGGATGTAAGACATAGAAGAGCATCTGTAGCAGGTACTACAACTCTCTCTGGAAGGTATGTAAACAATGACATATAGACCTGAGGAGTTTGGGTTTACCTAGTGGAATACATAAACTAGGAAGTGTATCGGTGGATGTAAGACATAGAAGAGCTTCTGTAGCAGGTACTACAACTCTCTCTGGAAGGTATGTAAACAATGACATATAGACCTGAGGAGTTTGGGTTTACCTAGTGGAATACATAAACTAGGAAGTGTATCGGTGGATGTAAGACATAGAAGAGCATCTGTAGCAGGTACTACAACTCTCTCTGGAAGGTATGTAAACAATGACATGTGACCCAACACGAGTAAATGAGGCACAATGAGAGAAATATGAATATTGAGTTATTGACATAAGGATAATATATATATAGACATAAGGATAATATATAAGTTAAGAGACATTTTGGTACCTAAGTCAATGTTGCATTACATCTCTAACCAAAGTTATGGATTATTGAACATCACTTTGTCTCAAAACATCAAATACAAATTGTTAAGTTATGGACATTTTAAGTTCTGGATTTGTTAACAAATCGATGGAGTAAATGAGAATTAAATACCACAAAATGTAGTTTAACTCTTATTTTCATGAATTTGAATCTTAGGTTGGATATAAGATGTATCAAAGATCAGAAATAAGACTTTTTATGAATTTGACATATGTTGACCCTGTCCCACATTTTTGCTCTTAAATCAAATATGTTACTGCAACATTGTGCCTCATTTACTCATGTTGGGTCACATTATATAGACCTGAGGAGTTCCCGATAGTAAATCAAGCCGGGTCAGCACCCATTGAAGCAATATTCCAAAACTAGGGTTGTTTTCTATGCCAAATTATAAATTACAGTTTTAAATAGGGTATTTTACATGGTTTGGCAAAATTAACATTGTGTGTATTTTAACAGACACCTCACCGTTCTTCAGGCCACAAAAAATTGATGCATTGATGATTTTCAAACACTCCAATCTGATATAACTAAGAACGGTTTTAAATGCGATCTTAACTGTGTTGAGATTGGTTCGAGTGTTCTTGTCACTGGTGAGAATCTGAAGAGGCTGCTTACTGCGTTAAGGATTGTTGGGTCCAAACTTTTCAATCCTTTCATTAAGAAGATTGCTGTGCAGTTACACGATCTTGAATGCTCGAAACAAGCCCCCAATGGGTCACAGCCCATGTCTAAAAGAGACCCAAAGGATCTCACGCGGTGCGCACCAGATTCAGGTCTCCGCCAAACCTGATTCAAATCTTAAATTATTATGTTGCTGATTGTATTGTTTGTCCTGTCTTTCCCTGCCTGTATGTTGATCGGTCAATGCTGGTCATTGACGGGTCAACATCGTGTCCTGGGTTTTATGTACATTCTTTTTATCAATTTTATTGTATTTTTAATGATTAAATAAAGAATGATGAAATATACCACAGCAGACAGCAGTGTTGTCACTAGTCAAAATTTAGTGCCGGTTAATTTAAATTAACTGACGGCGAACGGAGTAAGTGTAGCGAACAAAGAGCAGTGGATCATGACATGGGGTCCAGAGGCCTTCTTAATATTTGTTAGGTCTTTTTAATGCACTTTGAGGGTTCCTGTTACATAATTTCTTGTTTTATGAGGCAGTTTAATTATTTTATCCACAAATTGTTAAAAAAGAAAATTGAAAAAATAAGAAGACAAAATATAGTACCGGTTTGTTTACCCTTTTTTTTAGAGTGCCAGTTACGACCGACCGGCACCGACCGGCTTAGTGACAACCCTGTACCACAGCGCTAGATTTGCATCTCTGATGTGTTCTATTATTTGTTCAGCATCTTCACTAATATATTCTTCTCTGAAATTTAATCTCTACAGCATAGCAACTATGGACTCATGCGTCCGCCATTTTAGAGAAGCTGCTCACACCACCATAGAGGAAGCGCTAGAGGCCGCCACACTTCATCCCGCTCAACTTTTACGAATCACAGATCGCAAAGGAACCCTAGAATATGATACAGATGCAGATTTTATTTTTCTAGATGACAACTTAAATGTTAAATACACTTATATTGCAGGAGAGTTGGTTTGGGATGTAAGCAAGGATAAAGTGGAATTGCCTCCTCCTCCACCTCCTGAAGAAGAAGAAGATGATGATGAAGATAGTGATGGTGGTTATACAGTTGATTAATAAATGGGTGTCATATGTGTACCTCATGGGTATCACATGTGTATCTCATGGGTATCACATGTGTACCTCATGGGTGTCACATATGCCTTACCATTAAGACCACAAATAGTTGTATTAGAAGAAGAAGAAAATACCAAAACAGTTCTAGGATATTCTATCTCAGTCACTAATCATGTATTCACCAATCCTTCAAGCATTTACTCTATTTGTCCCTCTAGATCAGTGGTTCCCAACCTTTTTCTGGTGGTGACCCATTCTAGAAACCAGCATCAGAGCGCGACCCCTCACAGAACCAAGTCACATGTGTTACTATGATACAACATTAAACTGCTCTAGATGAACCACGATTGAATTACTGGGGAACATTTCATTAGCAATTTAGTTTTGAATTTATTAACAGTGTGTCTTTGTTACAAGCAGTGAATGATATGAACCCCTAGAAAACTTTACATAAAGATCTGGGGTTCATAAACTGAAACTGACTTTTACTTCAGGGACAGAGACACTGCAATAAGGCCAAAAAAAATAAAATTATGTTGTCCTCGACCGCCCGCTCGTAAGATTTAGGGCCGCTCAGATTTTTTTTTTTTTCAGGTTTTTTTTTCAGATTTTGTTCAGATTTTTTTTAAACAGTTTAAATGGCATTGAATATTAAATTAAGTGTTTATAACATATTATGTGCGACTCTTAAGAGTGATTTCAACTTCTTGTTGGCTGAACTTTGAGCTTCCGCTGGTAAAAGAAAATTTAATTTTTTTTAAATTTAAAAATCCGCCCGCCTGCCCCTCTTCTCTGAAAGTTGTGGAGGACAACATAACAACAACAAAAATTTGGCCTAATGGCTGCCGTTGGATTGGTCTATACTCAAGGTTCCCATAGTGTTTTCCTTCTTTAACATATCATGTGGTTATCTTTTTTAGTCACCTTCTGGGGGAAAAGAGGAAAACAATTTGTAAATTAAGCCCAACAATAGGAGATGATTTAACATTCTGAAAGGTCCAAACAATGCAACTTATGGGAAAAAAATGCAACTTATGGGAAACAAACATCAGCCTTTGCAGAGATAGCACTAACTCTGTTAAAGGTAGATGTTCCGATTACTGGCCCGATTTTCAACTTGAGGTTTTCTATTTTACATGACTAAAGGTCATTCTTAAAATTGTCACATTCCAAAGTTTGAGTTGCATAACTCCAATGGTTCTATTTTTAGAAGCACAAGGTCACAATATATTTGCCCATTGAGTTGTACACAAACTGGTTGGTGGTTAACCACCTTTGGCAGTAATTCACCACATTTTTAGGCTTAGCCTATAATTTCTAAATGAATTTCTGGGCCCTAAGATATTACAGACATAATGAGAAAAATATGGGAATTCTTCTGATATCAAAATATCTTGATGTAAAAAAATAAATTGTAGCCCCAAAAAAGTGATCGGAACATACACCTTTAACACAAAATTCCTGTTAACATGAACTATGTTGACACAGTTCCGCTGTATACTGTGGGGAAAATTCATGTAATATATACAACATTTTGCTGTGCGAGGGCCAAGTATTTTAAATCAGCTTACTTTTCCCCTTTTTAGTTGCAAATTGACAATGAATTAATATAAGTCGGTTTATATGTTTGTTTTGAATGATCATGTTTAAAACCAAATTATTATAAAAACATAAATACTGACATAAATATATAGGTTATGTATAAATACCCTTAATCGATATGATTATATTCTTGATTTTATGTGAGTAACGATACTTATTTGTGAGTAGAAAGTAGCTTGGTATGACCAACAAATTATACGATATCTGTTTTATTTAATACATGTTTTTGTTTGTTGTGAGTGTGTATTACAAATACTTGAAGAAATACTTTACTGAAATAAAAAAATTAGCATTTTAATGCAGCTGTATAATTACAGCCTTTGTATAAAGTGATCATGTAACAATAGATAATCAACATCATTAGGGCTAATGAAGTGTATTGTCATCTTCCTTTCATCATAAATATGCCCTTATTGTGCGCCATATATCTAATTAAAAAGGTACAACAACAACCAAGAAACAAATTACAACAGTGGAACAAACAAGACAGACCACATTTGAAAGCACGGAATTGTAAATGAAAAAAATGATCACGATTCCTATATGAGTTGAAACAAAAACTATCAAAAATGGTTTGTTTTGGTGAATATACACTTTAAATCATGTTTCTGCATTTGAATTTAGGCAAATTAAATAAATTAAAATCCCTGTTCTACGGGCAACTGAACCTCTGGATAGGATTGGTCAGGTGTTTTTTTATTTTTTACCACAGGCTGTCAACTTTTGCTGCCGAGTCACAAATTTGAGAGGGGGGGGGGTTGCAGACGCAGAGTCGGAAACTTGCGGGTGGGGGTGTCGCGGCGGATTCAGAAACTTGAGAAAGGGGTGAGTGGGTGACATGTCCCCCAATCCAATAAAAGCATCTCTTTAACTAATTATTCATAATTCACACTCTATTTTATGTAAAAAATATGGGTTTTTTTCTAGAAAAAATGTGATTTGAAGTTGACAATTGACTTTTATTAGCCGTTATATATCAGTATTTAAAGCAAAGTATGGGTACCTTTATGACTGATTGTAGACTTACAACACATCTTTCGATGTCATTACAACATCTTCATTCTGTGTAGTGTAAGCAATTTTGTCTTGGCGAGTTCTACTCTGATTTCATAAAGATATCTCTACTTTGTGTACAACACAATGGAATCTAATAAGTCTGCACGCTGCTATCGGTATTATATTTTACAAAAAAATATTAGCTTCTATTTTGCTTAATTGGATAATTTTGTATGTATATATATAAAGTTACATAAAGAAGATAAAAATAATGTTATTTTGTTTTCATGCATGGTGATAATAAGGTTAACAGTTGTGTATTGATTTGCAATGGTTTGCCTTTGCAGAGTTTGCAAAAACCTGCACTTTATTCATCAACTTCTGTGCAGTGATATCAGAGGGTATGATAGTGATCGCTGCTTACTATGATTCCAATGCAATAGTGTTTGCAACTACATGATCAATAATACATGAATCCTGATATCACGTTAATGCTGTATCAATCAGCGGAATATGCCCTGAAGTCACTGCTCAGAGGTTAAACAATAGTGTATAAGCACTGGGTGTAGTGCAGTTTGTGTTATGTGGGATATTTCTGAAGGAAAGCGTGAAATATTGAGGTGCCAGAGTCTTTGGTAATTTTTAACACTTTGGGAAGTGAATTATGATATCTCTTCTTGAATGTCTTTGGAGTAGTCAACCCCATGAAAGTTCATGCTTTATAAAAGAGGATAATTCAATTGAATTGTGCATTATGCATGGGTGATCTCATGGGTATCTATCATGAACAACTCATTTTATGGATATCGCATAGCATCGCATGTGTGTCTCATGACATGAATCTTACGGTTGGCTCATGGGTATCACATGAATGTCTTATGGTATCACATATATGCATCTCCAAAGGTTTCATGCTTGGTGGTTTTTTGTTTTGTTTTTTAAATCATGAAGATTTCATAAAATACTGCTGCAGTATCGCATTGACTCATGGATATCATGTTTGTATCATGTTGGATGTCTCATGAAGGTATCTTGTATTATAGTCACTGTCATAATGCTACGGACAAAATTCAAGCCATTTCTTTCGTGAAGCTTCACCAGGTGCATAAAATAAGCGGACAAAAATGTATGCATGTGTGTGTAACGATTTCACGATTGACAAATCAGGAAGGGGTCATTTTTGTAAAGCGT
Source organism: Ophiura sarsii (assembly GCA_035610835.1). Lineage (NCBI taxonomy): Eukaryota > Metazoa > Echinodermata > Ophiuroidea > Amphilepidida > Ophiuridae > Ophiura > Ophiura sarsii. The sequence goes on along the minus strand of CM069450.1, from coordinate 71,753,915 downwards.
CTGGTACGCACTTCCAGGTTTACGCACGTTTGCATTTAATCATGCATGCACGCATACTGTCCATATGTCCATAACATTATGACACTGACTATAAATAAGGAGATTATTGACTGATTACCAAACATGTCACAAACCTTATGTTGTTTTACAGTGCATTATATTTGGCTTATTTCATTGTTTGGCTGAATGGTTGCAAGAAATTCAAATAAACCATCTAAAACATGAAATTCAAAGACAAAGAAATGCCATTCGTAAAATTAAAAAGCTCTTTGTGCTGTGGGTTACTTTGAACCTCCTAGCCAAACAACTCATCATCAATTCAACTCAATTATAAGTCTAGTCAGTATTTGTTATATTTAGATGAAACCAAACCATTTAATATGATACTGGCATATGTACAGACTAACAATATGAAATAAGGCCTATACATAACATTTATGGCTAAAAGAAAATATAAATGCTGCAGTGACATAACTTGTAATATTATTGGTTACCAAACGCAATTTCCTGCCCAGAACTAGAAGAAGCATTTACGCATAGCCATGGCTGGTGTTGTTCTCTTATATTGTTATCATTCAATTTTATCCAGCTGTGTATACAATCAATGCATTGAAACAAGTATAAATGTCAATGTAACTTCTAGTGCAGGGCGGTAGATTCAATAATGGTATCAGATATTGTGCGAATTGTTTTGACCTCTCATTGTTATTAATCATGTTACATAACTACTTCAACAGCAAATGAAAGTAAAAATATTGGAAAAATGAAGACAAGTTTGTGGATAGCATTCAAAGTTGAGCTGTGATATGGTTTGACTGCTTATCTTCTGAAGGTATATTAATAGTGGTTTGATGTGCATCTTTTGACAATTATTATTTGAAATAAAATAAAAGTATTTCATTATAGGTTGTGATAATTACAGTGAATAATCAAACTGAAAAGATTTGTGACAGAAGTAGTGTAATTACAGGTGATATTTAGGAATATATATTTTAAGTGGTGCTTTTTGGTCAGTATATTTCCATATGAAAAGTAATTATCTTGCTAGAGAGAGATTGGTGTAAATACAAACTTGTGATATTGATGCAGCCGCTAGAATTTCTTTTATTATATCATATTCCCTATTGGCAACATTAAAGAATATTGTATTCAGTCATTGCCAACATTGGCAAGCCTCCTTACAGCAGCAAATTAATACCGAAGATTGTTGGCTTGGCGTCCATTAAAGATTGGTAAACTCAACTGGACATATACTGTTCAACATGCGTGACGTATGTGTATTCCAAATGTATGCAGGGTAGGGTAATATGAAACACATTTTGCCTGCCGTTATTATGATATACCATTATACCATTCCATTTTTGGTGGTTCCTATTAGTGTGGAGAAAGCACAAATGTTTTATCTATCGGCCTTTATATACACCAATCTCATTCAGGTAAGATAGTTGTACATGATAGTTTACCCCAAAACGAACCAAGTGCCATCTATTATAACTCAACCAAACATCTCCTGTGACCAGGTGCTATGTAAGCTTATTTAAAATCTATTTTGTAATTTACATTTGTATAAATATCTCTGAAAACAGCATAAGTTGTCATTTTACAGGCTTATTGATTTTGATGACAGTCATACATTCATAACTTTCAAAATATTCACTCAAGTAGATGTCAATTTTATTTTTATCATTTTGAATAAGCTTACAAATTGCTCCTGCCAGATCAGGAACTGTGTGGGTTATATGTATATATTTCTATTTACAATATGAAATATCTAATATACTCATTTTTATTGTTTTGAAGTATGCGATTATGATATTTGTCTTACTTGTATTATTTTTATCAGTGAATGTACCAAAATGATTTATTTTGTTCACCATTTTTGTATCATAGTATCTATTCTATTAATAACTCAGATTTCACTAAAAATCCTTTATAATATTATATATTTTGTGTAAAATGCAACTCAATTTGAAGTGATGTCTATAATTTAAATGTGAGCAGAAATTATATTTGTATATTGTTTTGATTTCAATCTTAAATAAATATACTACGAAAACAATATATTCCTATCTTACAAAGTATTGTCCAAAATTTAAATCTGAATGAAGTCAGTCCATCATTGAATTTTAACTAACATTCTTGTGCTCTTAACTATGTGGAACCTCGTTAACACAACCTTTGTTAACACAAAATTCCTGTTAACACAAAGTGTTATTCAAGTCCCAAGCTTATATTTTACCATATATATAATATGACTGGATAACACAAATTCCTGTTAACTAAAGTGCAAGGCCCAAAGTTCCACTATAGAATCAACATTTTTGTTAATTTTTTATTCAGGATTGCCTGCTTATTTACCTGCCTCCTCGTCATGTTTTCTTTAAAACATCATGACGGGAGTACAAGTCACAATTCTTGAAGGCAAAATGTGAATTTGATTGACTTTTGTCTGGAACAAAAAGAAATTCTTGCCCATCAGCTTTCTTGCCCAATATTAGTTAAAAATGCAGAGGGTTTTTTTTAATATGATATAATATCAAACTTGTAATATGTTCAAATTGATTTCACATTTTGTTACTGCTACAAAAATTAACAAAAAGATCAATTCTTGGTGGCCAAATAACCCTTTGTTGTTAGGTTTCTTTGATTATTAGAGCTGGCCAAGGGCCTGTTGGCCACCATTTAGCGCTTAATAAAATCTCATATGTATGTATGTATGTATTTCTTGGTGGCCTGGCCATATTTATTTGGCTAGCTGCTATCAGTTAAGAATCCTTTGACAATGTTGTTTATTACATGCACCTTTCCATCCATCCATCCATCCATCTGAAATATGTTCTGGGGGGGGGGGGGGGGGGGGTCACTCGGCTATTTTGTTGGGAGGGATGTGCCACCAGCAAATTAAAAATGTGACCCAAATATTTACCACTTTTCAGGGGGAAATGGACCCATGTTTACCAGAGACCCATAATTGTCTTACATATTTGACATATTTTGCTAAAATGTCTGAATAAACGGCACATTTAAGAATATTAGACCCATAAATTTACCAAAATGGCTATGAAAAGGGGTAATTCATTTACCAGACAGGTGAAAAATGGGACCCTATTTGGCGGTACATCACCGATACCTCATATCCACCATGCCCCCCTGAAATATGTACTTAGTTGCCAGTTGTATACTTATACTCAGACAAGTCTTTTTTCATCCATAAATTAAGTGTAATAAGTTGCCACTTTGTGTTAATAAATAATACACCCGTATCAAATTAGATTAATTATTTCTGTGTGTTTTATTACAACTAATCACTTTTTATTACATTAATACACTGTACATCCATTGATCATAACATAAAATGGATATACATGGTGAATAAACATTGAAATTGATCAATTGTTTATAAAGAAAATTTGGTTCTACCTTCATGTAAGATGTCACGAAACTAGTCTAACGTGAAAACTTCATTCAATGATTATAAGTTTTATTCCGTATAATCCCTTAATGAAGTCTTCTACCCTAGACTAAATCTGATTCCCTTACATAAAGGTTACACCGTTCTCTGGTCAGTTTTGATAACAGGACTGTTTTTCTTAGGAACATCAATTTGCATTGATACACTTCCCTGTAACGTAACAAGCTTTTACATAATCCATTTAATTTCTTCCTATCAAGCCCTCGGTCCACTCTTACCAGCCAGATCATTTGAGAATATCTCTAGTTTGAGAGCTCCATCCTATCAGGCATGAGAATGAAAAAAACTGAACAGCCTGAAAAGGTGTGTGAAATTGGCCTATAAGGGCCAAAAACAGGCTGAAAATAAATGAAAGTGCTGAAATTGGCCTGAATTCAGGATACAGCCTGAAAATTCTCATGCCTGCTAACTCTATTTCATCTGTTACCAAATGAACAGGTGTAATTAAGCTGGGTAGACTATTCAAAGTGGTCTTGGACCTTGCTTGAGAAGGATATACTATGCTAGGGAACAATACAAACAATATAAGCAATACAACAAATGTTGACTTAATACATTTGTTTCACTTTACCAAGAGCTCAACAGTGGAACCTCGTTAACACAAAATTCCTGTTAACACAAAGTGTTATTGAAGTCCCAAGCTTATATTGTACCATTATCATATGACTGGATAACACAATTACTTAAATGCACGGCCCATGCAATTTTGTGTTTACAAGGTTCCACTGTAAAACACCAATGAATATGCTACATGTACATGTATGATGAAACAAAGTACCATTCTATTCTACATACATTTTGGACTATAATATGACCAGTCACATCAAAAAGGGTTTTTTGTCTGCAGTACACATTTGAAGATATTGATTAAGTGAATCATTAAAAAACAGGAAATAAAAAGGCATTTCCACCTAATATTTCACATAAAATCTGAATGCACTGACCAACTGTATCAGGCAATGTGTCATTTTAAAGCTTAATTTTGAATGAGAATAAAATCTCAATTTTCATTTTGCAAAACAAAAACCCACTTTTAATGACTAGTCACAATCCCATATTATTTTATATGACCAATATACAAACATCTCTCTTATAAAAGATTTTACAAAACTTATGAAATACATGATCAACATTTTATTTGTTATCATATAATCATGGGACTGTAAACAAAATACCATACATGCTTAATTCTGTTATGCAATTTTCATTTGGCCAATGCCACAAAACTAATCAATATATAATTAGGTGCTCTTTCATAATCCAAAACACTTTGATTGTACAACAATATAATTTACATATTGTATAAAGCATGTTACCAAATTAAAATATATTTTAAGCTGATTATTTAATTGCAACCATATTTAATGCATACCATATTGAGATTTATTTCGGAGAATTAAGATACACGCCAGCAAGTACTAATGATATAATTGACGAATCAATGAGAGTATGGTGGCTGAAATGTGTCCCTACTACCAATACAAAATGAATCTCTTGGGTTTATTCTATAGTTAAAATGTACAAACATAAATTAAAAAGAATCAATTTTGGCCAATATTTTGTGATATTGTTAAATACATTGTCTTACATCTCGCCATTGGAAAACTGATGTGTTCATGTTTACAATTTGATAAAACATTTGCAACAATTTTCAGTGCCCAGTCACTAGCTTAAGGGGGGGGGGGGGGGGGGGGGGGGCAGTGTCTCAATCTAAATATACCAAAATCACTCAGATTTTGTGCTCACAATTAACAACTCTGTTACTAAAAAGTAGTAATTTCCGTGTGATTAATTTGTGGTGCTTTGCCGATTTTAACTGTTCTGCATGTTTTTAAATTTGCAATTTGTAGCTTCATTACATAGACCTATACGCAAATATATAAATATATTTTTGTGGTAGCTGGCGTAGCGCGCGAAAATGTCTTTATGAATACTTTTACAGTATAGGGTCAATGAACTATATCATTGACAAGTAGTGTTCTATTAAAGGCATATTATGTGATCTTATTCATGATTATTTTTTAGAAAGTAAGATTTTCTTGCAGATTTACATTTCTGATCATAAATTATAAATATATTCTGAGTTACGATTCCTAATTACTTCACTCTATTCATGATTTTTTTTAGAAAGTAAGATTTTCTTGCAGATTTACATTTCTGATCATAAATTATAAATAAATTCTGAGTTACGATTCCTAATTACTTCACTCTATTCATGATTTTTTTTAGAAAGTAAGATTTTCTTGCAGATTTACATTTCTGATCATAAATTATAAATAAATTCTGAGTTACGATTCCTAATTACTTCACTTTATTCATGATTTTTTTTAGAAAGTAAGATTTTCTTGCAGATTTACATTTCCGATCATAAATTATAAATATATTCTGAGTTACGATTCCTAATTACTTCAAAATCATGGTTTTAAGAGTGAAAATACTCAGGGCAGTTAATTTTTCACTCTAAATTCAATCTAAAACCATGATTTTGAAGTAATTAGGAATCGTATTGCTCTGTAACTCAGAATATAGTTATGATTTATGATCACAAATGTAAATCTGCAATAAAATCTACTTTCTAAACAAAATCATGAATAGAAGGCGCCCCCTGGAAAAGATCACATAATATGCCTTTAACAGAGTTGTTCTTTCTAGCATAAAAATAGTGGTACTTTGTCAGATTCATGCAGATTGAGACCTCTCCACATTCGTAATAAGTGGCAGAGTACAGAAACAAATTGATGACATGATTGATGACATGTAGTGAAGAAGCTGACGAGTAATCCACAAAGTGAAAAAGTGCAACTTGTTAGATAACATCCACTTCTTTTGCACAAGCAGAAAATAAAATGTTTGATTAGTTGAAATAACTACTAGTGTGACTACCCACTCAGTCAATAAGAGATTAGATAAATGAATGCACAGAACGCATGTTAATTATTTGCTCTTTACCCAGTCAGTCTCAGATGACATGCTTGGGACTTGATGGGAGCTGACTTGAGCAAAATGTTTGAGTCTCGGGACAAAATTAGCCTCTAGCAAGCTGGCTGTATGAGATGAAAACTAGGAAAAAGATGGAAGAAAATACCAAAATAAAAAGTCCAACTAGTGAACAGTTTTGCTTTTATCCTATAGTCGGATTTATAATTGAACAAACACACAAAAGCAGCGTTTTGCGTACATTGCGTGAACATTTCTGGCGGGATCATCTTTGTGCTGCGTGCATGGTGTTCGTTCAATTTTTAATCATACTATAGTAGAGGTCAACAATAAAAATTAGCACAAGTACGTTCAGTTTTACTAATTTACTAATGAAGCAAAACATTCTATTTTTACATATTGAGACCGATTCTGGTGAGATAATGAGATTTGCTAATGAACACAAAATAAGTCCAGGATTGACAAAAGTTGTTGTTTACAATATCAATGACGTACAATACCTGATATTGTATATACAACTTCAGTAGATCCTGAAATCATTGTGTGACAAATAGGAAAAATGATAAAAAAAACCACTCTGTTTAAAATGTTCGTGCAAACGAATACTGACCACAAAATATTTTTGGCTTGTAAAATCGGGCAAAATGTGAACAGATTTGTTTGAATTTTTATAGTCATTTTGAAGGGAAATAAAGAAGGAAAAAGATGCCTGACCGAACAACCAAACCTGAGCGGTCAGTTTGCGTGAGAACAGTTTTTTTCCCGTCAAACCTCACAGTAATTCAAATGAGCCAAACAAAATAAGAAATTGTCATTATGTATTATCAGTTTTGTATCCTTCAATTGTTTAAAATGTTATTACAAAATTATTCTATTTTAATAACATTTATTAACTATTGAAATTAAATTCTTTAAGTTATAATATCAACCATGGACCATATCCATGGTCCCTTTCAACATTATTCTGTCAAAAGAGAACCTCACGAGCGACAATTCTATCAATGTCTGGATGACAAATCAGTGCTTGGTGTGGAGTCCAATAGGTCATCCAGCTGACCTCACAACGGCCATCTTTTTTCAGTATTATAGTCGTCGACGTCAGAGAACTACGGCACTTGTTAAAACTGCCAATGCATGCGATAAAGTTAATGAGCGTGTGGGTGGGGACATTCGATGACCAATAGATCACGACCAATCAGATTACAGATACCGCGTCGCGTAGAACTGATCAAAGATAATGCTGTTGTGGCGCTGTTCTACAACACACTTCCGTGTTTACGCTGTACGCAGTTGTCACAGAAAAAAGTGCTGGACTTCTCCGACGCCGACTATAGTAAACTCTATCTCAAATTTTCAGGACATGAACATGAATTACAACATAATTGCCAGCGATCCTCAGTTTGTTCCAATCAGTACGCTGGTGTCAAATATAGCTTGAAGGTGAATGCGGATTATTCCGGGTTTGAATCATGATCATGTTACAAACACTATTGTTATTAATTACACTTGAGACTAAAATACCTAGTCTCAGGTTACGCATGAGAAAGACCAACCACCTCTATTTAATCATTTCAAACATCTAGGTAAAAATGTGATTGCTAATGCAGACATCACTTGCACTCACAAATGAAATGTTACAAAAGTGTACTTTAGGTCCCAGATTCTGGACTGTACTAGTATCAGATGATACTGGAACACTCAGTATCGTTCGATACTGGTACAAATTCAGTGTTCCAGTATCGCTCGATACTGGAACATATAAAATGTTACAGTATCGGGCGATACTGGAACTTAATTATATGTCAGTATTTTCGATACTGGGACAAATCACATTGGTAGCATGTGGTGATACTGGAACATAAAAACGTTCCAGTATCGACCGATACTGGAACACAATGTGGTGTTCCAGTTTCGACCGATATTGGAACAGTAAAATCGTACCAGTAAAATCGTTCCAGTATTGAGCGATACTGGCAACTTTTATGATCCAGTATTGTAGCCCAATCTTAACCATATTACAATGGAAGAGTATGACAAATTAAAAATGGTAGCCCAATTGGGCTATAAATCATATTGTAATGACAAGTTTAAAAAGTAGCCCAAATACTAGATCATCATTTAAGTAAAACTGCAGGTTGGTTGTTATTAGCAGCTGTTACCTGAAACTGCGAAAGACAAATCAATTGATGATTCTTTGTGAAATGACATAAATATGACCGGTATGTTTTGCAACATAGCTAAATTTGCATGTTGTGGTATCAATGACCACTTAATTTTGCAAAAAGTACTAACATGGGTCAATCTAAAAATAATCATGTGTACCATAAAAATGTCTCAATATGGTTTCTGTGAACTGAATTATGGAAAATGTTCAAAAATGAAGAAATATGATGAAAAACTTAATTTTGCTCAAATCTGTCAAGAATTGAGTCAACTGATACAGTAATGGGTACTTTTTTCTTCATGAATTTTGTAATAATGACAGATATCACACAAATTGTCTATCAGTAGACCCCAATGCAAATCAAATTTGAGCTCCCTCTCCTCTAGTATTGTCACGGTATTCCATCCACAACATTGAGGCTGGTTTTCATGAAGACCTCAAATCTATAGATATTGCAGTCTTGATGATGTCCATAATATAATAGTGCATTGAAAAGTTAATCTTTTTTGAGAGGAGTCCTTATAACTCTAGCAGGTTCTTCATTAAATGCCTGGTAGATAAATAATCCCAGTACTATATGAACTGTCACCACCGCTACTATAGCTGCATAGAAAACGCTGTTCTTGCCATGAGCTTGAAATACACCTGTACAATAAGAACATAATGAAAATAATTATCTACATGAAGAAAAAAAAGAATTCCAGAGAGAGTCGTTGACACGCAGGCCTATCAGATAACTCCAGTACCGTATTATCCCTATTAAGTGCCCAGGGTGATTAGCAAAGTCATTTTGGGTGGGCGCTTATTATGTTACCTTTTTAAAACTCATTTATTGTACTAAATAAAATGTACAAGTGGTCATTTGAAGATGCTGACCATTTGATGGTCATTTGAAGATGCTGACCATTTGATGGTCATTTGAAGATGCTGACCATTTGATGGTCATTTGAGGAGGCTGACCATTTCAATGTACTAAATGAAGTATAAATGTACAAGTAGTCATTTGAGGATGCTGACCATTTGAAAAGGTGGGCGCTTATAAGGGATTGTTTGTTGGTAGTCATTGAGAAAAACAGGGGTGGGCACTTAAAAGGTCCTGGGTGCTTAATAAATAGGGATAATACGGTAATTTTAATAGAATCTTTGGCTATGGCTACGTATCAGGAAGTGCATGACGTCAAAGAAAGCTTCAGCTCTGATCTAATGGTGATAATGGTAATCCCTGATTTACGGTGTAATAAAAGAATTTAAAGAAACTTGGTTGGAAAGCACCCTCTTCACCATTCAAAATGTTGTGTTGTTGGATTAGATGATGCTTATGCACTACATATTTACTTTCAAATTATGATTAATTTTCATTCCTCTCTCCCAAGTTATGTATGCAATAAATGGCATATTTTTCTGACCCAAAACATTTGGTGTGTTATACTTATATATCACCAGGCAAATATCATAGTCCCTCTAGGAGGAAAGTTATTTGTATATTGAAGGGTACTATCAGGCCTTGACCTAGCATAGTGATACTTTTTATCAGAAAAGTAATACTTTTTATCAGAAGAGTAAAAGATAACAATCAGAAAAGTAATACTTTTAATCAGAAAAGTAAAAGATAACGACAAAAGTTAATTTGAAGCAAATATATCAGCAAATTTCCAAATTTATTTTGAAAATGGATAATTTGACTTTTTGAGGAGTTTCAGGACGTCCCTTGCTCTTGTGAAACACTGTGAATAAATCCCTTTTCTTTTCTGAGATCAGAGTTTCAGCTGTTTTAAAACGATGTTGATCCAGTCAATGAGCGATTTGACACGCTGCATTCTGGCAGTGTGTGCACTATTATGTGCATATCATTTTCTAGTCAAATTTCCCAATATTTGTTCAATTTGACTCACTCAAAGATACTTAGAGTAGACTATACTAATTTGTCACCAATATGCAACATACATACCTTCAAAAATGAAATTCTTCGAGATGTAGTACATAAAGAGTGGAAGTAGTAGGATCATTATTGAGTAGAACAAGACTGTCTTAAGCGGAGAAGCACTGTTACTGACACTATATCCAATGCTGAAATCAAAAACAATAAAAAAGACAATTTCTTAAAAAGAGTTCGTAATGGAAGGAGAATGAGATCCTGGACCAAATTGTTTAAAACAGAAAAAACCTTTAGGTCGTAAGTCCAGATCAAAGCTAATTATTCACTCACCGATAAATAATTGTTTTCACGTCGTATATATGCCTATTATTTCTATGAATTGTTTTCACCTTTGGTTACATTTTCAACCCATAATCAAGATAGGAACATTTTCAGAAAAAATGAACATCTCTAAGACCAAGAGTAAGACATCTTCCTGTGAATGAGTCTTTTATTCCCAACTTGTGTGTACAGAATGGATAAATAAACACATTATCCCATGGTTGCCTCGTCATCTGGCATGTTATGATATACCGGGTGGTTAAAAAAAAGTTGACCCAAGTTCCAGGTAACTTTGGAACTACATTTTAAAGTTTCAGAGAATTTGTGTTTACTTTGTCTTGATGAGCAGTAAGTTTTGAAATTATCCTGAACAAATAGAACATTTAGCTTGGTTGGTTCTTCATTATAGTAGGAGTGGGCTATAGAGGGTCATTTTTAGGTCATGGTTTCAGATCACGCTTGCTACATGATTTTTTGATGACTTTTGCATACTGACAACATTTCATTCAACAACAAAAATTGAAAAAAATGCGAAATCCAGGGTGCCCCGGCCAAAAAACCACAAAGTCGGCCATTTTGGATAAAACAGACTTTTGATCATAACTCAGTCATTTTTGGTCTAATTTATTTGATTTTGGTGGCAATACCCATGTTTTAGGGTACAGTATGTCATTCTATGCTGGTTTCGTCTCATATAACCCCTTCGTTTTCTTGTAATAGCTGATTTTGGTCAAATTTGGACTGTGAGGGCGCTTTGCAAAAAAGTAGCTATCGCATTAATAAAAATGAATTTGAATACATGAAATATGTTAAGAGTGTGTCAAGAAACATTGTCTGAAGATGTGAGCATGTTACCTCATTTCATTTTACCGTGGCATCCACTTTAAAATCACAAGAACGCGTTAAAAGTACTTCCATAGGACAGTAAACGGGGTCAACGAACTTTCATTAGTGTGTTTCAATGGAGACAATTCAAAGATGTTCAAAATGGTGTAGCTTCAAAACAACAAATGGTATTTTACTCAGATTTTCAGAAAATGCCTAAAATGGGAAAAAGTGTACTTTAGCTCCCAGCTCCTACTAAAATGTAACTCCTATCATATTTCAACATTAAAATTTGAGATGCTTCGATGCGAAAGGTATTTTTTTAAACAGCGCCCTCACAGGGCTATTTTCACTAAAAATGCCATTTTCAGGAAAACGAAACATCGTCATGCGATAAAAGTTGTATAAGATTATTCCATGTCCCAACAAACATGGGTATTGCCACCAAAATCAAATTGATTGGACCAAAAATGATTGATTTATGATCAAAATACTGTTTTTCCATAATGGCCGACTTTTTGTGGTTTTTTGGCCGGGGCACCCTGGATTTTGCATTTATTTCAATTTTTTTTTGAAAATGTTGTCAGTACGTATAAAGTCATCAAAAAATCATGTAGCAAGCATGATCTGAAACTATGACCCTCTATAGCCCACTCCTAATTATAGAGAGCATGCACAAACTGTCTTGTCCATGGTAGCATCCTTTAAAAGAGATAGAATGCACAACGTGGACTTAGCTTACACACGATTGGTCACAAATTGTGAAAAAAGGAGAAAAAGAAAAAAAGGAGACATCTGAAACATCTGTCTGGTGCATGACATTACCTACATAGGTAGGCCTACCTACGTTTCTTTGTTGAATTTAGGATTTCCACCTTTAAAATGACTTTCAATAAACTTCATTTACTACTTTCTGACTTTAATCATATCAGCTAAGATGATGTACAAACATAGAACATGATTGCATTACTAAGTGGGTATCAAATTAATCATACTTGGAAAGTAATTAAATGCAGAGTCCTCGATATAAGGGGTTGAAAATCGGTTAGGACCACAAAATAATTAGTTTCGAAATAAAGAAAATAAAAGATAATTAATAATTAATATTTAAAAGCCTCCTCGTTCCTTTTTTTAAACCTTCAACAGGAAACTCAAAATCAATTGTGAAGGGCCTAAAGTAAAAGCTGTTACAGGATCACCCTGTATAATAAGTATACTACATAATTGATCTGAGCATGCGCTCTAGCCAGACCTGCACATTTCCCGTATCGCATCACAATTTGCACCGTAAAAATCATCACCTGAGAAACAACTTTCAAAGGCTGGTGCAAAATTGCGATACAAGTTTTTGCAGCCCTAAAATCAAGTTGCTATCACGATTCAACTAAACTTGCACCTTGACTTGAAGGAATTGCACCTTGACCTCAAAAAGTAAGGAGCAATTATCATGCACCTCAAGAAAAATTTGAAAATGTCAGGACTGGCTCAAGACTCATCAACAATATGTTGTAATTTCACAATCACCCTTGTGTGCCTGTAAGCTCATTTCTTCCTCTAAACGCATTTTTTTCGATATTATAGAATCCCACGTATGACACCATGTTTTAATAGGAAGCAAACAGAACCAAATAATGAGCTAACAGGCACACAAGGGTGATTGTGGAATTACAAGCTTCACTAGAGCGCATGCTCAGATAAATTATGTAGTCAACTTATCAATTATTCAACAACTCCCCCATACCTTAAGTAACAGTAGAAAAGCGTTGTCGATTTGAGTTAAACAACGCTACTATGGGCAACCATCAATCCGCACTACGCGGATACTGTATTCACCCGATATGCGATCGCAGACGCAATGTGTGTTGTTTTTGGAATGACCATGCCAACTGTTTTCATCGAGTTTTGAAACTTACAGGAACTTATTTATATGTTAGTTTGGTCATTCCATTTTTTTGATAATTGAATGAAATTGTTATTTAATGAAGTAGGCCTGCATTAAAATAATGTTCTATTTGCATTGTCTTTTTATGAAATGGCATTCAAATCCCTAGTTGTGTTGAACAGGATTAAATCATGTTTCAGCGCATGTGCATCACCAATCGACAACTCGTGTTCTGCGCGTGCTGTGTGTTTATTTCACTCGGGCGTTGCCCATGTGAAATAAACCACGCGAACACTGTTGTCGATTGGTGATGCACAACGCTGAAACATGATTTAATCCCTTAATGTTATACTGTACAGGGTGATCCTGTAACAAAAGCCACCATTCCTTTATTTTTATGTATACTACCGTACTACGCATTGGATCACTACATGTGGGTGGTGCTTTGAGGAAACTGCACGTTCATTCAATCAGTGCTTGGATCACACGGTCGCATGCACACGCAGTACGCAATAAACGCTACAGTAAATCGTAAGAGACAGCACTTGGTATTATTATTCATTGACTTAAAAATATACTACATTTACATTGTATGCATGGCATTTACCTAGCACACTGCACACTATGACTATTATTGCATGATATAGGCACTGCCATTCTGATCTGTGAATGAATCATGGTATGGACATGATGGGTCATACCAAGACAAGAGTTATCATATATTCAACAACTCCCCCATAATTGTAAACAAACAAAAATGTTCGCAAAAATGTGTTCATTTTTTCGGCGTATAAATGCATTTCGCCATGTAATCCTTAAAGTTAGCAAATAGCTTTATATACCGAAATGTAGCTATATACCCCTGAGGAAAATATTCTTGGCGAGGGCCATATGTAAAGGTTCACTTCTAAAGCCACAATTTTAGCCGAACCGTCGCTACCTGAGCACAAGAGAATCGTCATTTTTGCATCATCGCGGCGAAATGTGTTCGCTTTGATCTCCAGGACCGTATCACTATTGAAATGGAGGGGTGTGTTTTGATTTTATACAAATATTCTATAAACATGTATCAAAATGTGTTGTGTAAATTAAACGCATTCTTGATTTAATTTTTCTCTGAATGTTAAAGGTGGTGTGTGAATAAAATGCTATACAAAATATTTTAATTTCACAATTACTTGCGAAATAATTTTTCTTCTCTCATGTTTACCTTTTGTAACCCAGCCCATTCTGAAGTTCCATCGCCCATTTACGGGGAACGGACGATGTCCAAATAAGGGCCTAATTATAATGAACGTAAACTTTTTTTCTCGATTTTTAAAGAGCAGCTATTTATTTATGTCAAATTAAGCCTATTAAAACAAGTTTTGTACTTGTTTTCATTAATTATCCAAAACGATATTCACATTTGAATGATGTAAATATGTTTGGTCGTTGTTGAACGGGGTTCAACAACGTCTTCGTCGTTGTTTATCTTGAATCGACAACGGTAAGACGGGTTTATTTTGCTCGGGCAGCTAAAGCTGCCCTCGCAAAATAAACCCGTCTTACCGTTGTCGATTCAAGATAAACAACTCCGAAACCTTATTGAACCCCTAAACAACTCCTTGGTCATGGATGGCATGGCATGCAATGCATTGCATCAAAGAGTTATCATAACTCCTTGATTGCATGGACTGGTCCTGGACTTTGGAGAACAACTTCAACAAGACAATACATATAGTATATACATAAAAAAACCATTATACAATCAACCATTTTTATTTTCTTATGATAACAAGCATTTTTATCTAATTTTATTGACAAAGGAGAGGTCCATTAACCACTTAAATGTGTAGTTCATCCAAACAATATAGTTTTTGTATTTAATTTGACTTTTAGACGTCACAATCTAGTAAAATACATACCCGCCAACAGCAGCTCCATCATAATCTGCCATTTTATTTTGTGAGGTTTTTGTTTTGATCAAGAAGGCAACCTTTGACCTTTGGACTATGTTTTTTATTTGTTTTAATCTTTGTGAAGAATATAGTTTCATATAAACCATCAAAATTGAATAGAATCATAACACTCTGATATTAAAATGATTAAACACTTATAACAAAATAGATTTTGTTTGATTTAACAAATATCTCTTTGACATTTTTAGCTAAAGGTCAAGCCCAGGTCATATGATCAGCAGGTTTGACAAAATAAACAAGAACATAATGTCTATTCCGCAGGTAATACCAAGCAGTAAAGGCGGCATTGCAGCCGACAGAACGTTATTTATTGGAACCAAGGTGCCCATAGAAGTCAAATTGAGTGTTAAAATTCTTCGAAATGTGGATAAAGACACATTCCGGAAGCTTCTAAAAGGTGGGTGTCAAATTCGGCAACTAAAACGTTTTATGTTCTATCCCACACCTGACACCAAATAGTAAACTAAACATACCTTGAGCATACCTTAAAGGGACATTAAGTGGTGTTGAAAATTTTAAATGTTTAAAAATTTACTTCAGAATACAAGATGAACATTAAAAATTGCCATTATTGTTGTTTCTACTAACAAAAAACACAGCAAAACTTGATTAAAACAATATCATCATCGCTATTTATTGAAAAACGCCCTCTATGCAAATATGGTTCGCGTTATGTATCATGCGTACTGCAGGGGGATACTGTCGGACGTAAAATGCTTGTTGCGGCTCTACGAGCATTTTTGAATCGACGTTTTGTACATGTAGTACAAAGAGGGCTGATTTTTCTTAATCCTAGTTCATAATACGTAATACAATTGTAAAAATATACAAGTCCAAGTCCCAGTTTTTATCATATATTTTTGTAATTGAGGGCGCTGCCTCCACCACATCTCTTAATGCCCCTTTAAGTTGAAGACCGTGAGACCACACAATCATCTACAGTAGTATTGATCAGACGCGTGTCCAGGGGGTGGCTTTAGGGGCTCCAGCACCCCCCCCCCCCCCCCCCCCCCCCCCCCCCCCGGGCCCCAGATTTAGATTTTAAAAAAAGTGTACTACTAATATTAGTAGTACTACTAGAATACCATGATGAATACTATTAAAGACTAGTAGTTTTTTAGTAGGGAAAATATGTCACGTGTACATATCTAAATTGGGGAAACCGCAGAATGTCTGCTACTGACCGCTGACATGGTACGAAGCCCCCTCCTTTTTTCCGTTTCCTTTTTCAATGCATACCGGGTGTTTCCATAAGGTGACCCCCTTTTTTCTGACGACCCTGACCCACTTTTGTTTTGATAGATTGATAGATAGATTGAAAGATCGATAGATAGATCTATCAATCAATCTATCAGTATCAATCCTCGATCAATCGATCATTCTATCAAAAAAAAATATTTACTAAAAATCCTTGAATCAGGAAAAAAAGTATACATGTCAGAAAAAAGTGTGTGTCACGGGTGTCAGAAAAAAGGGGGTCACCATATGGCAACACCCATGAGTATCCAAAGTCAATGTTGATTAAAACCACCGGGCTGATACATGTACAGTACAAATAAGCTATCACAAAGCAGTCTAGTCGTATTCCACCTTAGCAAACTGTGTCCCCATTTTCCATTTTTAGAAAAATTAATTGAAGGCAAAGGTTTTACATGGTATTGGGGTTCGAACCCGGGACCTTTTGGTCCTAGAGCAAATGTCATACCACTAGAGTACTAGACCAGCTAGGCTGTATATGTGCTGAGGTAGCAATTTTAATACAAAAGTGGTACGCTGGCCAAACGTCCGTGGGCGATTCCATGGTAACTCGCTTTTCGTTTAAGCGCGCCATTCTTTATTCTCCATTCTCTAGCTGTAAGAGTACCTTAAATTAAGTTTTTAAGATCAGCTGATTTCAGTGTGAAACCTCTGTGAATTTCGGTAACACGCGTTACACGAAAAGATGCGATAAAAAAATCCCAACTTTGTTTTGCTTTTGTATGAAAACTAACCAATATACACAATTTATTGGTCACTATTGTAAGCAAGTACTATACTAAGGTTTATAATACTAGAATAATAACAATAATTCAAGGTCTGATTTTTTTTTAAATTGCAAAATACTCAGTAACACGCGTTACACTTTGTCCAACTATAATTTAGTAGCATTTGATACTTTGTTTAAATTTTATATTGAAGGAAATCTTGACTTTGACAATTGAACTAACATATTAAAACCAGTGATAAAACACACTTTTAGCACGTTTTACTGATTATGATTTCGGTAACACACGTTACAATATTTTGCTGGCTCATTGTGAAGTGGTATGAATTGATCTGATTGTTTACTATTTTAACATAGGGCCTTAGCAGTATAGTAGCTTACAATTATAAGTGGCATCCATTAAAACCAAATTATTTAGGAAATACATATAAAAAAATGCCGTTCTGGTAACACGCGTTACCATTCTCGAAGTAAAAGAAGTCAATTTTGTTCGCAGTAAACAATAGCCAAACGTAAGATTTGTTTTCCTAGCCCATGTGCTTGGAACAATATAAGGGTAAAAATAAATCACTGGATGCAATTTTCATTTATTTTTTTGCTGTGTTACTTTTCATGGAATCGCCCCCAGATGTATGTATGAATAACCATGGACTTATATATAGGGTTCGGCAGAATCCGTGATTTTTTAAGGCGAAATCCGTGGGCAGTTTGTGTAAAATCCGTGATTTCCGCGATTAGTGTGATTTCAAGCAAAACCGAGATCAAACTGTGGGAAACGACACGTGAAATCCGCGCGGTCATATTTTTAAGCACTCAATTACAAATATTTATTACTCAAGGGACATTATAGTAAATAAATAAGTGTTAGATTGGAATAAACATACGAGGTAAAAAGCAAAAACAATAACAAGGAAAGGGCGATATAAAAAAAAAATCAAGCAGTGTAGTTCTCTAAAATGACTCAATTCGGATAATTTTTGATGTTTCCGCGATGTTACGGTACAATTTCCCAAATCCGTGATCACGTATGAAATCCGTGAATTACGCCGTGAAATCCATGTTCACGGATTCTGCCGAACCCTACTTATATAACTCATATATTACAAAGTCTTTGCGCTAGACGTAATTTGTGATAGCATACTCATAGGTAGAACCACTTAGGTACAAATATCCCTGTTTATTATTGTCTTATATTGATTATTGATTACAGTTGCTGTTGCCAAGTTAGAAGGACAAGATATCACAGAAGATACTTTTTCAAGTATCACATCTCCCAGTCTTTCTAGAGAATCAGCAGCTACATTATTCTCAGGAACTCTTACAATTCTTAGAAGTGCCATTAGATCGTCACAGAATTCTCTTAAACTAGAGGTAAGGCTTATAAAACAGAAGGTAACACGAATGGTTTTGTCAACAACTAATAATGTATCAGAATATTAGAATTAAAATAACAAACGTTATTCATTTCTAAGTAAATATACCGAGTCTCCGCTTTACTATTAAAGGGAGTGTTGAAGATTTTTTTAAAGTTAATTTACTTCAGAATTCAAGATGAACATTAAAAATACCATTATTGTTGTTTCTACTCGCAAAAACACAGCAAAACTTGATTAAAACAATACCATCGCTAATTATTGAAACTTTTCTTAAAGCACCCTCTATGTAAATATGGTTCACGTTATGTATCAAGCATACTGCAGGGGGACACTGTCTGACGTAAAATGCTGATCACGGCTAGATCTTAATCCTTATAGGTGTAAGTTCATACTTGACATGTATTTGTAAAAATATACCAATCCCATTTGTTATCATAATTAAGGGGCGCAGCCTCGAACATCTCTTAGTGTCCCTTTAAGTTGTAGTATTTTCTTAGTTTTATGTTTTGGACATAGGTAGTGCTTTAGAGGAAACATGGCCTTTGTATTTATTTCCCATCTGAATGTTTTTATCATATAAACATCTGAATGCGTTTGTTCATATAAACGTCTAAATGTGTTTATTCGTATAAACAGCTGAATGTGTTTGCTCATATAAACATCTGAATGTGTTTGTTCATGTAACATCTGAATGTGTTTGTTCGTAAAACATCTGAATGGGTTTGTTCATATAAACGTCTAAATGTGTTTGTTCATATAAACATCCGAATGTGTTTGTTCGTATAAACATCTGAATGTGTTTGTTCAGAACTTCAGATATCTGTAGAGTAATATGAATTTTTTTATATCTTTTTTATGGCGTATTGGCTTATAACTTGTTGTTATTTAAGACATTTGGCTATTGTACAGCGCCTTGGGGTGTATTCGTTAGGCGCTTTAAAATGCGTTTTTATTATTATTATAATATTAACCCTAACCCCGGTTAGTTTTTTTGACCGGGATCACAATTTACTAGGAAAAAATACCAACTTAATCTCCGGGAACCTGCCGGGATTTGATCCGGGGACCCTCCGTTCTCAAGCCCACGTCCCAACCACTAAGCCACGGCCCTCAGCTACACATTCGCGCAGTATACTGCGCTCACTATATAGGCTCGGTTGACTACGTCATCGAAAAACCGACAGCGGATGCGTTTGGAGAGGGACTTTTGATTAGCATTTTTTAGCATTCAGGGGGGGGGGGGGGGTAGGGTTAAAATACAAAAAGGAAAGAGAATTCTCAACCATTCATAAAACCCTTAGTAGTTTCCCCAGTATACTAATTGTTAGATTTTTGTTGGCAAACTTGGGTCCAATAATTTTGACTCGTATGCCAGTGTTT
Source organism: Ophiura sarsii (assembly GCA_035610835.1). Lineage (NCBI taxonomy): Eukaryota > Metazoa > Echinodermata > Ophiuroidea > Amphilepidida > Ophiuridae > Ophiura > Ophiura sarsii. The sequence goes on along the minus strand of CM069450.1, from coordinate 71,733,737 downwards.
TAGAATCAGCTAACATAGAGCTTGTTTTTCTTGTCTCTTCCCCCTTCCAGGTATTCAAAGCAGATTTAAAAGACCTTAAGTAAGTACACTGTTGCTTTGAAATCAATGGGTTTTTTTCAATATTAAAATATACAGCAGGAATATCCGTTAAAAGGGACATTAAGTGGTGTTGAAAATTTTAAATGTTTAAAAATTTACTTTAGAATTCAAGATGAACATTAAAAATTGCCATTTTTGTTGTTTCTACTAACATAAACACAGCAAAACTTGATTAAAACAATATCATCGCTATTTATTGAAAAACACCCTCTATGCAAATATGGTTCGCGTTATGTATCACACGTACTGCAGGGGGATACTGTCGAACGTAAAATGCTCGTCGCGGCTGTACGAGCATTTTTGAATCGACGTTTTCTTGTACAAAGAGGACTGATTTTTCTTAATCCTTATAGGTGTAAGTTCATACACGTATGTAATACAATTATAAAAATATACTAATCCCAGTTTTTATCATAATTGAGGGCGCAGCCTCCAACACATCTCTTAGTGCCCCTTTAAAACAAACAGGTTTAACACTTGATGTGGCAATGTATTTCAAAATTTGTTTTTCAATTTGTGCTCAATTTTTAGGGACATAGTCCAAAATTGTTTTAGAAATTTAGACATCGTGAAGGATATATACTTTCATAAGAATGCGCCTGAATTGCTTATAGAAAATTGAATATGTGTCCTCATTTTTTTATTCAGACTTTTTAACAGAATTTTTTTTTCATTTTCTTTTTTCTTTTTTTTTCTTCAAATCTTTTTATGTATGATTTTATTAACCCTAATCAGTCCCAATGCTACAAATGTCCACGGTAAAGTCTGTCTGTGCCAGCTGACATGGCACTTTTTCAATGAAATAATGGCCCCAGGCTACATGTACATAGTTTGGCGAATATACTCGCCCAAGTATGGTTGGCCCCCGTGGCGCACTGGTAGAGCGTGCGTCTCGCAACCGAGAGGTTGTGGGTTCGAGCCCCGGTGGCGACACCACTGTTTTTGTCCGCGTTTTTGTCGTTGAAAAAAGTGGGTAGGAGGTTAGGGTTAATAAGCCTTTTTAAATTTAAGTTAATCGATCACTTTAAGATTGTTTTTTAAATCATATGTGTTATAATTTTTGTAGAATTCCAGCTGATTTCATTCCAGATCTAGCCAGTGCTGTTTTTGGATCTAGGTAAGTGATGTTATTGTACCGTACCCCGGGGGAGGGGCACTCAACTTTTGTAGTAGTGGTGCCGACCAGGGTCTCAAAAAAGGGAGGGACTTCGGGACTGAACTGAGAGAATTCTATAACGCAAACATAGGGTCTTAAGAACTTTTTTTTATTTTAAAGTTGGTCTTAAGAGCTGATTTGTTTTTCAAATTTGATTAGTAGTACGCAATATATGTGGGTTTTATAAGGGATAATTTTCAATGAACATTTTAGTGATTTTTGAATTGTCAATAAAATGGGGGTCTTAAAGGCACATTATATTATCTTTTCCAGGGGCGCCCTCTATTCATGATCTTTTTAGAAAGTAGATTTTCTTGAAGATTTACATTTCTGATCATAAATATATTCAGAGTTACAGAGCGATTTGATTCCTAATTACTTCAAAATCATGGTTTTAGAGTCCATTTAAAGTGAACAATAAACTGTCCAGGACAGGTATTCAAATTCCCAAAATGCGGTCAGAATAGATTTATGAATACAGGGAAGTCTTTCCTGATATCAAATTTTAAAAAGTGTAACAATTTGAAAAAGATCACTGCTTTTAAGTTTACTGCCCCCTTTCTGCAATATGCATTTCACCAGATCTCATGGAAATCCAACATACTGATTGACCTTGCAGTAACCAGGATGGTCTTCACACCATAAAATAATTGTCCCCCTCAAAAATCCTATTTTTATCCATGGAAAAACTAGATTTCAGCTCAAATAATCTACTACGTACCCTGGGGCCATAACATCCCTGAGTACCACAAGGTACCACACTAGTGCTGTAGCCAATTACTCAGCAAATTTAAGGATTTTAGACCCATAAATTTACCAAAAATGGCTTTAAAAACGGATCATCCATACTACTTACCAGAGGGTGAAAGTGGGACCCTAGTTGGCGGCACATCCCCATAAAACCTCATATCCACTAAAAGTACGACCCCACCCCCCACCCCCCCCCCCCCCCCCCGATTACAACAGGCTATTGATGCTAAACCTTATTGACATTGTGCGAAATAGTGTCATTGGATAACCAAGCTCAGACAACTTCATACAATGCACAAAAACGGAACTTACAACATGCCTGTCACTCCAATATAGCTAGAACTAGAAATATTAAAGACACATCCAAAATTATTGGTATTTTCATTTATGTACAAAGTGCATGTAACCTTTGACCCACACTCCCTTCCGTGAAGTAATTATGCAATAAAATGATGAACATTCATGACCTGATATATTTTGAAAGGAAATACAGATACTTCAGACGAATATCTTTTATATCAAAGTATGATTGATCGAAAGCAGCCACTGAACCTAAAATAGTAGGGATACTCTGAACAAAAAACTGTAAGTTGAAGACGAAAGGTAATCAAAAGTTTTGGAATTTGTGCATATTCCCAAATTTGAAAAAAATGGAGATGGTAACAAAATGATGAAAACCTTGAAACCTTTTTGACAGTTAAAATGAGTATCGACCAAATGACTTATAAATAAGGAGGGATGAATTTTTTCTGTTATGTACACTTTGAAAATAGGTGAAAATAGCAGACGACCTCTAAATGAACAGGCTTGGTGTAGCAATTGTCAGATTATTGATTAACATGGTAACAACAACTGACTCATGTGCTGACAGTGTTATGTAGCCAGGTCTACTCTTTATTCCCAAGGGTCATTATTGGGGGGGGGGGGGGGGGGGGGGGTGCTCATGTATTATAGTTGTAATCATCCATGTGAATAATCCACTCTCAAAAGTACCCTTTACGCAGACTCTCAAAGAAGGAAAAAGTGACCATTAACAAGGATTATAGATTAACGAATCCTACTCAGAGCAAGGATATAGGTCCTCAAGAAGAGTTTAGACTAAAGAACATATGAAGTAATTGTGTTATTCAGTTTTGTTAGTAAATTTGTCGTATGCCTAACCATTTTCTGACACATTTTTCTGCAATCAAAATTATACTTTGTTTTGGTTTTTAGGACATAGCTTTCTCGTTCTTCAACCAGAATCTTCACATGCATTATCTCAAGTTATACTACAGTCATCACAATAAGTAACTGACCAGGTAATAAACATGCTGATAACTCTAAAAGTATAACTCCTACATAAACAAACTTAATTATAAAATTGTTGAGAAATTTCTCTTCTTGAATTTGAGATATAACACGCTAAGAATGGTTGATTAATGAGGAAGTTACGATCCCAAACGTTAGGGCAAGTCTGATTTTCATTTTAACATTTTCTTTTCAACACGGGAAGAGTGTGACAGGTAAAGCGTGTGTGCCGTATTGATCAACCGTAACAATGCCACCGGCCGACTATCCAACAACCAGGCCATCGACGGGTGAATTGGCACTACCACTACCAGTAATCAATAATTTGCCGGTCTGAGTCCCCGTGTTGAAAATGAAAATGTGAAAATGAAAATCAGACTTGACAGTACATTTTGGATTGTAACTTCCTTAATAATCAGCCATTCTTAGCGTGTAATATCTCAAATTCAAGAAGAGAAATTTCTCAACATGTTTACAATTTAATATGTTTATGTAGGAGTTATACTTTTAGAGTTATCAGCTCATCTATTACCTGGTCAGTTACTTATTGTGATGACTGTATATCTTTTTATATTGGATATTGGAGCTACTATGAGCACTGTGCAGTATAATATACAAATATAGCTGTCATCAAAATATTGTTGCATCACACTTTTAGTTTACGTAAACCTGAGATAGAACAGAGATCGTATTCAGGCCACAAAATAAAAAAATTAAGAGTGCATGCAATTTAAGGCAATCTAAAAGGGGCACCAACTTTTTCCAAGGCAATTGTGTACTTTTGAATGGAGTGAAAACAGCCAGAAATTGAGGGCATCAAGGCAACTAGGTGGGACTCGGATTAATTTGAGCTCTGCTCATATTTGGAGCATCATCTGTCATATTACTGTAATTTTTACACGATTAGTGTTTCGCGCTTTGGCAATTTTGAGCTATTCTTCATGTTTTTAAATTCAGAATTTGGAGCTTCATGACAGACTGGTACGCAAAAGAAATATATTTGTGTGTTATAATTTGTTTGAGGTAGCTGCTTTGAGCGTGAAAGGGGGTTGGGGTACTCACATAAGGTATGTAGGTATGTGTCACTATAATGGATCGTTCTTTTGCAAAAATTCCTTAGATGCATTGTGCTGGAAAACCCAGAAACCCTAAACATATGGGACCCAATTCGTAAAAAAAACACCATGGGGCCCAAATCTCAACAAAAAAACCCGGTCAAATCAGCCGTATTTTGAGGTAAAACACCCCTAACTTAAGTGGGTCTAGATTTCAAACCTACAGCGGCACACCCCCTGTTAAAAATTTAGCTGAGTATATACCCCATCAGCCAGGCATACATTTGATAGTGCATGATAATAGAGAAGAAAAAATATGTGGGAGACAAGACAATTCAACAAATTCTTTTAAAAAAATCTTTAAAAAAGTCAAAACAAATTTGAAAATTAAAAAAAAAAAATTGTTAAAAAAAGAAAAGAAAAAAAAGAAGGTTGAGCCCAAAGAACATGTTCTTTTTCCTGTCGCCTAATAGATGCGTGGTAGACATAAGAGAAAGCTTATACAAGCAGTTACCTTTATGTAAGTGACAAAACAATGTGTTGTGTAATAAATCCATGGTCAGTCAGTGATATAACACAAGGACCTGGATGCCAGTGATGTAAAGGTGGCAGTATTATTTAATGGGTTTTTTGAACAAAATGCTATTCCGGTCTAAAACGACGCATCAAAGAAAAATAAATTATTCATCAGGTATATTTTTATTGTCATCCCAGCCAACCGGCTAAATTGGCACGTTACAATTACAAAATTATACAATTATTTTTAAAAATGCAAGATTTACAAAAATATACACTAAAAACACAAAAATTCAAATAGTAATTTTTTGTTTGTTTGTTGTCTGTTGGTTTGTTTTTTGTCTGTTGATGAAGCTACATGTATACGAAAGGAGTAACATCTTGCCAGCATCAATGGGACGATGATATAGTCATGGTGGTACCAGGGGTGTGCCACTCAGCTTGCCGATCGGAAGCCACTTTTAAATTGAAATTTGGCCAGCATAGCCTTGGTGGCGCTATACCGATAAGGCGTGATTGTAGCAGACGATGCGACGCTGGCCACGCGTCTCACATGACCCAATATGGTAGCGGGAGTGCACCATTTTGAAATATTTTTAACAGTCATCGCCTGGTTTATGAAAATAATTTAAAAACAAGCATTTACAATGGAGTTGGTTAGCCAACTCCAAAGGTTTTGGATTGGAAACAAATTCTTCCAATTATGATGAATTTGTCAAAATGCCGGGTCAAAATGATAAGATTAACATTCGCGATTACGTGTTATTCCAATACGAATTCAAAATATAGGTTTCGCGTGGCCACTGTCGTCTGTGTAAATCTACCGCGAGAACAGCGCCACATGGCTATGCTGACCAAAAATGACACCAAACGCGTCAAACGCCGGTCATGAACGCATTCCACACATTCCGGAGGAGATTACCTTAATTTATGTAAATATGCAAGGGACCGTTTTCGCTACGCACGTCAGTATAGGACTTTCCTATCCCAAAATTAATAGAATCCCTGGTGGTACTAGACAAAAGAGACTAGAACCATGCATTGATACAACGTGTACTGAACTGACAATCAAAGTTACCGCGAAAAAATATTCTAGATTGACAAAGAAGTAGTCCCACTCTTAATGGTCCGACGCTAGCGTGTTTACCTCATTTCTTGTATTGAAAATATCTATTTATCTCAAAGCACTACTACTTTTGATACATAACTACATGTTTTGATGGTTTTTTGATAGTGTTAAAACAAGGCAAAATACTGTCCATATATGATAACGAAACTATTGACAGGCAGTTATAAGATTATAAGATGTGGATCAAAATATGAATAAAAATAAGTTGATATTCAAAATGTTGAATAATTCATATTTCAACAGAAAAATCAGGCAAATCCAGGCACACTTAAAAAGCTTATAATTACAATTACAACTTAACAATTACTTATACACCATATCTGTCTTTACACCAGACTAAAAAATTAATAATATAAATTCAATGTAAAATCAAATATTTAGTCAATTTGACAATATTCTTTTATTTTTCAGTATATTCAGAATACATTGTTCTTGGCACCGGAGTGTGTGTTTAGGGGAGAGAAAGCAATGTTTGTAAACACATTCCGTTCCCAAAATGAACCAAGTAGTATGATATGTTTAAAATAGACCACATACTGTACCACAAATTTACTGGATTGAAAATCCAATTAAATTGGCTGGCAACTTTGGCGGTGATTATCATCTTCTCAAAGAAGAGGTGTGCCCAATTGATGGGACATTTGCGTGATTAGGGTTGCGTAACAAGAACTTTCTTCTTGTGTATTAGCTTCATGGTCTGTTCATTCATTCGTTTGTTTGTATGTTTAATTATTTGTGGGTTTTCCTAAAATATATTAATTTCAAAATTGGTAAATTTTCAAATATTATTTTTTTAAATTTTAAAATATTTTTGTTGTTGTTTAAATTCTCATGGATATAAATTTGAATGTTGACTTTTTTTCAGGCGGCCAGTTATAGAGGACGCCCTCATAGCCCAGGGAAGCAGACTACCGACTTTACAAAGATTTAAATGGAGATTAGATGTGGGAATATCCACAAGGTGATGTACAAGTAGACAAAGTATTCACACGATTAAGGCAAACAAAAACAAAAAAAAGAGTTGACTTGCCCTTTCCGACCGACCCAAATTTTCGGAAATCTAGGGTCGCTATTTGTTTAATTTTTTTTTTCAAAAAAAAAAAAAATTGAAAAAGAAAAAAAATTTGAAAGAAGCACATAACAATAAAGAAAGATGAAAACGTGTTTTTGAGTAGTATCTGCTTGTTTTTTAAAAAAAAATTAAATCTTTAAAACGTGTTTTTGTGCAGTAAATTTTCAAAAATTTTCACAAAAAACAAAAAAACAATCCAACCGTCCGACCCTGACTTTGACCCTGAAAGGGCAAGTCAACTTTCTTTCTTTTTTTGGCCTAATTGTTAACACTTTGCTGTTTTTTAACTGTTTTTTGTGTTTCTGAATTCGTGATTAGTAGCTTCATCACATAGACCTAAGTATTATATACGCAAAAAATATATATTTGCGTGTTATTGTTGTCATTTTGTAGCTGCTTCGAGCGCAAAAATAAATGTTCAAGCTGCTTAACCATCCTCCTTCAATACATCATTTAGCAACTTTTGAATTGAGGTACCGGGACATGTATTTCTCCATTTAATGTGTGCTCATTCAAGCATTACAACACCTGCGTAGTTATAGCCCCGTTTTAGTGTTGCTGTGCACACGTACATTAATGTGTGCCAAAAATCGTTTCGATAAATAGATAGTAAATCATTTAAAAAATATCAGGCATAATCTAAAGGGGAACTTAATTTTGTTAAACTGTGTATGTTGATTCTCATATTTCATTGTTCATGTTTTTCTTAATATCTCCATATATAGTGCCTTGAATAGAGTATTAGAACCAACCATTTTGATGGAAACTACTCTTAGTGATGGAGCTGTGCATAACTTTGAGGTAAGTACAGAGGTTTGAAATTCTAAAGGAAGCCATGTTTAACTTGTTGGGGATGACACTGATAGATGGCGCTGTATTGGATATGTTGGTTAATTTTGTCGTCTGCTTAGGTATAGACTGAATTCAAGATTACACAAAATAGCTTGGTCAGTTGCTTGATAAAGTGTCATGGTTTCACATGCAAAGTACACGTAGCAGTTGTAAAAAAAGGAAGTTCCAGTATTAGTCTAATTTTCTAATTATCAAATTAGTTGATTTTCATAATATGTCAACATTGTAGAATCCCTGCATGAAGCAATGTCAAATGGATTCTAAAACAGACCATAGCATCTATTAATCCCCCCCCCCCCCCCCCCCCCCCATAAGAGTCATGTCGGTTGAGACTCCACACTGTCGGTCGAGATTGGCACTGAGGTTTTTGAATACCTGTTTTTTGCGCGCGGTTTTGCTGGGCGGCAATTTTTTTAAATGTACTTTCTGGTAAGTCCTCGTCGGTTCACTTTCATTTTTCGCCCACACCCCCACACCAATATAAAACACCTGGCTATGCCACTGTTAATTATGTTCTCAAGAAATGATCATGGCACATACAGAACTACAAAAACCGGCAGGAAACAAGATTAATAGAATGAAAAACTTAATTACACAAAAGATAGGTACAAACAAAATAAACATGATGAATTCGGAAAATGTGGAGGAAGAAACCGTTTTGGACGTAATGAACCATGGGGAGCCCCCCCCCCCCCCCCCCCCCCCCACCCCATGCAACCAGCTCATGACTCGCCTCATTTTGTCCCCTATACCACTAACAAATGTTGACTTTTAATGTCAAAATTACTGATAATTAGGTTAAAGTTTGTTTTAAAGACTAATTTAGACCTCATTAAGGATGTTCCTATGGCTAGCAAAAAAGTCTTGACATTGAAATATAAGGTAGAGCTGGTTGAGTACAACAAAAAAGTCTTGTTACTGGAGGTGAATCAGGTGTACGGTTCAACAGATATAACTATTTTAAGTAATTTGGAATTCTTTTGTTTTTTATTGTTTTTCGGCAAACAGAGGACAGTCTATTTTCCTTTTGTTTTTTATTGGTTTTTTTGAATTGCACAGATTATGTATCAAATAAAATTATTTTATTATATAACTATCTGTTGATGTTGTATAACTTAGTGATCTTTTCAAGGGCTGTAATAAGCTGTTAATAGGTCACACCAGTCAGTGCTAGTGTGAAGACAAAAATGATTATGCAAAAAAAACCACACTGTTGTCTGCGGACAAACGGACCCCTCAGGTAGGGTCGGTTGGTTGTGTTTTTGTGTTTTATCCCCCAAATATTTGTGAAAATGTTTTAGTTACCCCCCTCCCCCCCTCCACCCCCCCCCCCCCCCCCCCCCCTCCACCCCTTGACTTGTTGCTCAACATTTTGTGACTCGTCTTAACATCATTTTAAGTTAAAAAGTGTTAGGCAACCAAACAAAGAGTTTGTTTTAGTTATTCCCCCCCCCCACTCCCCCTCCTGCATAGTTACCCCCTCCTGCATCCTCCAAAATGTATCCAAATGAGACTTCATGAAAAAAATACTGCAGCCACTATTTAATTTTTTTTTTTTTTTTTCAAGTTTAAAATTTACTCAAATTTAATAATAATAATAATAATAATGGCAGCTTATAATGCGCCAACATTCAACAAAATTGTTGCTCCAGGCGCATCGACATAACATTGCAAAACAAAATTAGTACAAAAATCTGAATGAAGGAAAACCGTCATCACTTCAACACAACAACAACAAAAATGGTAGCGTTGACATGGTTGAACTAATGACAATCCCCACTCACAATGTGAACAACGCCACAAATAATAACATACACATCAAGAACATAAAAAATTCACAAAAACATTAATCAAAGAAATCGCTCTCAGATTTCATCATTAAAGTCTTTAACAATGTTTTGAATGAATCCACAGATTCTGCAGTTTTTACAGACTCCGGAAGCTTATTCCATAAGCGAGGTGCAGCACATAAAAAAGAACGTGATCCACAGGATTTTGCAAATCGCGGTTCAGTGAAAAGTATTTTGCTGTTCGAACGCAATTGTCTATCTTGCTTGTATGGAGTTAGAAGATTTGAGATATACAATGGTGACATATTAATAGTTGATTTATAAACATAAATAAGTATTTTGAAGATAATTCTGTCCTTTATTGGAAGCCAATGTAGATCTCTTAGAACTGGTGTGATATGGTCAGTGCGTTTGGTGCGTGTGATAATTCTAGCAGCTATATTTTGTAAGCGACTGAGACTCAATTTAGGCTCAATTTTCTGACTTATTTAGACAGGCAAATATCTTAAGCTGCTTAAAATGTGAAAAATGATATATTTGACGACTGCTATAGTAAAATATTGCAAAAATATGAATTATTTTGGAATTTGTATTTTACAATACAATTGGGACTGGCATATCTACTGCAGATGGGGAGTAAGAATCAGTTCCTCTACCCCTTGTAGGAGAGTGTGGAAGTAAATATACTGCCCTCTTGTGAAGATATGATGCTTGCATAAGTTGTTACAAAACCATTCTCAAGAGTGAAACTTGATTTACTTGTAAATGTCAATCTTTTAGGTACTAAATATTAGGCCTGATATATAAATAAAATGTTGTTTGGTTGTTCTTCAATTGTTCTCTAAAAATCGGGGCAGGTAATTTTCTTCTTTTAGACAAATATTTGTCTATGCCTTGATTGTAATTCAAAACCTATGAATTTACGTGATATGTGCAATTTAAGCCAAATTTCTGAAGAAAAGAAAACAAATGTCCAATAGGTGTGTTTTGTGCAGGGAAATGTAAAGAAATCCAATTTATTTCTTTTCATCCCACTTTTCACTATCATGATGACAACCAAACAATTCTTTATGTCTTCTGCAGTTATAAAACACAGGTACTCAAATGCTTATAAGAGCAGTGAACCATTATGTTATACAACAGCTTTACTACTGTAAACTTGGACATTTTCGTGCTACATTAATTTTCGTGCTTTTCACGCTTCAAGCAGCTACCGCGAAAATAAAAACACGCACAAATATTTATTTTGTGTATAAGTCTATGAAATAAACTTTCAAATCGTGAATTTAAAAACAAGCAACATGGATGAAAATCGACAAAGCGCGAAAATGTAATCGCGCGAAAAACCACTTTTACAGTAATGTATAAGGATTGGGTTCTGTTGTATAATTGTCACAGATATGTAACCAAAATCCAATAACAATTTAGGCCTTGTAACTACAAAAGGGTGCGGGGGCTTGAAACAAATTAGAAATAAGGCCAGGGGGGGGGGGGGGGGTCTTGCTGAACAGGCCCAACCAACTTATAATTCTCAAATTGAAGAATTAAAAAAATCTCTTAAACATTTTTCTAATTTTCATGACAATGTTGAAAATCTTCTAAATATCCAAATACCCTTATTTGACAGGTCTGTCATTTCTGTTGCCTAGTGGGAACATGACATAGATCCTTGAATTTTGTTGCCACATAGCTATGCACATTCTTCTATATTTGTGACCCGTCACATCAAAATGGACATGTTGGAGGCAAGACTCCAATTTGAGTTACACATATATAAGCTGAAGGAGCACATTCTAAAAATGATACCTTGTTGAAGGAAATCGGACATAGGAATCACAAGATATAGTTTCAAGAACCATATGTTTTACTTTTATTTTCTTTATATTTCATTAACTTTATTGGCTTTTATTTCAAAACTGTGTTTGCCGACAACATGTCTTTTTTGATGCGACTGGTCACATTTGACAAACCATTATTTCTTGAAGAAGAAAAAAGAAGAAAATAAATTAAATAAAAATATTTTTTATTAAAGTAAACAAAAGAAAAAAGAAGAAAAAAAATGCACATCAAAACTATAAAACTATCAAACAAACACACAAAACTCAACAAAACATCCTACAAAACATACACAAACCAACAAACCAAAGCAAACAATAACATTTTAGCATTTTATCCTTTGCAGTAATTTACAGCCAAAAAACCTGGTCATCATTGTTTCATAAATTATAAAAACATTTTGGATATAAAAAACTCAGTGGCTTATACAGGGTGAGTAAAACAAAACTGTACGCAACTTATCTTTGCAAGTATTTCTCAGATTATTTATTCTGACATAGAGGCCATCTCATTAGCTTTCAAAAGAATTTTAGTTGGTTAAAAATGGTTTAGGAACACATGTTTAATGCCCATTTAGATAAAAGTGTCGTTTTAAAAACAGAACAAGATTTGTAATATTTCTCTATAATAAGCTCTTTTGAATTTCACTACTGAATAACGGTGCACTAATGTCGGTGCACACTCTAATCCAATCATCATAAAAGCATAAATTAATTTTTCCCTTCTGAATTCACGAAAAAATGACATTGTTTTGTCATTATTATTATATGAAAATATTATCTGAGCGAGTTTGATTATCTTATTAATTAACTATAGTGTATCATACATATATCCACTTATTCATAAATATCATGCGTCATTGAGTACAATACTCAATATTTTGTTCTGTCTAAAAAACACAGTAACTTTACCAAAATAAATAATAGCGAGGCAGATAACTACCGCAAGTTCAACAACTCAAACAAACAACAAGCCTCGACTCATATCCCAACTTAAAAAGCAAGGACATGAGCCGGTGCGCGACTCAAACCTGTGACCTTTCCAACAGTAATAGAATACTCTAACCACTGAGCTAACCGGCCGTCTCCGATAAACAGAGTACAAACCAGATAGTATTGATAAAGAGATGTCAAGGATTCTAATTAACAAACAATACAACATTATTACAACAACACTCGGTATATGAGATCATTAAAGATGCTTACGCAACCCTAACATTATAAATACATATCGGAGACGGCCGGTCGGCCGCTCAGTGGTTAGAGCATTCAAAACTCCAATGGTTCTTATTTTAGAAGCACAAAGTCACAAGAAATTTTCCCATTGAGAAGTATACAAACTGGCAGGTGGTTAACCACCTTTGGCTGTAATTCACCACATTTTAGCTTATAATTTCTAAATGGAACATTTCTGGCCCTAAAAGAAAATATGGGGATTCTTCTGATATCAAAATATTTTGATGTGAAAAAATAATCATAGCCCAAAACAAGTGATCAGAACATACACCTGTAACATTGTTGATCAACAAGAGGTGACATGGTCTGTAGGGCCAATTGAATGATTGCAATAATAGTGATATGATAATGCTGTTCACACTTTCAAATGCAGGTGGTTGAATTTGATTCCTTGCATAAGAAAAAACATTGCTGGAAAGGACACTTTTTCTACATAACATTATTGTTAACTTGTGTATCAGCTTGTCAGGGTCATTTTACTTACGTAATTGTCCTTTATATAATCAATATGTTAATATCCTGCTTTCAACCTTGATAACAACAAAAAATGTTCAAGTTTTATCAGTGAAATCAATGAATTTGTTAGACAAAGAAATGTTGGGGCCCAAAAAAGGCAAGACGAATTTGTTATGTTAGGCTGGATCAAAATTCAAATTAATTCTACACAATCAAAGCAGCATAACTTTGAAAATACTTACAATTTTGTTTATTTGAAGTGGCTATGTTTAATAATTGTGGCCTGTATCTTGACATTATGTACTTTCTTATTTTTTGTATAACTTTAATTGTTTGTTTTATGGTGACTACCTTTGGGTACAATAAGTCTATGATTTTACTGTTATATGATATCCTCTTTGATTTTGTAAGGGGGTGTACCATTAGATCTGAGGGGGGGGGGGCAGGGATTAAGTTGGTTTTAAGAGAAAAAAACATGATCCACTGATGAGTAGAAATAACCCTTGACCTACCCAACTCATTGTATAAGGAATACATAAATTAGAAACACATTGGTGAAAAAACTCAATACTTTGCCCAACCCAAACCTTCATGCCACCCCCGAAAATCTAATGGTGCTCCCTCTTGACTCATATGGCTTATCAGAGTTTCATTGATTGTGATAACATGTCCTTCACAACCTAATTTGTATCACTTTTCTTTTTATAATGTGTGTGTACAGGTTCCTATCAGCAAGTTCCATGAGTTAAGGTACAATGTAGCCTACGTACTCAAAGAGATGGAGGACCTGGAGAAAAGAAGTATATTAAAGATCCAAGACTGAATCAAGATATATAATGGGTTTCACAATATGTGACGCAATCAAGAGGAATGAGTCGGATGTCGGGGAATCCCAAATTGAGATATGGCCAATTTCAAAATGGCGGCTTACATAAGTTTGGAAATTCATGTATACAATTTGACATAACTTTGGAACAAAACGTCGTATCGACATGGGGTTTTCAGTTTCTGAAAGCTCTAGGTGTCTTCTTTAAAACTGTATTAAAAACTCATTTTCGACCAGGGTCGACATCCGACTCATTCCTCTTGATCGTGTCACATATGTGATGCAGCACATCAAATGGGGGACTTTGTGGCTGTGTTTTTCTAAAGATATAGATGAAAATGGACAGGGAAAAATAAAGAAAATAATAAGAATTTTGTAGTCATTTTGACTCGTCAAATCTGAATTCCACGATCAATTTTGATAAATGTGGTGTCATTTTAAAGCTTAGAAAATGCTCTTAGGGCCCACATAAACTAAACTCGAAATTGACTAATTCACCTGCAAAGTCCCCCCTTTTGATGTGCTGCCATCACATATTGTATTTTGAGGCCAAAGAATTTCAAGATGAAGAGTACAATAAAAGGATATATTGCCCTTGCATGACTTTATTTTTATATTTTTTCAAGAAAAAAGTATGTTTTTCAAAATCATCTCGATTTTTACACGTTGATGGGGTCAAATTTGGGATTAAAACACGCAAAATGCTCAGTTTATCACAATTTTTATTTCTGCAACAATACAAGTTTTGGGGGTGTTTGTTGGTCACACATGCTTATAGCATGATGTTTGAATGACCCCGCCCCTTTGGGCCACCATCCCTCCACCCCCTCCCCGTCCCACCACCCCCACCCCATCCCACCACCCTCTGATAATAAGAAGAGGAAGATCTCACCACCTCTGATAATAAGAAGTGAAAGGAAGAAGACAAATCATTGATAGGAAGGCCAATCCTGGGAGGTACTCAGTGGATCTGAGGTTACGGGATGTACCGCCAAATAGGGTCGCTTTTCACCTGTCTATTAAACAGATGACCCCTTATTTGTCTTATTTTCTGGTAAATTTATGGGTTCATTATTCTTCAATATGGCCTTAAAATGTTGTTAGTGGTGAGGATTTTGTTTTGTTTTAGCGGTAAATATATGGGTGACAAAACGATAATTAAGTGGTAATTAAATGTTCGGTCATAGTTCAAAATCCTCGGCTACACACCTATATCTAACAAATTTAAAATTGAGTACCGCCCCCGGGGGATGGGGGGGGGGGGGGCAATCCCACCTTTTATGTCTACTATTTGAATGTTTCTGATACAGGGCTTATTTTATTCCTCATTGGAGCCCTGAATTATCATAAAGAGATCAAATTGTTTTTCCCGAAGTTACTATGGGAGATTAAGGTAGCTACATCGGCTACGGCGTCATGCTCAGATTTGCTTCAAAATTATACAGGATGTGTATATTGACAAAATAAAGTCACATGCCAATTTTGAATTTTTTCCTTCAAGCCGTTCTCTAATGGCGCAATTTTTTGTCTTCAAAAGACCTCATAGACTTACTGTGTGTTAGGATTTTGGCACGTTGCCAAATTCCCAAAAATGGCTTCTTTCCTCAAAACACACTCTATTTATAATTTTTTTTTTTAACCCTTTGTATCCTTAGGATGAACATGTTTTTTATATTATGTTTTTGCCAAAATACCAATACACAATATTTAATGTAATTATTTCCACATTTACAATCATAACATGGATTGAATGGAGTGGGAATGTTAGTACTTAACAAAAAAATTGTATTTTTTCTAGAAACACTAAATAGTCAAACTTTGCGAATATTTTTAAAGAGAAGTATAGCTCCTATTTCAACAAACAAGGTGTCATATGAAAGGTAATTCAATTTAGAAGATTCTCTCGCCAGCTTTTTCCATTAAAGTGTTACTAGTATTTTTTGTGTCAATTTGAACTTTTGCCTTTAAAAAATCCCTAAAACATTAATTTTCTCAAAAAGTAAACACTTTATTCACAAAAACTGGCGAGAGAATTTAGGTAATATGCTTATTAACCATCCCCCAAAGTGACAGACCCATAGCAGTTACCTACTTGGCTGAAAATATTCAAATGTCCAAAAATTTAGGGAATTTTCAATAAATAAAGAAAAACATAAGAAATATCCAAATTACTCCGAAAGTTCTCAAATAGGTAGAGCAAAGACTTGTCTTTAATGTGGTCTCAAAATAAAAAGTATAGATATTATTCATTTGGCACAATAGTTGTTTTTCTGCAGTGGTGTAATAGCCGATACAGCTACCTTAATCAGGCCATTATAGTTAAAGGTAGATGACCCGATCACATTTTCATAACACAGATTTTTCTCAAACATATGGAGATTTTCATATCATATGAAAGATCATATTTTTCTGATTAACATACTGAAATTTGACGGTCCAAATCAGTATGATTACGAAGAAATCAATGAAATAACATTGAATTACCGCGAAAGGTGGTTAGCCACCAATATAGTTTGTGTACAACTCAATGGGCACATTTCACGGCATCTTGTGCGTCTAAAATAAGAACCATTAGAGCAGTGGTTCTCAACCTTTTTGGCCCACGACCCCTTTTGACATTCTTGGTCAGTGCCGTGACCCCTCCCCCCCCCCCCCCCCCCAAAAAAAAATGAAAAATGAAAGAAAAAAACCCCCGATTTATTCTAACTCAAACTGCTTAGTTATATGATGCGAGCGTAGCGAGCAGGAAATTTAGCATTTTTGAAAGTTTCTTTTTGGTTTTTCTAAGCCTTTTTATATAGCAAAATATTAAAATGGTTCCCCAAAAAGCTATATTTATGAACCCTTCATGACCCCCTGGAAATCCCCAAACGACCCCCATGGGGGTCACGACCCCCAGGTTGAGAACCCCTGCGCAGTGGTTCTCAACCTTTTTGGCCCACGACCCCTTTTGACATTCTTGGTCAGTGCCGTGACCCCTCCCCCCCCCAAAAAAAAAAAAATGAAAGAAAAAAAACCCCGATTTATTCTAACTCAAACTGCTTAGTTATATGATGCGAGCGTAGCGAGCAGGAAATTTAGCATTTTTGAAAGTTTCTTTTTGGTTTTTCTAAGCCTTTTTATATAGCAAAATATTAAAATGGTTCCTCAAAAACCTATATTTATGAACCCTTCATGACCCCCTGGAAATCCCCAAACGACCCCCATGGGGGTCACGACCCCCAGGTTGAGAACCCCTGCATTAGAGTTATGCAACTCAAACTTTGGAATACAACTCTTTTAAGGATGACCTTTCATGTAGAATAGAAAACTTCAAGTTGAAAATGGGAACATCTACCTTTAAGAGTACATGTATATCATTTTTTCAAGAGGTTAAATATATTACTTTTTTTACTTAAGATTGAATGTAAGATTTTCTTCATTGAAATATATTTAGACAGGGGGGAGGGGGGCAATCCCACCTTTTATGTCTACTATTTGAATGTTTCTGATACAGGGCTTATTTTATTCCTCATTGGAGCCCTGAATTATCATAAAGAGATCAAATTGTTTTTCCCGAAGTTACTATGGGAGATTAATCAGGCCATTATAGTTAAAGGTAGATGACCCGATCACATTTTCATAACACAGATTTTTCTCAAACATATGGAGATTTTCATATCATATGAAAGATCATATTTTTCTGATTAACATACTGAAATTTGACGGTCCAAATCAGTATGATTACGAAGAAATCAATGAAATAACATCGAATTACCGCGAAAGGTGGTTAGCCTCCAATATAGTTTGTGTACAACTCAATGGGCACATTTCACGGCATCTTGTGCGTCTAAAATAAGAACCATTAGAGTTATGCAACTCAAACTTTGGAATACAACTCTTTTAAGGATGACCTTTCATGTAGAATAGAAAACTTCAAGTTGAAAATCGGAACATCTACCTTTAAGAGTACATGTATATCATTTTTTCAAGAGGTTAAATATATTACTTTTTTTACTTAAGATTGAATGTAAGATTTTCTTCATTGAAATATATTTAGACATTTATTTTTTTGCATAACCTTTCGGTTTTTTTTATTTAAAAGCAATTTAGTGCAGTGTCCACTTGTCCATTAGTTTGCTAAATTTAGCTGTACAAATTCATTTGATTTTTATTCATGCTTTTTTCGGCTTACGGAAAAAGAATTCTATGGTCAAACAGATTTCCCAGAAAGAGTGGTGGGGGCATTTTATAAAAAAATGTTTGTGCAATGTCGGTAAACTTGTGCACTAAATTGCTTTTCAATAAAAACCAAAGGTTATGCAATTTGATTAGTTAATTAGTAATGCAATCATGTTCTATGTTTGTACATCATCTTATCTGATATGATTAGAGTCAGAAAGTAGCAAATGAAGTTTATTGAAAGTCATTTTAAAGGTGAAAATCCAAAATGAAAATAAAATAATTGAATATTTTGTAATTCTCAATTGCGGACACGGGCAGCAATAGGAAACTCAAAATCAGTTGTGAAGAGCCTAATTCACAATACTGTAAAACACTAGAGTTTTGCAGATACTTTATTTCACGAATTGAAAATTACTGCTATTTTAGCGAGCATTTATTTTCGTGAATGCGGAAATGTTACTGTTACTTTCATTGCAAAATTGACAATTTCGCGGGGAAATTGAATATCGCGAAGCCACATCCCTTGCGAAATTCACAAAATTAAATTCCTCACAAAATGAAGTGGTTTTACAGTAGGTTAGACTCATATGATTGTGACCGTAGTGGGGTGGCAAAATCAAAATGAGGAATTAAAGGGGCATTGAGAGATGTATCGATATACTAAATGAACAAATAACGTAAAGATAATCATCAACATAGCCATAATCCGAAATATCATACAATTCCGACATCGCCTTCATGCCAAATAAGCAAATAACGGCACTTCCGGGTTGAGATTTGCTGCGAAAGGCCGCATGTAAAGCGATAGCATAACTTCCGAATTCAGCACCCAGATTCGATATGATCATATCAAAACTAAGAAAATCATAACATTTTATATGATAAACTGGTGAATGTTGGTAAACTGTTTCAGATGGTAGTTAGTAATAGTATATGCCTAAGTATTACTTTGATGCAAAAAAACTGATTTCCAGGATAATTGAGGGCGCACTCCCATATGTATTTCTCAATGCCCCTTTAACCAGAGCGTTTGGTTATAACTCCACAAAGATTCGATGGGGAAAAGGTGCTTTACGCAACAAATAACACCAATTCTCTTGGAAACTATCTGCATATAACATTCGAGGGCTCCGTCAGAAACACAAGGCCTCATCTCCATTTTTTCAAAAATGAGATTTTGGTATCAAAATTGTCAGAAAGAAATTCTCTTTCCAATAACACACAGTCTTTAATCTCCATAACACAGCCCCCTTCAAAGTTATAGCCAGTATCACAAGGCCTCATCTCCATCTCCCCAATGTGTTTAAAAATCGTCAATAGTCTTGTTCTCAAAATGGTCAAAATGGAGATAAGGCCCGTGTTTCTGAGCCCTCGATGTAGTGCATGTGATATCCAAGACTTGGTAATATCAAGGTCACTAGTGTCAAGGCTGTGCACTTGTGACCTATTAGAAACCGAGGACACTGGTGAAACGTTTTGTTATAGAGTGTATTTAAGATTGGCCGTTTATTTCTTTGTTTAACCGGTATGTCGGTGTAGACACAAGCTTGTCCTAATGGGACCAAATTCAAGCAATATGCTTGGCCCAGGCTAAGATATGTAAGCATGCTGACTTTATGAAATGAAAGTAAAATCAATACTAACAGATTTGTCCAATCAATACAGAAATTGACTATTTATCAGTATTGAAATGACTAAAAAGGTGTGCAATGACAACATCCAAGGATGGGACATATAAAAGGCAAAAGAAACAACACAATAACATGGGGACTGACGTTTCGGAATGATAAAACGATTCCTTTAACTAGGTATTGGACAAGTTAAAAAACACAACTGTCTCTGACCAGCATAGACTAAAAAATGATTGCACTGTAGGTGCAAAACGTCGGTCCCCATGTTATTGTGTTGTTTCTTTTGCCTTTTATATGTCCCATCCTTGGATGTTGTCATTGAACACCTTTTTAGTCATTTCAATATTTTACATTGTTGGTGTAGTGCTGTTGAATCCATCTGGATCCATCCTTGGTGCCCCTTACTGATACGCTTGGAACTGATATTTCTGCCTTTTCAGCGTATTTATCAGTAGGTGATATTTTGTACATAGTCAACAAATTACAGTACATAAGAAAAGAATTGTAAAGCCTCCCAGAGGGCCAGTCAGGTATAATGTTGTAATCATCGACCTGAACAAAAACACGGATTAAGGGTGCTTTTTTCAACCACAAACCAGGCATGTGCTAAGGGTATCAAAATCGCCAATTTCAGAGAATAATGGTGTATTTTTCAATCTGAATCCATGCTTAGGGTAACTTGGGCCCATAATCATGGGTCATACTTATAAAAATAGCCAACAATGGTTAGGCCGATATAAGACAAATTTACTAATAATTGAATCACACAATTATTTCATACATTCAATTCAGTCTAAACTCCGTTTTAGGACTTATATCCTTTGCTAAGAAGTATGGTTCGTCGAGCCAAATTCTGTTAAGGGTCAAATTTTCCTTTTTTGAGAATCCGTGTTAAGGGTTGTTTTTGAGAGAGCATTCACACTGATGATTACAGCTTTTAAACATGAGTGAAACCTAGAATATTCCCTACAACATGAAAACCCAATTAACTTAAATTTGCCAAAAATGGACCCGCGACATCTTAATCAGGTCTTCAATTTCTTTTCTATTAAAATGTTACCACTCCAAAGAGAATGTCCCTGGACCCTGGATTGACTCTTTTCACTCTGGCAAGCACATGTGAATAACTGTAAAAGTGGTAATTTTGGCGCGATTAAATTTCGCACTTTGCCGTCTTTCAACCATTTTGCTTCAATTTAAATTCGCGATTTGAAAGTTCATTACATTGACTTAAACACAAAATAAATATGTTTATGTGTTTTCATTTTTGCTGTAGTTGCTTGGAGCGCAAAAAAACATGAAATTAATGTAGCAAGAAAATGTGCACGTTATTATATAATGTTCTGTCAAAACCTTGTGTCTCCATCCTGCCCTTCAGCATATACAAAGTAATCCTATGCATAACCTTTGGGCAGTCTGCTCTAAACATGTTCAAGGGCTAAAACATATCTTTAATCACCTTTGTTAGTGCTCTTGCCCCTTAACATGTATATAAAGCAACATGTATATAAAGCAACACGTCCTATGCATATATAAACCCTTGGGCAGTCTTACGTTAATACATGTTGCAGGGCCGAAAAAACATACAAGATTTTGACAGAACAGGGACGATATACTGTAAACACTATAATTTTGCAGATACTTTATTTCGCGAATTTTAGATTACTGCTATATTAGTTGGCATTTAATTTCGCGAATCTGGAAGTTTTAATGTTACTTGCAATGCAGAATTTCAGTTTCGCGGGTATTTAATTTCACGATTCCAAATCCCTCACGAAATTAGTAAAATTAAATCCCTCACGAAATTAGGAGGTTTTTAGAGTTATGTGCATAATAATATATTGGAGAGTTGTGTGGTCTATCTGTAATCCTATACTGTTTATCAGTTTTTGTTGGCGGTATGTATCTACTTGCCAATTTTTGTCGAGAAACAGGACACAATTTATTTGGTATTGTGGGTGAAATGTATGTATCGTGTTACTTTCAATTTTGTCCTTTTTGTTTTTGTTATTGTTTTCCTTTGCTAGTTGTGTTAAGAAACTCTGTATTATCATTTGTATTATTGATGAATCCATTTTGCACATGAAAATTTTAAATATAATTGCTATAATAAATGCTAATATTATTATATAATATGACAATATATGATGTGTGCTGCTTATGTTAGAAATTTTCATCCAATGGAACTCTAATCGGCCAATGAATCTATTCGCCAAGAATTCCTGTCTACCAAAGATACAATTGACTGAAGCTAGTAATGCAATCTACTTAAAAAGCTAAAGCTAGTAATGCTATCTACTGAAAAAGTATTATTTATTTAAAATAGAAATGTTATTTACTGATTGATAGTAATGCTATCCACTAAGGATAAAGTATTTTCTCTACTGAAGATAGTATTGCTATCTACTGAAGATAGTAATGCCATCTACTAAAAATAGTAATGCTATCCACTAAAGATTAAGTATTTTCTCTACTGAAGATAGTAATGCTATCTACTGAAGATAGTAATGCCATCTACTGAAGATAATAATATTATCTACTGCAGAAAGGATGCTATATACTGCAGATAGTAATGCTATCTACTACAGATAGTAATGCTATCTACTAAAGATAGTAATGTTATCTACTGAATATAGTAATGCTATCTTCTGCAGATAGTAATGCTATCTACTGAAGATAGTAATGCTATTTACCGAAGATAGCAATGTTTTTTGCTGAAGATAGCAATGTTTTTTGCTGAAGATAGTAATGTTTTTTGCTGCAGATAGTAATGCTATCTACTGCAGATAGTAATACTGAGGAAAGTATTGGTAATATACTGAATATAGAAGATAGTAATGATATCTACCAAAGATAGCAATGCTTTTTACTGCAGATAGTAATGCTATCTACAGAAGATAGTAATGCTATCTACAGAAGATAGTAATGCTATCTACAGAAGATAGTAATGCTATCTACAGAAGATAGTAATGCTATATACTGAGGAAAGTAATGGAAAGGAAGGGAATGGTATATACTGAATATAGTAATGCTATATATTGAAGATGGTTTGTAATGCAAAAGGAGCCAACTCACTTTTTGTCTAAATTTAGTTATGTGCTGAACATGAAAGAGAGGTACATCTTTTAAACTTTGTTCTACATCTGTAGCATGTTCGGTTCCAAAGTTATGGCCCTCGGTAATTTCTGAAAATTTGAATATAATTCACTAATTTTAAAGCTAAAATGGTGGAAAAATGGTTCTTTAATCGAGGTAAAACATTGAAGATGTATGGGGTATTGTTTTGAAAATTGCACACAAACAAAATTGTTGTTATTTCAAAAAATGTACCAAATTGTCCCAATTTACAGTTTCTCACGAAATAACAAAAATTCATAATTAAAAAAAGTTTAAGATGTATTTGAATGTGGTTTTCTGTATTCAATGTAATTTGACATTGTCTTCCAGGTGCACCTTATTTTGAAATAAAGATTGTTTGGTAAAGTGGTTATTGAAAATTGGTTGAAACATTTTTTGTTCCAAAAAGAGCTAACTCCACTCATTTCCGAAAATTAAAAAAAGACAGGATAGTAATGCTATCTACCGAATATAGTAATGGTATACTGAATATTATAGTAATGCTATCTACTGAAGATAGTAAAGCTGTATACTGAAAATAGTAATACGATCTACTTAGGATGGCAATGCTTTCAACTGAAGATAGCTATACTTTCTACTCAAGATTGCAGTACTTTCTCATAAAGACAGCAATACTTTTTACTGAACATAATAATGCTATCTTCGGAAGATAGTAATACTCTTGACTGACCGTAGCAATGCCTTCTACTAAAGATACTAATGCTCTCCACTGAAGATAGCAATGCTATCCACTAAAGATAGCAATGCTATCCACTGAAGAAAACAATATTTTCTACTGAAGATAACAATGTTTTCTACTGAAGATAATAATGCTATCTACTAAATGCATTGCTTTCTACATAAAGATTGTAATGCTTTTCACTGAATTAAGATAGCAATGAAGATAGCAATCCTTTGTACTAAAGTTTAATACTTTCTACTCGAGATTGCAATGTTACTCGAGAAGAACGCAATGCTATTTACTGAAGAACGCAATGATTCTACAGAAGATAGTTTTGTCGTCTTGTATGTTCGCCGCATACTTTTATATGGTACAGCCTATAGCGTCTAGACCAACGACGTATATAGCAAAACGGCTACGAACTACATTTTATTATCTAAAAGTAATAATAATTATTATAACACTAATAATGGACAGTTCTAGTACATCAGTCCAAACACGCTCTTGGCCAATTATCATCGCACATTGCAGTAAAGATATCAATGCATTTTACTGAAGATAGTAATGATATACACTAAAGATAGCGTTACCATCCACTGTAGATTACAATATTTTTACTGAAGATAACAATAATATATTTGTACTGAAGATATCAATACTTTTTACTACAGATAGTTGTTCTATCTATATATTAATGAACCCAATGGTGTTTTTTTCTACAGAAGATAACATGAGCTACTTAAAATTGTAATATTCTGAAGATAGCAATGCTTCTACATAAGTTAGCAATGCTATTTACTGAAGATAGCAATGCTTCAACATAAGTTAGCAATGCTATTTACTGAAGATAGCGATGCTTCAACATAAGTTAGCAATGCTATTTACTGAAGATAGCGATGCTTCAACATAAGTTAGCAATGCTATTTACTGAAGATAGCAATGATTTTGACTGATTATAGTAATGATATCTACTAAAGATATGCTTTTTACTGAAGCAATGCTTTCTACTGAAGTTATCAATGCTTTTACTGAAGATAGTAATGTCATATTAAAGACAGCTATGCTATCTACTGAAAAAGTAATGCTATAATAATGAAGAAAGCAATGCCTTTTACTGAAAGTAATGCTATTTACTTGATATAGTAATTCCATCAAATGAAGATAGCAATGCTTTCTCCTAAAGAGAATGCTATTTTCTTCTGAATATAGCAATGCTTTTTACTTGAGATGGCAACGCTTTCTACTGAAGTTATCAATGTGTTTATGTAAGATAGTTATGCTATCTACTGAAGATAGTAATACTATCTACTGAAGATAGCGATGCTATCTAATGTAGATTTAATGCTATAGATAATGATGCCTGTTACTGGTGGTAATACATGTACTGAAGATGGAAATGCTAAATCAAGATAGCAATGCTTTCTACTGAAGATATCGATGCTATAGACTGACGATAACAATATTTTCTACTAAAGATAGCAATGTTACTTACTTAAAATAGCAATGCTAACCACTGAAGATAACAAAATTTTCTACTAATAAAAGTAATGCAATTCTACTGAAAATAGTAATGCTATCTACTGAAGATAGCAATGATATTTACTGAAGACATGGTTATGCTATCTACTCGTGTATATAGTAACATTTTAGGTAGATGGCATGCAGCGCGACTGCGCGAGATGTGTACCATAATTATAAGCAATCCAGAGAGAAAAGGTGGCTACTTCAGTTCCTGAATCTTTCATGGAACGGCATCTTCATACAACTTGTAGCACGTACGTGAAGTGCACACTCCCCCATCAGTAATCAATGGTGGGGGTTGCCCACTCCTCCCTTCCCAAGTCGGCAAATCGTGGCCTTTTCGGCAAAACGATACTTGCGGGGATACTTGCTTCTCTCCGACTTATGGCCCGGAATTATCATCACTAATTACGGAACAAAAATAGTAAATCCCTCGCGAGCATCGAAGGCGCGCGCATGTGCACACATTCATTTTCCATGCTCGACACTATCTAATAAGCCTCAATGATAATTTATGATCAATTTCGCGTTCTGCACGCGCTTTTGTTCAGTTGGTATAATATAAATGTAGTAGGCCTATGTGTTTTTGTCACTCTCATTTCTAAATTGGAAATTTTCGGCTATTCTGACACATCTAATGCACATAGCTTACGCCTCTGCGCCTCCCTTTATTAAATGAAGCCTAAATATTTCCCCCATCCTCCGATGCCTACGAATTATTCAGATCTTGGGAGATTGACAATTCATGCCCCACCGCGGCCCGCCCCGGCGCCTCTAACACAACGCGACGGTCTAGATACGTCAGCACTACTCTTCTTGCAGCTAGCTTAGCAGCGAATTAATATTAACTAGTAAGACAGAAGGCATTGGCACACAAAAGGTTCATATATACACTGAGCCAAAAAAGAAACCTATAAAAAAAGAAACTTATACAATTTTAACAGATCACCAAATAATATTCTGTGCATGAAAATGTACCAAATTTGGATACAATATTACTGCAATGTATCGCCGCTTCAAATGGCAGTCAATAACCAATTGTTTGCTTCAATGACACAAGAGAAATGTGCACTGCCCCTATGGTGATCTGTTAAAATTTTATAAGTTTCTTTTTTGGCTCAGTGTATATAACGCAGTAGGGCCCTTCGGGTGCGTGAAGCTCACGCTTGGATTTGCATACGGACAAAAAACAGCACTATTTCGAGATATTATGTTCCTGTCTATACTATTTTTACAGTGCTACATGTATAATATACAAAATTAAAAATATGCCTGTAGGTAATGCTTTATGCTCTCTACCAAAAATATTATTGCTATCTACTGAAATGTTATCTAAGTGTTTCATAGTGTGTGTATCAGCAGAGACTCTGCTGACACACACACAATGAAACATTTAGATAACATATTCAGTAGCCTGGATAGCCTGTGCTGGAAGGTAGCCTTTGGAAGCACTGTTAAAATTCGATCAGGCGACCCGTTGTTCACACTTCATTCATTGGTCTTTTTAAAAGTTTAATGGAGACTGTATACCAATTTTGTCTAGTTTAGTAAGAAATCGTTGTCATCATACACTCATCAATTCATCACCTGTAGACCCAAAAGACAATCATTATTGTAAAAAAAGGCTAAACAAAACTGGAACCTAAAAATTGACGAAGTCCATCGTCGTCTGAGATATATTTTTAATTCAATGTTACTGCCCTCACAAGTTTTGCGTGGCCCATTGTCATTTTCGGTTCCGTAACATATATTCTCGATTCTAGATGTTAAAACACAATAAGTACGTTTTATTATAATGAAATACCCATGTGCTGCGAGTAACGAGGCTAAGGCATTTCGTAAACAAGTTTGACAGCGTTGTATAACTTCAAACCATTGAGTTTTGTAATACAACGATTCGGCGTTATGGAAGGAAGTGAGATGTCCGTTGCATAAAATGTATCTCAAATGAGTGCTTGTGTACATATAGTTCTGCATGTCGATGTGCGTTCAAGTACCAGTATGGCAGTGGAAATGGACTACATCGCTCAGGAAGCTTTTAGGAGCAAAAATTATGTGGTAGCTGTGGAGTGTTTTACCGAGTTATTGTCAGAACATGGCCCCAGAAGTGACTGGTTGCTTGGTAAGGCCGATTCTCTGGCAAAATCAGGCAAATTAAACGATGCCTTCAGTTCTTATGCTCACGCTGTACGTTTAGGTGGCGTTGTTAGTGATCAACTGTATCATTTAGTGTCATCATTAATAGATAATACTACTAGCACTAAAACCAAACTCGGAATAGCCATTGAAGAGAAGTCGTCATCAGAAAAGACTGGATTGGAAACGAATGATATGTTTTCATGTGTACTATGCAACTCACTGTTACAGGAGCCATCAACTTATCCATGTGGACACACATTTTGTAAATCCTGTATGCCACCGCAAGTCAACAGAGTATGTCCTTCCTGTAAATTGAAACATTCCCTCACTTCAGGGATTAGACCAAATGTTTTACTATGCTCGTTATTAAAGCAATATTTTCCTAAGGAAGTAAAAGCAAATGAACTCAGAAGAGAAGGGAACAAGAATTTCAAAGCGGGGCGACATAAAGAAGCTCTGGATAAATATGGACAAGCCAGAATATTGGGTAAGTAAAGATTCATTCAAAAAAGTATACAAATACAAGTCATGTTGACACATGTATGGTCAGCGTAGTATGAGGATAATGATCGTTTAGGTCTAATTCCAGATACGAGCATATAAATTATGTACATGTATGATGTAGCAGGGTAATAAAGGGTTCAACAAAAGAAAGTATACCACTTTGTTTATGTCATTTTGAGTAACTTTCAATTTGTTTCTGACCAAACAGGCTAGA